>CM069408.1:305931993-306499493 GCA_035609135.1 Eleutherodactylus coqui
TATTATAGTAGTTATATTCTTGTACAGAGGTTGGCAGTATTATAGTAGTTATATTCTTTGTACATAGGGGGCAGTATTATAGTAGTTTATATTCTTGTACATAGGGGGCAGGTATTATAGTAGTTATATTCTTGTACATAGGGGGCAGCATTATAGTAGTTATATTCTTGTACATAGGGGGCAGTATTATAGTAGTTATATTCTTGTACTTAGGGGGCAGTATTATAGTAGTTATATTCTTGTACATAGGGGGCAGTATTATAGTAGTTATATTCTTGTACATAGGGGGCAGTATTATAGTAGTTATATTCTTGTACATAGGGGGCAGTATTATAGTAGTTATATTCTTGTACATAGGGGCAGTATTATAGCAGTTATATTCTTGTACATAGGAGCAGTATTATAGTAGTTATATTCTTGTACATAGGGGGTAGTATTATAGTAGTTATATTCTTGTACATAGGGGGCAGTATTATAGTAGTTATATTCTTGTACAGAGGGGGCAGTATTATAGTAGTTATATTCTTGTACATAGGGGGCAGTATTATAGTAGTTATATTCTTGTACATAGGGGGCAGTATTATAGTAGTTATATTCTTGTACATAGGGAGCAGTATTATAGTAGTTATATTCTTGTACATAGGGGGCAGCATTATAGTAGTTATATTCTTGTACATAGGGGGCAGTATTATAGTAGTTATATTCTTGTACATAGGGGGCAGTATTATAGTAGTTATATTCTTGTACATAGGGGGCAGTATTATAGTAGTTATATTCTTGTACATAGGGGGCAGTATTATAGTAGTTATATTCTTGTACATAGGGGGCAGTATTATAGTAGTTATATTCTTGTACATAGGGGGCAGTATTATAGCAGTTATATTCTTGTACATAGGAGCAGTATTATAGTAGTTATATTCTTGTACATAGGGGGTAGTATTATAGTAGTTATATTCTTGTACATAGGGGGCAGTATTATAGTAGTTATATTCTTGTACATAGGGGGTAGTATTATAGTAGTTATATTCTTGTACAGAGGGGGCAGTATTATAGTAGTTATATTCTTGTACATAGGGGGCAGTATTATAGTAGTTATATTCTTGTACATAGGGGGCAGTATTATAGTAGTTATATTCTTGTACATAGGGGGCAGTATTATAGCAGTTATATTCTTGTACATAGGAGGCAGTATTATAGTAGTTATATCCTTGTACATAGGAGGCAGTATTATAGTAGTTATATTCTTGTACATAGGGGGCAGTATTATAGTAGTTATATTCTTGTACATAGGGGGCAGTATTATAGTAGTTATATTCTTGTACATAGGGGGCAGTATTATAGTAGTTATATTCTTGTACATAGGAGGCAGTATTATAGTAGTTATATTCTTGTACATAGGAGGCAGTATTATAGTAGTTATATTCTTGTACATAGGAGGCAGTATTATAGTAGTTATATCCTTGTACATAGGAGGCAGTATTATAGTAGTTATATCCTTGTACATAGGGGGCAGTATTATAGTAGTTATATTCTTGTGCATAGGAGGCAGTATTATAGTAGTTATATTCTTGTACATAGGGGGCAGTATTATAGCAGTTATATCCTTGTACATAGGGGGCAGTATTATGGTAGTTATATTCTTGTACATAGAGGGCAGTATTATAGTAGTTATATTCTTGTACATAGGAGGCAGTATTATAGTAGTTATATTCTTGTACATAGAGGGCAGTATTATAGTAGTTATATTCTTGTACATAGGGGACAGTATTATAGTAGTTATATTCTTGTACATAGGAGGCAGTATTATAGTAGTTATATTCTTGTACATAGGGGGCAGTATTATAGTAGTTATATTCTTGTATATAGGAGGCAGTATTATAGTAGTTATATTCTTGTACATAGGGGACAGTATTATAGTAGGTATATTCCTGTACATAGGAGCAGTATTATAGTAGTTATATTCTTGTACATAGAGGCAGTATTATAGTAGTTATATTCTTGTACATAGGGGGCAGTATTATAGTAGTTATATTCTTGTACATAGGAGCAGTATTATAGTAGTTATATTCTTGTACATAGGGGGCAGTATTATAGTAGTTATATTCTTGTACATAGCGGGCAGTATTATAGTAGTTATATTCTTGTACACAGGAGGCAGTATTATAGTAGTTATATTCTTGTACATAGGGGGCAGTATTATAGTTGTTATATTAGTCTATGTAGCGGAGCAGTGTTATATACTCTAGTTACATGCTTACATTATGCCCAACTAAAAAGGCTTCCGAGAGCTAATACTGGCTTGTGACTTATCTTGTCCTCTGCCCTATTTGTCAGATCAGTCACCATCGTTCAGCAGGGGGTGACACTGAGCGCGGAGGGGCAGTAGAGGCTCTATAGGATATTTGCTTTAGTCTGAAGCAGATAAGTGACATTCAGAATAATGTAATAATATTTAGCAGAACATTGATATCCTTATTGGATGCAGTAGCTGATAAGGAGACGGTGATGGGATGTTGCGGCTTCCGTCGCCCCCCCTCCATCCTATATTTTCCCATAGTTTTCTGTGCCGATGTTGCTTGCATTGAAGTGATAGGAAGTGGAATGCAGAGTGTTGAAAAGAGATACTGGATGTATATAAATATATATCCCCCTGTGACTATTCCCACCCCCACACTTCATAGTATTTCTCCTCGCTGTCTGCAGAGATTTACAAAGTAGTCAGTGTAATTCTGAAGGAGATTTCGCTGTGCGGCGTCTGATAACGCTCTTACTGTATATCACATTACGCTCTCGGAGGCTTCTGGATTTAATGGCGCGCAATAACACTGATATATTTGCAGTGAGGGGAGAAAAAAACGAAGCGCTGAGCCCAGAGAAGACATAGATAGTGGTCATCAGAACGGACGCGGCCGGAGATGAAGCCGAGATCCCAGGATTAGACGCTACACAGGAAAATGGAAGAAGTGCAGCGATTGTGGCGACACGCCGTGATAGAGCGCCGAGCATCCGCTAACAGCTGCTTTGTGTCATGACCGCCAGGATTCAATTCCATTACCAGAGAAGCGTGCGCCGCAGTTATACCGCGTCGCTGCGGGCAGAAACAGGTATTATCTATGATATTGACAGGAGACAAATAAAGAACAATAACAGCTGCTGTAATGAGGAGAGGAATGACTTGAGGTTCACGGCTGATGAATGAGGCTGCTGCTATTTCACAGGTTCGCCCGCAGCTGCCTGGCAAAGCAGAAACTGAAGGTGGATCCGGCGGGCGGGAGAGAAGATTCTGTTGGCATCATGGTCCAATGTATGTAATACGGCCCATCAGAGCGGGGCACAAGCAGAAGTATATAGCTGATGAGTGAAACCTCCACATCTGTTACTGAATGGCGTTTTTTAGAACTACTGGTGCCTTTATTGCAGATCCCAGCCCTTTATTAGAGCCCTGGACCTTTATTAGACCCTTGGACCTTTATTAGACCCTCGGACCTCTCATGATTGGCGCTCCCCTGTACGGTAATTCCCCCTGTGACCCCGGAGCGCGGCATAAAATCACATGATAAATTTTCCATGGATCCTTTTCACTGTGAATCCACATTAGATGGAAGATCCAGCAATAGGAGCGACTTCCAACAAGGCCGGTCATCGGTGCTAGACTAGCCGGGGTCTCACCCCCAACTTCCATGTACGGTGTGGAGAGTATACAGAGAATGGCGTGATCGAGGAAAACATCCAGTGAAAGGGGATCCTGCGGACGTAAACAACTCATCACTGAAAGGGGTCGGCGGAGGATGTCAGGAATCGTTCTCACCAACAGGCTGCACAGTGAGCTGAATACAACGCTGGAGCTCCAACTAACGTGTCCGAACGCACAACTCGCCGTTCCTCCACACGGATGGTATAACAGCAGACGACAAGTTCCAGCGCCATTGTGTCTAAGAGAGACAGAAAGACTCCAGTGGGCAAAAGAGCGCAAAACTTGTATCACTGAGCAGCGGAGAAACATGTCCTGGTCAGATGGGTCAGCTGCACGTCCCCTTATATAGTCGGACGTATCTTATAGCAGATGTTATATTGGTATTACACTTTTTCATAACAAATGGACATAAAAATGCCCCCAAAATCGCCCGAAGTCTAAACATAGCTTGTTTCTTAAAGGGGTTTTTGCATTAAAATATAGATTGGCCATCAGTTCGTTACTCTCGGCTGCCGCCATTTCTTACTTTATCTGTGCTCAGATCCGCTGAAGTCCTGTCGATCCCTACATTCTGCTTCCTATCGATGCCACCTCTGTGCCCAGTTACTCACGGGTTGACTATTCCGAGCGCCTCGCCGCTAACAACCATCATGGCCGAGCTTTGATCGATCATTCTGCAGTATTGCAAGCATGAAGTCGTTAGAATACTGGCTGATTTGTACCCAGCTTTCCCAGGGTCCTGCACACATGTGAAGCGAAGGCTCAAATCACCACATATCCGTTCCAGCGCCTCCAGAGCCCTACAATGCCCGCACAGATGCCCGCTGCCACCAGAATCATGAACACCATCTTTGGAGTTTATGAGTCGTTTTAAAACAAACAAGGCTTAACTGATAAATTGTAGATTGATTCTAGAAAGGTCCATCAGCGCAGATACAGATATGTACAAAGAGGGCTGTTACACGGGAGTATACAGAAACGTCGTATTAATACCCAGCGAGGAAGGATTTTACAATTAACAGGAGAAATTAGCAGAAAGTCACCAGATTTAGATAGCGGTCCCATGTTCTGATTGGCGGAGTTCCACAAACCAGGAGGCAGTCCGTACACTGCGGCTTACCTCCGTGGACTGACAGTTTGTGTAAAGAGCCCACTCAGTTTTAAAGCCTCCGCTGCCCCCCCCCCCCAGCCTTCTCCTGACGGGTATATACGGGGAAGATCTGCAGGAAACCCTGACTTAATATCTTGGCTGTATTTGCCCGGGAGGCGCTCCGATGGGGAAGCTACGGCCGTCATGTTTACTATAAGGACTTTGCCATAGATACTTAGCATGATACGTACATTAGGCCCAGGTACGTAGATACGCCATTCGGGGGATTCTAGGCCTCAGGCTTTAGCGCGGGTAGATACGTTTTATTTGCCTGGTCCATCTGATTCTGAATATATTTCATATCGGCCCGGGCCTTCAGTGCTAGACTTTATCAGAAGATGCTCTGAATAGAAATCCAGGCACCACTTTGTCTTTGTGAACCAGCCTAGGGGGCACAATATCTTGTTGAGGGGGTCACAATATCTTAGTGATGGGGGTCACTATATCTTGGAGGGGGGGGTAACAAGATCTTGGTGGGTGGGGTCACAAGATCTTGGTGGGGGGGGTCACAATGTCTTGGTGAGGGGAAGTCACAATATCTTGGTGGAGGAGTCATGACATCTTGGTGGAGGGTCACAATATCTTTGTGGGGGTCACAGCATCTTGGTGGGGGGGGGGGTCACAACATCTTGGTGGGAGGGTCACAACATCTTGATGGGAGGGTCACAATATCTTGGTGGGGGGGGTCACAACATCTTGGTGAGGGGGAGTCACAATATCTTGGTGGAGGAGTCATGACATCTTGGTGGGGGGGTCACAATATCTTTGTGGGGGTCACAGCATCTTGGTGGGGGGGTCACATCTTGGTGGGAGGGTCACAACATCTTGGTGGGAGGGTCACAACATCTTGGTGGGACGGTCACAACATCTTGGTGGGAGGGTCACAATATCTTGGTGGGGGGGAGTCACAATATCTTGGTGGGGGGGTCACAACATCTTGGTGGGGGGGTCACAACATCTTGGTAGGGGGGTCACAACATCTTGGTGAGGGGGGGGTCACAACATCTTGGTGGGGGGGTCACAACATCTTGGTGGGGGGGGGTCACAACATCTTGTTGGGGGGTTGCAATATCTTGGTGGGGGGGGTCACAATATTTTGGTGGGGGGGCACAATATCTTGGAGGGGGGTCACAAGGTCTTGGTGGGGGGGGGGGGGGTCATCTAGCACTTCCATGTTAATGGCTGGTTTCATTGCCAGTGGAACAGGACTCCTTAGCCTCCTGTACATCAAAGACCTGCAGATGCCCGGGAGGGGGGATTAGGAGATTTAATTCATTCAGCTTTCCCAGGGTCCTGACAAATTACAATGCTAGCTAACTGCACACAACGGCCACCATACTGAATGGGCTAATGTAACAATGGATGCCGAGCCTTGGCGAGGGCCCGGCGCACAGAATGTCTGACCGCCTAAAGTCTCTACATCACCCCTCCCCTTTATATGTGGGCGACAGTGGTTGATCTCTACAGATCACTTCTAACGCCCATCCCTGTGGCCTAGTAATGGGGGGGGGTGTCTGCTCAACTATCCTAGTGTCCTCAACGGCAGCTGATGGACAGCGGACAGCAGGGGGGCACTTCACCCATCTCCATCACACCGACCGTCTGATCGCACACGTATGTGCTGTACTGTTGGGCGCCAGCTGCTTGGTAAGGGCTGAAGTACGTGACAGAGATGTCATGAAACGCCCCCCACTGGCCAGATCCTGAAGTGCGGCTGCAACATGATAAGTATAAGCGGCTGCAATTTATACTTAAAAAGTGAACTGCAGAAGGCAGAAACAAAAGCAGCCGCCACCGCGGAGCGCGAATGCAGCCACTGCAAAACGTGAACAGTGGTGATGTAACCCCTTTAAGAGACGACATTCCGAGGGCCGTTAGGTGGCTTTGTGTTGTATCAGCAGCCAAGGTTGGCTAATGTAGATGCTACCAATCTCCAGCTCTGATCCCGGGGACATGAAGAATCAGCGATGACTTATACGGCGGGCGCTCACTGACCTTGTCTCTGTATTTTTATCCTCTTATGCCTCGTACCACAAAGCACAAGGTCGAGCCTCGGAGTTCTGCTCCTGTCCTCGGCTTTATGTCACAGTAAATCTTTCTCACCCCTCCGGTTCCCAACACGTTGGCTAATGTACACGCCGCGCTCTAATTAGGTGCTGTCAGAGTTTTACATAATGTAAATCTCCTAAGCGAAGGCTACATTGCTGAATGTCGTACGAGATAAAGAATTAATGAAAATACGATTGTATGTGCATAAAGGAAAAAGGCATGAAAGACAAACTAATCCCACTTGGTGTCTAGTGAGCAAATAGGGCGCACTAACAAACATGGAATCAGTTCCAGCAGGGCTTTCTGGCATCAGTTTCAATGACTCTTTGACTTATACAATTCAAGACTGGTAGAGTTGGAAAGGACCTCCAGGGCCATCTGGTCCTCTGCGCTCATTGGGTCCTCCGGGGTCATCAGGTCCTCCGGGGTCATCGGGGCCAACCCCCCTGCTCAATTCAGGATCACTAAATCATCACAGACAGATATTCGTCCACTATCTGAACACTTCCACTGTAGGAGAACTCCCCACCTCCCGTGGCAACCTGTTCCACTCATTGATCCCCCTCACTGTCTAATATCTAATCTGTGTCTCCTCCCTTTCAGTTTCATCCCATTGCTTCTAGTCTTTCCTTGTGCAGATGAGAATAGGGCTGATCCCTCTGCACTGTGACAGCCCTTTAGATATTTGTAGACCGCTATTAAGTCTCCTCTCAGCCTTCTCTTCTGCTAAACATTCCCAGATCCTTTAACCGTTCCTCATAGGACATGATTTGTAGACCGCTCACCATCTTGGTAACTCTTCTCTGAACTTGCTCCAGTTTGTCTATGTCTTGTATAAAGTGGGGTGCCCAGAACTGGACCCAGTATTCCAGATGAGGTCTGACTAAGGAGGAGTAGAGGGGGATAATGACCTCTTGTGATCTAGACTCTATGCTTCTCTTTATACATCCCAGAATTGTGTTTGCCTTTTTGGCTGCTGCATCACATTGTTGGCTCATGTTCAGTCTATGGTCTATTAGTATACCCAAGTCTTTCTCACATGTGCTGCTGCTTAGCCCAATTCCTCCCATTCTGTATGCGCTTTTTTTCAATTTTTCTTGCCCAGATGTAGGACTTTGCATTTCTCCTTGTTAAATACCATTCTATTAGTCGCTGCCCACTGTACAAGCTTTTCTAGATCTTTTTGAATCCTCTCTCCCTCTTCCCTAGTGTTAGCTATCCCTCCTAGCTTCGTGTCGTCGGCAAATTTGATCAATTCTAGAGATGAGCGAACGTACTCGTTTAGGGCAATTACTCAATCAAGCATTTCTTTTTTCGAGTAACTGCCTAATTGGTCGAAAAGATTCGGGGGGCGCCGGGGTGTGAGCGGGGGATTGCAGGGGGGAGTGGGGGTGGGGTGGGGGGAGAGAGAGCTCCCCCCCCTGTTCCCCACTGCTACACCCCCGCTCCACCCCGCCACCCCCCGAATCTTTTCGCCCGAGTAGGCAGTTACTCGAAAAAAGCGATGCTCGATTGAGTAATTGCCCTAAACGAGTATGTTTGCTCATCTCTAAACAATTCCCTCCTCCAGATCATTTATAACAATGTTGACCAACACTGGGCCTAGGACAGAGCCTTGTGGTCCCACTTGATACATTCTTCCACTTGGATGTGCAGCCATTTATGATCACTCTTTGAGTACGATCACTCAGACAGTTGTGAATCCACCTAACAGTTGCCTTGTCAATCCCAGTTTTGGTAATTTTTGCAATAAGTATGGTATGAGATACTTTGTCAAATGCTTTACTAAATTCAAGATATACTATATCCACCGCATTTTCCTGATCAACCCAATCAGTGATTCTGTCATAGAAGGATATTAGATTAGTCTGGCATGACATATGTTTGTTACAAATCCATGCTGGCTCTGGTTAATTACTCCATTCTCATCCAAGTACTTGGATACATGCTGTTTAATAATTGGTTCAGAGGTCTTTCCCGGTATAGAAGTCAGGCTCACAAGCCTGTAGTTCCTGGGTCCACCTTCTTCCCTTTTTTGAAGATAGGGACAACATTTGCCCTTCTCCAATCCTCTGGGACTTCTCCTGTTCTCCAGGAATTTTCACAGATTATGGTGAGTGGTTCAGCAATTACCTCCGCTGCTTCCTTTATTATCCTAGGATGTAATTCATCTGGACCTTGAGACTTGGATTCATGTAAGTTAGCTAAGTGTTCCCTCACCATCTCTCTGCTTGAGGTAGCCTGAATTCTTGTATTTTCCCAATAGCACAGGGAAGATCAGCTGATGTTCCATCTACTTTCTGAGAGAAAACTGATACAAAATAAGAATTTAAAAGTTCGGCCTTCTCAGCATCATTCGTAACCAATTCACCATTTTCATCCTGTAAGCATCCAATAGCATCTTTGACTTTTCTTTTGCCTTTGACCCCCAAATCCTTTTTTATTGCTTTTGGCCTCTCTTACAAGCCTCAGTTTATAATTACCTTTATCTTTTCTGACCCTTGCCCTACAGTTTCTGCAGACCCCATTATATTCTTCTTTAGATATCCCCCCTCTTCCCATTTGATAAACATATTTTTCTTCCTCTTTAACATGTGTACAAGTTCTGTGTTCATCCATCCTGGTCTCTTTAAATGCTTCCCATTCTTCCTTCTTTTAGGGATTGGTAACGATTGTACTTTGAGAATCTCATTTCACAATATTTCCCAACCTTCTTGGACATTTCTGTCCTTAAGAACATCCAGCCATTGGATTCTTCCTCTCTTCTTTCTGAGTTCATTAAAATCTGCCTTTCTGAAATCCAACCTTGCGGTCTGAGTCTTCTCAGGTTTTCCTCCCCTTGTTATCCAACATCCAAGGATATCATGATCACTGCCTCCTTAGGTCCCAGCCACCCTTACTTCCCCAACCATTCCCTCCCTGTTGGGAAGAATTAGGTCCCAGATAGCAGATCCCCTTGTTTTCTCTTCTACCTTCTGGAAGATAAAGTTGTCACCAAGAGCAGATAAGAATCTGTTGGATCCATTACTTTTACCTGAGAGATTCCCAACAAATGTCTGGATGGGTAAAATCTCCCATGATCACTATGTTGGGCTTCTTTGAGAGCTTGGCCATCTGATGTAGAAAGAGTTCCTCCATATCTTCTGCTTGTCCCGGTGGCCTATAGTAAATGCCTACAATGGGGTCCTTTCTGTTGTTCTCTCCTTGTATTCTTACCCAAACAGTTTCTACAGAACTCCCAGCTCTGAAGCTTGAATCTCTGGGGAGATGAATGTTCTCCTAACATACAACACAACACCTCCTCCCCTTTATTAGGTCTGTTTCATATAAATACATTGTATCCTTCAAGCCTTGACATTTGGTTCACTTGATAAAATGGCTTCTTCAATTGCCGCTGATGGTTTGTGGTGTTATTGGTGATGGGTCGTAGTTTGATCAGCTCAGAGAACAGACACTTCATCATTCACTGCTTGAAAAACATCCAGCAAGGCAATGACTCCATGCACCGCAGCCATTCTGTAGGCTAATCCAGTGGTCAGTTGGGGATCCAAGTGCACATTTCTCTCAGTCCACAAGCCGATGTCTCCATCATTTCCATCTTCTTTGCTGTCACTGCAGTCTGGTTTTGCAGGCCATACAGATTAGATCAGTGATGGTGAATATACGGCCATGCATACAGCGGAACTTTAAGGGTCACCAAAATATATAAGGACCACGATTGTTGGATTTCCCTTGACAACTAGCAGCAACTACTCCCCATCTCCTTATGGCAATAAGTATACAGGGCCAACCTGAGCTTGTGAGTGTCTAGGAAGTTGGGGAGTTTGTAGGCAAAAGTGTAAGAGACTTCCGTAAAGAGGTTGCTATGAAGACGGACTGTACAGTGTGCTAAAATCACACCAAAATCCGTGTACACCAAAATTTGCAACAAATTTGCACAGCAGAACTGAGCATGCTCAATGGATGCTAATTAATTGGATGAGGTTCTCACATAAAAAAGAGAATTTTGCTGTGTGACAGGAGAGCACAGGGACTACACTGAGGTGGCAGGAGCTGCTGGATGAGTATAGAAGGGCTGAAGAGACTAGAGAGGTGACTGAGGGCATGACGTTGCTGCAGAACTGAAGCTGAGGAGACTGAGAATGGTGCTGCTTGTGAGAGTGAGGAGCAGTAGCTCCACGGACCCAGGGTTAGAGGAGCATCACGATGACTGCCAGCACTGAAGAGGATCTGGACAAGGAACCGGAGAGGTATACCCCCAACCTTAGGTAGCGGTGTAGGATCTCAGGGGTCAATAGATACGGTTTGTTTTGCCAGGGCCACAGTAAGTGAGGCTGGTTTCAATTAAGACGGTGTGTACATCGGTAGGGGCAAAAACAGTTAGAAAACAGGCCTGTTGTAGAGGAAACAACGACTGGTTAGCCGACTGCTGTCCCTTATGGACTGAGCCATTGCTGCAGGGGACAGTGCATGAGAAGGGGACAGCAGACACGGAGTGAGACGCGAAAAAAAAAAAAAACGTTTCGGCGCGGGACAACCCCTTTAAGTGATTGCAGCTTTAGATACACAAGGACGCATCTGTAGATGAAGACGGCCCCAGTATGAATTTGAAGATTAGACCCAAAAGTCTCCATTGCCACAAGGCCTGTGGGCCGAGGCGCTCTGTCTAACGGGCCGTGGCAGTGACTGAGGGCCGGGACGACTAAGGTAGCCGTAGAAGCACGCAGGATTAGGAGTGGCACGAGTTAACCTCCACATTCAGGTTTACCCAGCATCATTAATATTGCGGTGGGGGGGTCTACATGTGACATGTGATCATGTTACTCTTGCAGCACGGCAACACGGTCAGACGTGACTAGGAATCACAAGAACGCAGTAGAATTCTGGAAAAATGCAAGAAGTCTATTTTTAGTACTCTACTGACCACCCCTTTATTAGAGACCCCCATCTAGTGGCGTTGGGCTCCTTCTGTCTTGAGATCTGCAGTCATTCATCGCGGTGTAGATTCCTTAGGTGATGACATCACTCTGCAGGAATATCGGCCCCTGCGGACAGGAAGCTCCTTGTAGTCCCTGCAGATTAGATGGCGGTGCTGACATGTTCAGACCGGCTGACAGGAAGGGGTCAGCGATTCATGCTGCTTGTACCAAATTCTGACTTCCCATCAGCAACAGAGATCCGGATCCACCTGACCAGGAGATGTTTCTCCGCTGCTCAGTGATACAAGTTTTGCGCTCTTTTGCCCGCTGGAGTCTTTCTGTTTCTCTCAGACACAATGGCGCTGGAACCGGTTGTCTGCCGTTATACCATCCGTGCGGAGGAACGGCGAGTTGTGCGTTCGGACACGTTAGTTGGAGCTCCAGCATTGTATTCAGCGGACGGTGCAGCCTGTTGGTCAGAACGATTCCTGACATCCTCCTCCGACCCCTTTCAAAAAGAAAATTCATTTTCAGTTTTATCAAAAAAATGTGCTGAACCCCCCCAAAAAAATTGTAAAAAATAATGTAAAGTGCCGGGCCATTCAGTGTAAATCATGTTGAATGCTTCCACCTCTCTCGTGCAGAGATTAGATTACGGCTCCCATTGGATATATTGGACGCCTCTGCTGTCCATCGTCGGCAGGTAGATCACAACCCTTGGAGAGCGAATGATGACCCGCTAGTCTGACCACTGACATAGGCTCTGTGCAGCCGCTACGCCTCTGGTCAGAGATGTGTACTCCTGACGGAGGCTCTGTGCAGCCGCTACGCCTCTGGTTAGAGATGTGTACTCCTGACGGAGGCTCTGTGCAGCCGCTACGCCTCTGGTTAGAGATGTGTACTCCTGACGGAGGCTCTGTGCAGCCGCTACGCCTCTGGTTAGAGATGTGTATACCTGACGAAGGCTCTGTGCAGCCGCTACGCCTCTGGTTAGAGATGTGTACTCCTGACGAAGGCTCTGTGCAGCCGCTCCGCCTCTGGTTAGAGATGTGTACACCTGACGGAGGCTCTGTGCAGCCGCTACGCCTCTGGTTAGAGATGTGTACTCCTGACGAAGGCTCTGTGCAGCCGCTACGCCTCTGGTTAGAGATGTGTACACCTGACGGAGGCTCTGTGCAGCCGCTCCGCCTCTGGTTAGAGATGTGTACACCTGACGGAGGCTCTGTGCAGCCGCTCCGCCTCTGGTTAGAGATGTGTACACCTGACGGAGGCTCTGTGCAGCCGCTCCGCCTCTGGTCAGAGATGTGTACACCTGACGGAGGCTCTGTGCAGCCGCTCCGCCTCTGGTTAGAGATGTGTACTCCTGACGAAGGCTCTGTGCAGCCGCTCCGCCTCTGGTTAGAGATGTGTACTCCTGACGGAGGCTCTGTGCAGCCGCTCCGCCTCTGGTCAGAGATGTGTATACCTGACGAAGGCTCTGTGCAGCCGATACGCCTCTAGTCAGAGATGTGTATACCTGACGAAGGCTCTGTGCAGCCGCTACGCCTCTGGTTAGAGAGGTGTACTCCTGACGGAGGCTCTGTGCAGCCGCTCCGCCTCTGGTCAGAGATGTGTATACCTGACGAAGGCTCTGTGCAGCCGCTCCGCCTCTGGTTAGAGATGTGTACACCTGACGAAGGCTCTGTGCAGCCGCTACGCCTCTGGTTAGAGATGTGTATACCTGACGGAGGCTCTGTGCAGCCGCTCCGCCTCTGGTTAGAGATGTGTACACCTGACGAAGGCTCTGTGCAGCCGCTACGCCTCTGGTTAGAGATGTGTATACCTGACGGAGGCTCTGTGCAGCCGCTACGCCTCTGGTTAGAGATGTGTACTCCTGACGAAGGCTCTGTGCAGCCGCTACGCCTCTGGTTAGAGATGTGTACTCCTGACGGAGGCTCTGTGCAGCCGCTCCGCCTCTGGTTAGAGATGTGTACTCCTGGTGCTATTAATATGGGTAAATAAAGGAAGATTACAAATTTTACTCCGCAAGCAGCCTGGATGACACTTTGCCCTGCATGGAATTCTCTGCTGTTTAAAGCCCAGGACGGGGGGCCGGTGAACCCGCCGGAGCAAGCAGTGGGCCGTGAGATATATATGAAGTGAGCAGGCTGACAGCACAGCACACCGTATCCAAGGGTTTGTAGTCTGACCACAGGCACAATCTGAAGACCCTTCCAAAATGTTTCAGAATAGTTACTAGAAAAGGTCTAATATTCCAGCAGAAAGTCCATTCCATCTCTGAATATATACCCCATGTCCCTGAGCTCCGTGCCGATGGGGTCCATGGCTGGATGTGAACTCGAAACCCCAAAAGTGGATGGTGCAAAGCACTGAGCAGGCCGAGTCCTACCAACCCTCGTGACCAACGTGTTTCACTTGTACTAAAATGTCTTCTGCAATATCAGACTAGAGTAACTGGGATTGGGCTCCGCAACGGCTCCTCCAGTCACAGGTGTCCTTGAAGTTACTGGGAATCGGCCCCTCAATAGCTCCTCCAGTCACAGCTGTCCTTAGAGTTACGGGAAATTGGCCCGTCAACGGCTCCTCCAGTCACAGGTGTCTCCTTGATAGCTCCTCCTTACTTACGAGGAATCGGCCCCTCGACGGCTCCTCCAGTCACAGGTGTCCTTGGAGTTACTGGGAATCGGCCCCTCAATAGCTCCTCCAGTCACAGCTGTCCTTAGAGTTACGGGAAATTGGCCCGTCAACGGCTCCTCCAGTCACAGGTGTCTCCTTGATAGCTCCTCCTTACTTACGAGTAATCGGCCCCTTAACGGCTCCTCAGGTCCCAGGTGTCCTTGGAGTTATGGGGAATCGGACCGTCGACAGCTCCTCCAGTCCCAGGTGTCCTTGGAGTTATGGGGAATCGGCTCTTCCAGTCACAGGTGTCCTTGGAGTTATGGGGAATCGGCTCCTCCAATCACAGGCGTCCTTTGTTCGCACATCATTGAGGAAGAGTACTTGTCAATTCCCTGCCATGCGAGCCGCTCCCCCGCCGCAGCATTGTAATAAAGATAATGTGAAAGGGTGTATTAATGCATTTCGATTAAAAATACAATTTAAGGAAAAGTAGCCAAAATTGTAAATCCTGGGATTAGTTTGGCTTTTTGACTAAATCCTGTGTTTTAGTGCAGATTTAATGAATGTCATCCAATTATTTGCTCTGTGATCATCAGTCGTGTTCTTGCAAAATTATCTAGGTTTTCGCTTGCTAATGACTTTCTCATTAATCTAATTTTCTGGAATTTCGCTTTTACGGGTTTAATTGGGCCTCGGGCCAAAGGGAATGAATCTTTCCGGACAAATCTGTTTGCCATTACACACATCTGTCTTGCGGAGATTATTCTGTCACAGTTTCTGAGCTGTTTTATCTTCGCTTTTCAAGTGCGAGCCGACACAATCAGAACTGCGCTACTTGGGCAGCCAATGAGCGGCGGCGTCTGAAGCGTTTAGAGGTGATTCTTAAGACTAGCAATCAGAGGCGCAGCTGTCTCCAAGGGGAAGCCGACACATTTACATGCTTGCCCTGCCTTGGTGGAATACGGGAAGATACATCTTCTGCCACCACATCAGCCTTGTAAAACATTGCGAATCGTTATCTAAAGTGACCGATTCAGCGCCAAAGTGTTTGAGAATTAACTGGCGGATGCAAAAAAAAAAAGTGCTATTGATGAGGAGGAAGCAGGCGGTCACTGGAGATCTGTATGCCCACCAATGTCCGGAGCCGCCCCTTTACTAGCCCCCCATCTAGTGGCGTTGGGCTCCTCTGACCATCAGACCCGCAGCGAGTCGTCGTGGTGTAGATTCCACTGATGATGAAATTGTTGTGCGCCCTTTTGCCCGCTGGAGCCTCGCCCATAAGCGTAAAAGGCCGTGGCGTCCACGCAGCGTTTATACAGCTGTGGGGCTGGCAGTGACACGGCATACTGCTGCGTATGGCGGCACATTTGTACTGTGCATGACAGCATACCTCACGCCCGCGGTCATGCGCAGCACAGCGGGGGGGTACATTTATATTTCTATTTATGCAGTTGCGTACGGAGAGGGCAATGGGCTCCATCCCACATCCACACAGCGGCGCTCTGTTTTGCGCTTGCATATTATGTAATTGTAGCGCGCTAAAACACAGGCGTACAGAGACCACGAAATACACGGTAAACATACTAATGACCTCATGACAATAGCTGTAAATCATATACATCTGACATATAGCATACAGAAATCATATACAGCGGATACAAAGCTACACGCCCCTCTTATAACGCAAGGCTGTTGTCATCTGGGCAACTCCACCAAAAACTAACGGAAATCGTTTAGGTTGGACAACAAAAAAAAAACATAGAATCCTAGAATGGTAGCGTTGGAAAGGACCTCTGGGGTCATTGGGTCCTCTGGGGGTCATCAGGACCTCCAGGGTCATCGGGTCCTCTGGGGGTCATCAGGACCTCCAGGGTCATCGGGTCCTCTGGGGTCATCGGGTCCTCCTCAGGGTCATTGGGTCCTTGGGGGTCATCGGGTCCTCCGGGGGTCATCGGGTCCTCCGGGGGTCATCGGGGCCTCCGGAGGGTCATCGGGGCCTCCGGGGATCATCAGGCCCAACCCACTGCTCAGTGCAGGATCACTAAATCACCCCAATCATATTTGAACTAAATCTTCACATCCTAAGGGCGGACACCCGCTGGCGTTTTTTTCTCCACTGCACTGTGAGAGTAAGTGAAAACTCTCGCATCGCAGTGCGAGAAAAAAAACACGATGACGCCGGAATATCACCAGTCCTTTCAATGGGCCAGCGGCAGCAGCTGTCACAGCTGTGGCAGAAGTGTAGCGTGCTATCCCATTGCTTTCAATGGGATCACTGCTGCTGTCGGTCCCATTGAAAGCAGTGGTTTTTGGTAAACCCTGCAGTATGATTTTCGGGGGAAGGGCTTGAAATATATGCCCTTCCCTGAAAATCATCAATAAGTGATAAAAAGGTTAAAAAAGTACTCACCTCTCTGCCGCCCACAAGCGTCCTCCGGCTGGCTCCCCGACACTGCTATCCAGCACTTTCAGCAGGCTGGTATTTAAAAATCCCCGCCTCCTGAAAGGGCTGTGCTGATTGGCTGAGCGCTCAGCCAATTACAGATAGTGCTTAGCTATTTATTCATGATCTGATCTGACCTTTGCAGCAGGGAACCGAACAGCCCTAACCTCCTGGTATAGCCCCGGTGTAGTTGGCGGCTGACCCACAGGAGTCTATGACACTGGTGTAACGCACCACGAGACAGGCTGAAGCACACAGTCAGGATATGGTCCACCAGCGGCATACAAGCAAGGTCCGGGTCACAAGTCTGAGTGTCGGAGCAGGCAGAGTTCAAGCAAAATCCAAACAACAGGTCCAAGGCTCGATGCATGGGAATCAGAAACAGAATGCTTTTGTTGGGGGCAGAAACAAACAAACACCAACACTCAGGCAAAGGAAGGAGGATCCCCAGCTCAGCTAAATAGGGAGGTAATAGCTGACTAACCTTCAGCTGAGCTGAGAGCAGCGGAGAGGATTAACTCCTGCAGTGCTGATGGAAAGTGGAAGTTAGAGTCCATTCACACAGAAGGAGTGGAGCGACACCGGCGTCTGCCAGGAATAGCAAGAGGGCGGCAGACAGGGGTACCTCATATAAATGTATCGGCTGCAGACCGCTAGTTATTTCATAACAAAACTAAGCAAGACAAAAACGTAAGCGGAGGAGAGTAAACTGAAGGCGCCCAAACTACAAGATGGAGGCCGCCTCTAAGGAAAGGCAGAGTGCGGCGTCTACGTGGATACAGCTGATTGCATCCAACACGCCGTCTGTGGTGGAAACTATGTTTTTAGCGCCTACACTTATACAGTCCTTTCTTAAACAGCTTCTGACTGACCATAGACTGCAGACGTGACAGCCGCCGAAGCAACATTTGGCGTCCCACAGCTGTTGGTCTAATGCACTGAATGTCAGTTTGGGGTCTTACCCAATTTACATATCCCATTGCCTTCTATGCGCAGGAGAAACGGGTGTCACCAATATACACTAAATGGGGTACTGCTAGGGAAAAGACCTGGGGGCACTAGTGGACTATAGACTAAACTGGAGCAACCAATGCCAGTCAGCTGCTGCAAAAGCTAATAAGGTCTTGGGGTGCAGTAAAAGAGGTATAGGGGCGAGGGATGAGAACATTATCCCCCCACTATATAAGGCACTTGTCAGGCCTCACATGGAATACTGCGTACAGTTCTGGTCACCGGGGCTCAGGAAAGATGTCACAGTGCTGGAGGGGTACAAAGAAGGGCAACTAAACTAATACATGGAATGACGGGACTGGAATACTCAGAGAGGCACCAAAACTGGGATTATTCACCCCGGAAAACAGACGGCTAAGGGGCGACCAAATAACTCTGTATAAATACATGAGGGGACGATACAAGGGTCTCTGCCAGGATCTGTTTACACCCAGGACTGCGACGGTAACAAGAGGGCATCCGCTACGATTAGAGGAAAGCAGGTTTCATCACCAACACAGAAGGGGGTTCTTTACTGTTAGAGCAGTGAGACTGTGGAACTCTCTGCCTGAGGACGTGGTGATGGCAGGATCCATAGAGGAGTTTAAGAGGGACTAGATGTCTTTCTATGATATTACAGGATACGGACATCAGGTGACCAGCGGGTTGGTGATCCGGGGATTACAGTCAGGGAGGAACTATCAGAGGTCGGTCCGGGGATTAGTCTGATTGCCATTAGGGAGTCGGGAAGGAATTTTTCCCCCCCGGAATGAAGGTAAATTGGCTTCTGCCTCATTGTTTTTTTTGCTTTCCTCTGGATAAACAGAGATGTTACCATGTTCTAGGTTATCATGTTCTATGTTACTATGTTACCATGTTGTATGTTACTATGTTACCATGTTCTATGCTACTATGTTACCATGTTCTATGTTACCATGTTCTATGTTACCATGTTCTATGTCACTATGTTACCATGATTTATGTCACTATGTTACCATGTTCTATGCTACTATATTACCATGTTACCATGTTCTATGTTAGCATGTTCTATGTTGGCGTGTTCTATGTCACTATGTTACCATGTTCTATGTTACTATGCTACCATGCTACCATGTTCTATGTCACTATGTTACCATGTTACCATGTTACCATGTTACTATGTTACCATGTTCTATTTTACCATGTCACCATGTTCTATGTTACAATGTTACCATGTCACCATGTTCTATGTTACAATGTTACCATGTTACCATGTTCTATGCTACTATATTATTGTGTTACCATGTCCTATGTTACTATGTTACCATGTTCTATGTTACTATGTTACCATGTTCTATGTTACTATGTTACCATGTTCTATATTAATATGTTACCATGTTCTATATTAATATGTTACCATGTTCTATGTTAATATGTTACCATGTTCTGTGTTACCATGTTCTATGTTACAATGTTACCATGTTCTATGTTACCATGTTACCATGTTCTATGTTACCATGTTACCATGTTCTATGTTACTATTTTACCATGTTCTATGTTACCATATTCTATGTTACCATGTTCCCATGTTCTTTGTTACTATGTTACCATGTTCTATGTTACTATATTCTGTGTTACCATGTTCTATGTTGCTATGTTACAATGTTCTATGTTACCATGTTCTATGTTATTATGTTACCATGTTCTTTGTTAGGGCGCCCACCCACTGGCGATTTTTTTTCCTTTGCGTTTTGCGTTTTTTCTCAAGAGCAATTAGAATTGAATGTACTCCTGTCCACTGGCGTTTTTTTTTTTTTCAGTCCGTTGCAATTTTTAACATAGGAACTGTCAGTTACATATGTGTCCTTATTTTTCTCTTAATGCACCCATGAATGTCAATGGAAATTAACGGAAAAGGCGCGAAAAAGCCGCGAAAATGCCGCGAAAAACGCCGCCAAAAACGTGCGGAAAACGCTGCGTTTTTCACGCACGGAAATCGCAAACGCCAGTGGGTGGGCGCCCTTACTATGTTACCATGTTCTATGTTACTATGTTCTGTGTTACCATGTTGTATGTTGCTATGTTACCATGCTCTATGTTACTATGTTACAATGTCCTATGTTACCATGTTCTATGTTATAATGTTACCATGTTCTATGTTACCACGTTCTATGTTACCACGTTCTATGTTACCACGTTCTATGTTACCATGTTCTATGTTACTATATTACCATGTTCTATGAGGCGCCGGGCTATGCCACCAGTGGAGGCTATATTAATGTAGCAGTTGTCCCCCGTTACTAATGTTTCTTTCATGCCGTTCTGGTATTCCTTGTTCTTCCGCCGTGCTGTAATACCCACATACAGGTTATGATTGTTCGTGGTTATTTCGCTGTATGCGGCCGAGCACAGTAATCGCGGGGAGCGCAGACACGCCAGCTTCGCCTTGATCTGGAAGGAGTGTGCAGGCCATTTTGGTGGGAGTTGAGGAACAGGCGCTAGAAGGAAGCAGCCGGCACCCAGGCACGAGCTCCAGGAATTGTAAGATTTGTAAGACCGAACTTTCTTGCTAGGAACTTTAAATGTGAAATCCAAGCCTCGCGGCTCCCGCCTGTCCGTGCCGGTCGCCCAGGTCTGCTGATAGCTTAAGTGCACCAAGTTCCAAGCTAGATTGTGCTGGCGGTGAGGCATTAATTTAAAGTTCCCGTTGGTTGAACAAGCGACACGTAGTCCCATCCTATTACTTGCCTGTGGAATGTCCCAGTGAGGCTAACCCGTGTGACCGGCACTTCCATCAATCCCTAATGGCTACTGACCGACTAGGGATATCAGGACGGAACGTACGGAAGCAAGAGTTGGTGTAGTAAGGTCTATGGATGCTCAGTAGAGGTTATATGTGATCAGTGGGGTCTCTAATACTATAGACCATCCCTTAACCATCACACGACCAATGTTGCCCTTCCTAAGCTAGACCTCATGGCCACGGTAATGCCTGCTTGGCCTGACATGGAGTCCTCATGGATTCAGAGTCTGGAGCTTGGTTTGTCTTGGTCCAATACTTTCACATATAGTACATTGGCCCTAGACGAAAGACTTCTGAAGAGCAACGTTATATCTGAGACGAACACAGCAAATGTATTGCTATGTCCAAAGCGGAGACAATAATGGTGTCCTTAAAGGACGAATATAGACACCAAGTATAAAAGTAGAGAACACAAAATATCATAAGGAAATGTAAAAATGGGGAACCAGAGGATCTGAACCTAACCTACTACGAGGAGACCCTACCTAAAAGTGGGGCAATGAGGGCAGCCCAACATCAGGGACCGGAGGTGACCAGGACTTCTCCTAGATGGTGACAGGGAATGCGGAAAGTTACACGTATTAGAACCACAAACGTACAGGAGAAAAGATGTAACGGCACCCCAGAAAAAGTAATTGAGCTGAGAGGCAGGACTCGACCTTGAACCGCTGACTGACCAGAAGTACCTTCAGACTAAGAGTATAACCGGCATCCTCTGGGGAGGAGCCAAAACTAATGTCCACAAGACGACACCGATTGGTTGACTGGAATACACACCTGCCAGCTGACCAATCCAGTCACCTACCAACAGAGGAGACGTCCTGTCGGCGGCCCACAGCAAAATGACATGCACCAGCGTGAGGAGGTGGGCCAGACACATGCCATGGCCAGAGCATTGTGCCGGAGGACTTTTAGATTAGGTGCAAAAGTGGCGCTTTATACCAAACACTCACTGATTGTTATGTCCCTGATGATAAACCCCCAAGTACCCCCATCAAAGTACAAGGGACATTGGCCATCCACACATTGTCACTCCAATGCTTCCAATCTTTGGCTTCTGCTCCCCTCGGCCCATCTCCTTAGACACTCTGATAAAGGTGTGTCGCCTCGAGCGCAGGGCTGCCAGCAGGTTGGCGAATGCTCGGACCATGTGAGGACAGAGACAAGTGTCTGCCTCCTGGACGGGCTGGTCAAGTAGACGCGAAGCTAAGAGAGTCATCCCAAGTGACTAATGGAGCGCTAGAGTGAATAACTCCCCTGCCGCAGACACCAGCTGAAGGGGGGCAGCCATGATTTACTGGCCTCATATTTTACCAGCCACTGGAAGGTGTCCCAGAGCATCCCGGAGAATATAGTGATAGCGTCCATCAGGACTCCCCCCAGCCCTCGGGGGCCGGGATCTCCTCATCTGGTCAGACTCATCATTAAACATCTTCGTACAGTTCGTTTCCTAATAAGCTCTTAATGTTCGGCTGGATGGCGTCTTTGGATCAGGCAGCGCACTTCTGATGAGTTGTTCTTCCAGCCATTGATCGCAGAGATGAAATCAATGGCAGCGAAGGAGTTAGAAGTTAAAAATAAATTGTGTGGATTGATTTCTCCGAAGAACCGCGGCTTCTCAGAATTAAAAAGGAAAAAAAAGGAGAAGCGCGGAAGACGCTGAGTGCGCCGCCGCACTGCCGCCACAAAACGCCTGGCCTTTGGTTATTAAGAGACACCTTAAGGGGTTGTCGAGCTCCAAAATACTGAGGAGCCTAACTGCAACCCCGTAAGGAGCGGGAAGAAGGAAACCGAAGCCTCAAGAAGTCTTCAAGAAGGTGGCGCTCGGGACGCGGGAGGCGAAGACTGTCAGACACGTCACAGAGAATCTTACTGTAAAAGAAAAAGAATTGGGGGATGTTTAGGATTTTTGTTTTTAATTTTAACCCCTTAATGACACGTAACTCCTTCGTATCTCCATCGCCGCCGCCTTCTGCGCGTTGTGTTTTGCGGGACGAGTTGTGTTTTTCACTGGTGCTACATAAAGTATCATATAATGGACTGAAAAACTTTAAAAAAATTCTAAGCGCAGTAAAAAAAACAAAAAAAAAACATTCGGCCATCTTTCAGCGCGTCTGGTTTCTACGGCGCACAAACTGCAACAAAAACGCCCAGATACCTTAATTCTCTGGGCCGGCCTGATTACCGCGATGCCAAACTTGCAGGCTTTTTTTTTTTTACTATTTTTTTTTTCAAATACATTTTTTTATGATTTTCTGCCGCCACCTTGTGCGCGCAATAACTTTTTTATTTTTCCGTTGACGTAGTTGAGCGGGGGCTCATTGTCTGCGGGACGTCCTGTAGTTTACGTTCGTTCTAATTCGGAATACATACGACTTTTTCATCGCTTTTTATTGCGTTTTTTATGGGAGACAGGGTGACTGAAAAAGTGCATTTGTCGCTCTTTATTTTTTTTCGGACGTCGTTCACCGCGCGCGGTAAATAATGCGCTACTTTGATAGATCGAACTTTTGCGGACGCGGCGAGACCAAATATGTATTTTTTATGATTAGATTTTTATTATAGATCTGGCAAAAGGGGGGGATTTAAACTTTCTTTTGCCCAATGATTGAACCCGCGCACATTGTAGCGGCCGTTTTTGCTTCTCGAAGTGATTCTTGGTTTTTGGGCGGGGCCTTTGGGCGGGGCCTTTGGGCGGTGCCTTCCTGGACGTGGCGGCTGTCATGTTGTCATTTTCAATGTTCAGTTTTCACCACTTGTTGCCATTTTCCCGTTATTTTCCCTGCGTCTTTTTTGGCTCCTCCCTCTTTTAGTTGTGCGCCGGTCGGATGATCCTCAACACCTTGCTGGGTGACACATTTACAAGTTCCGCCTTTTATGATCTGTCGCGGCTAGAGATGAGCGAGTGTACTCAGTGAGGACAGATACTCAAGCGAGTATCGCCATTTTCAGGTACATGCCTGCTTGCCCAAAAAGATTTGGGGGGCGGGGGAGACCGGGGGGGGGGGATCAGATCTCTCTCTCACCCCACCGGCCCCCGAATCTTGTCAGACAAGCAGGCATGTACTCGAAACAAGAGGAGCAAAGAACGCTACGAAGAACGTGATCACCACATGCAGCCTTCAAACATTCTGGCACGGAATCTGCCCAGAGATGTGACCGGCACAACCGCGCCAAAACTAGGAGAGGACGGCAGCGGACTGACCACGATGGAACGCCCTGATAACCCTCCCGTCATACTAGGAAGGAGGCGAGACAAGACATGTATCCACCGCCGCTTGTAAGATGTCATCCCGGCCGCAAGTCACACCCTGTGCATTAGAAACGGCCAACAAGTACAGCGGCGAATAACGTCAGGAGCACGGTATCTGCGGCCCGTGGCAGGAATACCCGACACTGCGCTGCTCAGGGACACACCGCCATGCAGACTCCTCTTATCAGCGCCTGTAGGGGAACACGGGTTACTGACTGATAGAACTTCTGGGTTCACAGATGCTGAAGAGTACATCCATCTGCTTATCTTATATGACACCCATCCGTGTACATGTATCCACGCACACGTCTTGTATCATACATGTATCCACGCACACGTCTTGTATCATATATGTATCCATGCACATGTCCTGTATCATACATGTATCCACACACATATCTTGTATCATACATGTATCCTCGCACACGCCCTGTGTCATACATGTATCCACGCACACGCCCTGTGTCATACATGTATTCACACACATGTCTTGTATCATACATGTATCCACGCACACGTCTTGGATCATACATTTATACATGCACACGCCTTGTATCATACATGTATCCATGCACACATCTTGTATCATACATGTATCCACACACACGCATACGTCTTGTATCATACATGTATCCACGCACACCCCCTGCATCATACATGTATCCACACACATGCCCTGTATCATACATGTATCCACGCACACACCCTGTATCATACATGTATGCACGCACACATCTTGTATCATACATGTATCCACACACACACACGCCTTGTATCATACATGTATCCACGCACACATCTTGTATCATACATGTATCCACACACACGCATACGTCTTGTATCATACATGTATCCACGCACACGCCCTGCATCATACATGTATCCACACACATGCCCTGTATCATACATGTATCCACGCACACACCCTGTATCATACATGTATGCACGCACACATCTTGTATCATACATGTATACACACACACACACACGTCTTGTATCATACATGCATCCATGCACACGTCTTGTATCATACATGTATCCATGCACACGTCCTGAATCATACATGTATCCACACACGCACGTCTTGCATCATACATGTATCCATGCACACGTCTTGCATCATACATGTATCCACGCACACGTCTTGTATCATACATGTATCCACGCACACGTCTTGTATCATACATGTATCCACGCACACGCCCTGCATCATACATGTATCCACACACGTCTTGTATCATACATGTATCCACACACACACACACACACACACACATGTCTTGTATCATACATGTATCCACACACACGTCTTGTATCATACATGTATCCTCGCACACGCCCTGTATCATACATGTATCCACGCACACGTCTTGTATCATACATGTATCCACGCACACGTCCTGTATTATACATGTATCCACACACACGTCCTGTATCATACTTGTATCCACACACACGTCCTGTATCATACCTGTATCCACGCACACGTCTTGTATCATACATGTATCCGCACACACACGTCTTGTATCATACATGTATCCACACACACGTCTTGTATCATACATGTATCCTCGCACACGCCCTGTATGATACATGTATCCACGCACACGTCTTGTATCATATATGTATCCACGCACACATCTTGTATCATACATGTATCCACACACACGCACACGTTTTGTATCATACATGCATCCTCGCACACATCCTGTATCATACATGTATCCACACACACACCCTGTATCATACATGTATGCACGCAGACATCTTGTATCATACATGTATACACACACACACACGTCTTGTATCATACATGTATCCATGCACACGTCCTGTATCATACATGTATCCACGCACACGTCCTGTATCATACATGTATCCACGCACACGTCTTGTATCATACATGTATCCACACACGCACGTCTTGCATCATACATGTATCCACGCACACGTCTTGTATCATACATGTATCCACGCACACGTCTTGTATCATATATGTGTCCATGCACACGTCCTGTATTATACATGTATCCATGCACACGTCTTGTATCATACATGTATCCACGCACACGTCCTGTATTATACATGTATCCACGCACACGTCCTGTATTATACATGTATCCATGCACACGTCCTGTATTATACATGTATCCACGCACACGTCTTGTATCATATGTGTAAAGACGGACCGCAGTGCAAAGATAAATCACCAGAACACGGATAAAACAAGAGTTTCTTCATGCTGACCTCGATGAAACTACATGTTATGATTTCAGGGATGAGATATCCCTGCACATTGGCGCTGGACATGCAGCCAGCAGTCCGCCATCATATGCGTCTCCCATCGTCCGCAGCCCCGTTCTTCCTTCATCCTTATTCCCTGGTGAAATCACTTACATCATCACCTATAGCCCATCCGTGCGGAGGAACGGCGAGTTGTGCGTTCGGACACGTTAGTTGGAGCTCCAGCGTTGTATTCAGCTGACTGTGCAGCCTGTTGGTCAGAACGATTCCTGACATCCTCCTCCGACCCCTTTCAGTGATGAGTTGTTTCCGTCCGCAGGATCCCCTTCCCCTGGATGTTTTCCTTGATCGCACCATTCTCTGTATACTCTCCACACCGTTACATGATAAGCCCCCCGCGGTTGGCGGTGACACCCCGGCTAGTCTAGCACCGATGACCGGCCTTGTTGGGAGTCGCTCCGATCGCTGGATCTTCCATCTGATGTGGATTCACACTGAGACTGACCCGCGGAAAACTTCTCCCTAATAAAGGACCCGAGGATCTATAATGAATTGGTTGGGGGCGCTAATGGGCATGGGGCTCTACAACTGGGACAGAAGTTCTATTAAAGGGCAGGGGGCACTAATAAAGGGGTCATTCCGTTTGGACTTTATATTATGTACATTTTTTTCATGTATTTCAAAGAGAAAATTTAATTCTAATTTTGCTAAAAGAAAGCACCAACATCCTCCAAGCCTGCAGTCCAAGAAGAGAGCGGCGCCCGCTTGTAGGGCCGTCTAATAAAGACAGCGCTCCGATGGGCAGAACTGCCACGGAAGCGGGGCCACCTCTGATGCGGGTTAAGCTCGCAGGATGGCGTTCCACTGGGTGGAGCGCCCTCAGCTGGCGGTTGCGGGCATCTCCATACGAGTCCCCGCCGGGGGGCTGCAGCCAGTAGAAGGACCGCTGGAGGGAAGGAGAGCAGCCGCCTCAAACCGCTTAGAAATTAGTCTTTTCTGTTTGTAGTTCACGGCTTATAAGGGAGTCGGTGGGAACCGCGTTGCCAATAGAGTTCATCTAAGGGGGTGTTCTGCCCTTCGCCAGTTGATCTCCTGCTCTCCACTAGAGGGCAGGACTCTGGCGGGGACTCGGAGGGGCGCCGCTCATCCAACAGATCAGTCTAGAGCTGAGCGGTTGGCCCCACACGAGGTCGCCCTCCGCTGACGGGCGGCTGGGATTTGGGGTTTTGTCTGAAGTTGCTCATCTTTTCCTCGCAGACGTTATTCGCCGATTCCGTTGAGAACGTCCAAGAATTCTGGGCAATTGTATCAAATGACAATTTACTGGAGATGCAGAGCAGAGCGGGCGCGGCGGAGTCGGTCGGACCGCGCGGTTTAGGAACAGATGAATATTAAGTGGCAAAATGAACAATACGGCGCGGAAAACCAATTATCACCCGATATCGCGCCTCCGCGAGGGAAACCAAACAGGGACGCTCTGCGGTTGGCACCTTCCAAACAGCGAGGATCTGTCACAGAAACAACAGTCTGTCTGCAGAGACGTTCTAATTATTCAATCAATCAAAAGACGTCTCAGCACCTCGCCGCGCCATTCCGGAGGTGTCGTAAATTAAACCTCTGCTCTCTCCTCATAATTTGTTTGGTCGACAGAGAATACATGCCGGTATTAATAGGATGCTACAGTGTGACACACGACCACGCCTGCGCTCCTAACCTGTGAGGGGGGGCCCAGGACACAGCGAGGGTTCACAACCACCACCGGCCCCAGGACGGCACCGGTGGACAACCTCAGCTGAGCCTGCTCCTGAAACATATTGCAAGGAGAATTTATGTGTTTATCAAAGAGAAGACGGTCCCAGATCCCGTGCAGAAGTCTGGGCCCAGGAGAAACACATCAATCAGCCTGAGCTATATCAGATGATTTCTAATTTATTCTAAGGTGGTCAGAGCATATATAGCATAAATGACATCACAGCAAAAGTGTATACCTCCAATACATAATAGGCTGAAATAAAAATGATTAACATAAGTTACACCTCTTAAGGCGCTACTATAACATACAATGAGACCGTCATAAATTCAGGGAGAAGGAAGGCCTGGGAAGGCACCATACAGTCTAGTCACTTCTCCCTGTGTATGTTATACTATAAACATACATGAGTGATTTAATAGACTGTCTTATCTCCTAATCTTTCTTCCTCAGAAGACATGCAGGCCTATAGAAGAGTTTCGTTTAACCCCTTCACTGCTATATATTCCTAGTCTACAATGCAATATAGAATAATTAACTGATACATTGATCTACAATTTTCTTAACACATATATATATATATAATTGTGCTGGCCGGAGGGATACAGTTACTCTTTATACACAAGGCAGAACCCACAATCGGTTCCAGGAGCTCCTGGGCTCCAGGCGGTGGCCTTCCTGCTGAGCCGTACAGAGAGCTGGAGAGCTCCCCTGCTGATCCCCGCTGATCCCCTGCTCCTGATTGCCCAGTATAAACGGCTCCCGGCGCCTCCCATCCTGCGAGATTATCGGTCTCTCTGCCTTCAGTCTAGCTCTGCTAGAACCGCTCCTCTCTAGATGATTGGTGCTACCTCTTACCAACTCCTGGCTACATCCTGACTACACTACCTACCTGCTCCCTGCTACTGTAAGAGATACCTACCTCTTACCGACCCCAGGCTACATCCTGACTACATTACCTACCTGCTCCCTGATACTGCAATTGATATCTACCCATTACCAATCCCTGGCTTCTATCGACAACACTATTTGTCCACTGGGGTTATAACCCGCTGCAGTCAGAGATGCTGGGTCATTCTTAGCCCCCATGGTCCTACATTACAGCTCCCGACCCTTTATTAGAGCCCCCAGCCCTCTCACAATCGGCCCTTCCCTGTACGGTAATTCCCCCCGTGACCCCGGAGTGCAGCATAAAATCAATGACAAGTTTTCCGCGGATCAGTTTCAGTGTGAATCCACATTAGATGGAAGATCCAGTGATCGGGGCGACTTCCAGCGAGGCCGGTCATCGGTGCTAGACTAGCCGGGGTCTCACCGCCAACCGCGGGGGGTTTATCATGTAACGGTGTGGAGAGTATACAGAGAATGGCACGATCGAGGAAACATCCACCGAAAGGGCATCCTGCGGACGGAAACAACTCATCACTGAAAGGGGTCGGAGGAGGATGTCAGGAATCGTTCTGACCAACAGGCTGCACAGTCAGCTGAATACAACGCTGGGGCTCCAACTAACGTGTCCGAACGCACAACTCGCCGTTCCTCCGCACGGATGGTATAACAGCGGACGACCAGTTCCAGCGCCATTGTGTCTAAGAGAAACAGACTCCAGCGGGCAAAAGAGCGCAAAACTTGTATCACTGAGCAGCGGAGAACACGTCCTGGTCCCCGGGAGACATGCTGTGCGCAGTTCCGTCGACCCCCCAGATACAAGGCTGCCCTCTGCTACATACTGACAGAAAAGGATGACGAATTCCGCATCAGCAGATTTTGTAGCAGTTTCCATTCCAATGGCAGGAAGTTCTGTGGCGCCTGAATATTCGGGAGATCGGCCCCTCTGGTCGTCCACACTCGGCCCCGCTCAATGAATAAAGCATCACTGGTCTCCCTGAGGACGGGGGCGTCAGTAGGGCGTCAGCAGAGCGCCCCCCTCCCCCTCCCCACCCGGGAACGAGACGGCGGTGATCACTGATGACAGCAGTGGGATGAAAGAGCAGACGCTCAGCGGTGAACACCGCGGGAACAGAAGGTCGCCTCCCGTTTCTGCACTTTGATCGCTGCGGTTTCCAGGCTGATCACCGGCGCTTTGGAGAAAAAAACTAAAACCCCCAAAATATCAGAAAATCCGATTTGTTTTCTGACTTCAAGTAAAAGAACAAAAACTGAACCGACTTCTAAAATAAGAAGATTCAGCATTTCAGGTCGGTGACTTCCTTCTGCGATGAGTTTCGTTGTTTCTCTCTGGTTGACTTGTGCAGCAGATCTAAAAGCTCCGCCTCCAATATCAGGCGCCCCCAGTAGGCGATCACGGGGGTCTCATCTGCGACCTACAGTCCCTAAACCCCAGGCACGGCCAAAACTGCTTCTTACTGACGCCACTAATAAGCTTATCCCTGTTACGGCGGTGGCTCTGCTGACGGCCCGGCTCCGGCTCCAACTGCCAGCTTAACCCCTTACATGCCACAATCAGTCCCAACTACAGCATGTTAGCAGATAACAGGGAGAGGGCTCGGTCACCCAATGGCATGTCCCTCCTGTAGCTCCGCCTACTCGGCCCCGCCTCCAACGGTCTGCTGGCAGCTGTCCCGACGTAGCACGAGCCACCATGTTGTGTCAGATGGAAGTTGATGGTTGTTTGGGATTTCTTTGCATTTGTCTCCTCACTGCGGGGACTTGTTACGGGAGTTGCTGTTTATCCCCCCCCCCCCCCCCTCTTTCCCCGATTCTGCACTGCTGATGGAGGTGAACGTTGCTGGGCTCTGTGGTTCATCCAGCAGCTCACAAGTACTGCGGGTTATTTACGGACGCTGTGGATTTGCTCTGCGGTATTCGGTGGTCATTTCATGTAAAAAGTGACAAAAACATTTAAGAAAAAAGATCCAGTTCAGCAAATAAACACAAAAACTCCAAAACCAAAAGTATCACATGATGTTATCAGCAGACGATGGCAATACGGGGTCACTTATCGCACCTGCGCAACGCCGTGTAATAGCCGGAAGAATCAGCGATGGAAATGTTATTTTACTGTCCCCAAAAAGGGTCCAAAAAACTACAAATTTACCAACAAAACTTTTCCTCTGCAATGAAACCACTAAGATCTCCAACACATTATATGTCCCCCAGAGTGCAGCCAGTAACATCTCCAACACATTATATGTCCCCCAGAGTGAAGACAGTAACATCTACAACACATTATATGTCCCCCAGAGTGCAGCCAGTAACATCTCCAACACATTATATGTCCCCCAGAGTGCGGCCAGTAACATCTACAACACATTATATGTCCCCCAGAGTGCAGCCAGTAACATCTCCAACACATTATATGTCCCCCAGAGTGCAGCCAGTAACATCTCCAACACATTATATGTCCCCCAGAGTGCAGCCAGTAACATCTCCAACACATTATATGTCCCCCAGAGTGCGGCCAGTAACATCTCCAACACATTATATGTCCCCCAGAGTGCAGCCAGTAACATCTCCAACACATTATATGTCCCCCAGAGTGCGGCCAGTAACATCTCCAACACATTATATGTCCTCCAGAGTGCGGCCAGTAACATCTCCAACACATTATATGTCCCCCAGAGTGCGGCCAGTAACATCTCCAACACATTATATGTCCTCCAGAGTGCGGCCAGTAACATCTCTAACACATTATATGTCCCCCAGAGTGCAGCCAGTAACATCTCCAACACATTATATGTCCTCCAGAGTGTAGCCAGTAACATCTCCAACACATTATATGTCCCCCAGAGTGCAGCCAGTAACATCTATAACACATTATATGTCCCCCAGAGTGCAGCCAGTAACATCTCCAACACATTATATGTCCTCCAGAGTGCGGCCAGTAACATCTCTAACACATTATATGTCCCCCAGAGTGCAGCCAGTAACATCTCCAACACATTATATGTCCTCCAGAGTGTAGCCAGTAACATCTCCAACACATTATATGTCCCCCAGAGTGCGGCCAGTAACATCTATAACACATTATATGTCCCCCAGAGTGCAGCCAGTAACATCTCCAACACATTATATGTCCTCCAGAGTGCAGCCTGTAACATCTCCAACACATTATATGTCCCCCAGAGTGCGGCCAGTAACATCTCCAACACATTATATGTCCCCCAGAGTGCGGCCAGTAACATCTCCAACACATTATATGTCCTCCAGAGTGCGGCCAGTAACATCTCCAACACATTATATGTCCCCCAGAGTGCGGCCAGTAACATCTCCAACACATTATATGTCCTCCAGAGTGCGGCCAGTAACATCTCTAACACATTATATGTCCCCCAGAGTGCAGCCAGTAACATCTCCAACACATTATATGTCCTCCAGAGTGTAGCCAGTAACATCTCCAACACATTATATGTCCCCCAGAGTGCAGCCAGTAACATCTATAACACATTATATGTCCCCCAGAGTGCAGCCAGTAACATCTCCAACACATTATATGTCCTCCAGAGTGCGGCCAGTAACATCTCTAACACATTATATGTCCCCCAGAGTGCAGCCAGTAACATCTCCAACACATTATATGTCCTCCAGAGTGTAGCCAGTAACATCTCCAACACATTATATGTCCCCCAGAGTGCAGCCAGTAACATCTCCAACACATTATATGTCCCCCAGAGTGCGGCCAGTAACATCTCCAACACATTATATGTCCTCCAGAGTGCGGCCAGTAACATCTCCAACACATTATATGTCCCCCAGAGTGCAGCCAGGAACATCTCCAACACATTATATGTCCCCCAGAGTGCAGCCAGTAACATCTCCAACACATTATATGTCCTCCAGAGTGCAGCCAGTAACATCTCCAACACATTATATGTCCCCCAGAGTGCGGCCAGTAACATCTCCAACACATTATATGTCCCCCAGAGTGCGGCCAGTAACCTCTCCAACACATTATATGTCCCCCAGAGAGCAGCCAGTAACATCTCCAACATATTATATGTCCCCTAGAGTGCGGCCAGTAACATCTCCAACACATTATATGTGCTGCAGAGTGCAGCCAGTAACATCTCCAACACATTATATGTCCCCCAGAGTGCAGCCAGTAACATCTACAACACATTATATGTCCTCCAGAGTGCAGCCAGTAACATCTCCAACACATTATATGTCCTCCAGAGTGCGACTAGTAAGATCTCCAACACATTATATGTCCCCCAGAGTGCATCCAGTAACATCTCCAACACATTATATGTCCCCCAGAGTGCAGCCAGTAACATCTCCGACACATTATATGTCCCCCAGAGTGCAGCCAGTAACATCTACAACACATTATATGTCCCCCAGAGTGCAGCCAGTAACATCTACAACACATTATATGTCCCCCAGAGTGCAGCCAGTAACATCTCCAACACATTATATGTCCGTCAGAGTGCGGCCAGTAACATCTCCAACACATTATATGTCCCCCAGAGTGCAGCCAGTAACATCTACAACACATTATATGTCCCCCAGAGTGCAGCCAGTAACATCTACAACACATTATATGTCCCCCAGAGTGCAGCCAGTAACATCTACAACACATTATATGTCCGTCAGAGTGCGGCCAGTAACATCTCCAACACTTTGTATGTCCCCCAGAGTGCAGCCAGTAACATCTCCAACACATTATATGTCCCGCAGAGTGCAGCCAGTAACATCTCCAACACATTATATGTCCCCCAGAGTGCAGCCAGCAACATCTCCAACACATTATATGTCCCCCAGAGTGCAGCCAGTAACATCTCCAACACATTATATGTCCCCCAGAGTGCAGCCAGTAACATCTCCAACACATTATATGTCCCCCAGAGTGCGGCCAGTAACATCTCCAACACATTATATGTCCTCCAGAGTGCGGCCAGTAACATCTCCAACACATTATATGTCCCCCAGAGTACAGCCAGGAACATCTCCAACACATTATATGTCCCCCAGAGTGCAGCCAGTAACATCTCCAACACATTATATGTCCTCCAGAGTGCAGCCAGTAACATCTCCAACATATTATATGTCCCCTAGAGTGCAGCCAGTAACATCTACAACACATTATATGTCCTCCAGAGTGCAGCCAGTAACATCTCCAACACATTATATGTCCCCCAGAGTGCAGCCAGTAACATCTCCAACACATTATATGTGCTGCAGAGTGCAGCCAGTAACATCTCCAACACATTATATGTCCCCCAGAGTGTAGCCAGTAACATCTACAACACATTATATGTCCTCCAGAGTGCAGCCAGTAACATCTCCAACACATTATATGTCCTCCAGAGTGCGACTAGTAAGATCTCCAACACATTATATGTCCTCCAGAGTGCAGCCAGTAACATCTACAACACATTATATGTCCCCCAGAGTGCAGCCAGTAACATCTACAACACATTATATGTCCCTCAGAGTGCGGCCAGTAACATCTCCAACACATTGTATGTCCCCCAGAGTGCAGCCAGTAACATCTCCAACACATTATATGTCCCCCAGAGTGCGGCCAGTAACATCTCTAACACATTATATGTGCTGCGGAGTGCAGCCAGTAACATCTCCAACACATTATATGTCCCCCAGAGTGCAGCCAGTAACATCTCTAACACATTGTATGTCCCCCACAGTGCAGCCAGTAACATCTCCAACACATTATATGTCCCCCAGAGTGCGGCCAGTAACATCTACAACACATTATATGTCCCCCAGAGTGCATCCAGTAACATCTCCAACACATTATATGTCCCCCAGAGTGCGGCCAGTAACATCTCCAACACATTATATGTCCCGCAGAGTGCAGCCAGTAACATCTCCAACACATTATATGTCCCCCAGAGTGCAGCCCGTAACACCTCCAACACATTATATATCCTCCAGAGTGCGGCCAGCAACATCTCCAACACATTATATGTCCCCCAGAGTGCAGCCAGTAACATCTCCAACACATTATATGTCCCCCAGAGTGCAGCCAGTAACATCTCCAACACATTATATGTCCCCCAGAGTACAGCCAGTAACATCTCCAACACATTATATGTCCCCCAGAGTGCGGCCAGTAACATCTCCAACACATTATATGTCCTCCAGAGTGCAGCCAGTAACATCTCCAACACATTATATGTCCCCCAGAGTGCATCCAGTAACATCTCCAACACATTATATGTTCCCCAGAGTGCGGCCAGTAACATCTCCAACACATTATATGTCCCCCAGAGTGCGGCCAGTAACATATCCAACACATTATATGTCCCCCAGAGTGCGGCCAGTAACATCTCCAACACATTATATGTCCCCAGAGTGCGGCCAGTAACATCTCCAACACATTCTATGTCCCCCAGAGTGCGTCCAGTAACATCTCCAACACATTATATGTCCCCCAGAGTGCAGCCAGTAACATCTCCAACACATTATATGTCCCCCAGAGTGCGGCCAGTAACATCTCCAACACATTATATGTCCCCCAGAGTGCGGCCAGTAACATCTCCAACACATTATATGTCCCCTAGAGTGCGGCCAGTAACATCTCCAACACACTATATGTCCTCCAGAGTGCATCCAGTAACATCTCCAACACATTATATGTCCCCCAGAGTGCATCCAGTAACATCTCCAACACATTATATGTCCCCCAGAGTGCGGCCAGTAACATCTCCACCACATTCTATGTCCCCCAGAGTGCGTCCAGTAACATCTCCAACACATTATATGTCCCGCAGAGTGCGTCCAGTAACATCTCCAACACATTATATGTCCCCCAGAGTGCAGCCAGTAACATCTCCAACACATTATATGTTCCCCAGAGTGCAGCCAGTAACATCTCCGACACATTATATGTCCCCCAGAGTGCAGCCAGTAACATCTCCAACACATTATATGTCCCCCAGAGTGCAGCCAGTAACATCTCCGACACATTATATGTCCCCCAGAGTGCAGCCAGTAACATCTCCAACACATTATATGTCCTCCAGAGTGCGGCCAGTAACATCTCCAACACATTATATGTCCCCCAGAGTGCGGCCAGTAACATCTCCAACACATTATATGTCCCCCAGAGTGCGGCCAGTAACATCTCCAACACATATGTCCCCCAGAGTGCGGCCAGTAACATCTCCAACACATTATATGTCCCGCAGAGTGCAGCCAGTAACATCTCCAACACATTATATGTCCCCCAGAGTGCAGCCAGTAACATCTCCAACACATTATATGTCCTCCAGAGTGCAGCCAGTAACAACTCCAACACATTATATGTCCTCCAGAGTGCGACTAGTAACATCTCCAACACATTATATGTCCTCCAGAGTGCAGCCAGTAACATCTACAACACATTATATGTCCCCCAGAGTGCAGCCAGTAACATCTACAACACATTATATGTCCCTCAGAGTGCGGCCAGTAACATCTCCAACACATTATATGTCCCTCAGAGTGCGGCCAGTAACATCTCCAACACATTATATGTCCCCCAGAGTGCAGCCAGTAACATCTCCAACACATTATATGTCCCCCAGAGTGCGGCCAGTAACATCTCCAACACATTATATGTCCCCTAGAGTGCAGCCAGTAACATCTCTAACACATTATATGTGCTGCGGAGTGCAGCCAGTAACATCTCCAACACATTATATGTCCCCCAGAGTGCAGCCAGTAACATCTCCAACACATTGTATGTCCCCCAGAGTGCGGTCAGTAACATCTCCAACACAATATATGTCCCCCAGAGTGTGGCCATTAACGTCTCCAACACATTATATGTCCACCAGAGTGCAGCCAGTAACGTCTATAACACGTTATATGTCCCCCAGAGTGCGGCCAGTAACATCGCCAACACATTATATGTCCCCCAGAGTGCGGCCAGTAACATCTGCAACACATTATATGTCCCCCAGAGTGCAGCCAGTAACATCTCCAACACATTATATGTCCCCCAGAGTGCGGCCAGTAACATCTCCAACACATTATATGTCCCCCAGAGTGCATCCAGTAACATCTCCAACACATTATATGTCCCCCAGAGTGCATCCAGTAACATCTCCAACACATTATATGTTCCCCAGAGTGTGGCCAGTAACATCTCCAACACATTATATGTTCCCCAGAGTGCGGCCAGTAACATCTCCAACACATTATATGTCCCCCAGAGTGCGGCCAGTAACATCTCCAACACATTATATGTCCCCTAGAGTGCGGCCAGTAACATCTCCAACACATTCTATGTCCCCCAGAGTGCGTCCAGTAACATCTCCAACACATTATATGTCCCCCAGAGTGCAGCCAGTAACATCTCCAACACATTATATGTCCCCCAGAGTGCGGCCAGTAACATCTCCAACACATTATATGTCCCCCAGAGTGCGGCCAGTAACATCTCCAACACATTATATGTCCCCCAGAGTGCGGCCAGTAACATCTCCAACACATTATATGTCCCCCAGAGTGCGGCCAGTAACATCTCCAACACACTATATGTCCTCCAGAGTGCATCCAGTAACATCTCCAACACATTATATGTCCCCCAGAGTGCATCCAGTAACATCTCCAACACATTATATGTCCCCCAGAGTGCGGCCAGTAACATCTCCACACATTCTATGTCCCCCAGAGTGCGTCCAGTAACATCTCCAACACATTATATGTCCCGCAGAGTGCGTCCAGTAACATCTCCAACACATTATATGTCCCCCAGAGTGCAGCCAGTAACATCTCCAACACAATATATGTCCCCCAGAGTGCAGCCAGTAACATCTCCGACACATTATATGTCCCCCAGAGTGCAGCCAGTAACATCTCCGACACATTATATGTCCCCCAGAGTGCAGCCAGTAACATCTCCGACACATTATATGTCCCCCAGAGTGCAGCCAGTAACATCTCCGACACATTATATGTCCCCCAGAGTGCAACCAGTAACATCTCCAACACATTATATGTCCCCCAGAGTGCGGCCAGTAACATCTCCAACACATTATATGTCCCCCAGAGTGCGGCCAGTAACATCTCCAACACATATGTCCCCCAGAGTGCGGCCAGTAACATCTCCAACACATTATATGTCCCCCAGAGTGCGGCCAGTAACATCTCCAACCCATTATATGTCCCCCAGAGTGCGGGCAGTAACATCTACAACACATTATATGTCCCCCAGAGTGCAGCCAGTAACATCTCCAACACATTATATGTCCCCCAGAGTGCAGCCAGTAACATCTCCAACACATTATATGTCCCCCAGAGTGCAGCCAGTAACATCTCCAACACATTATATGTCCTCCAGAGTGCATCCAGTAACATCTCCAACACATTATATGCCCCCCAGAGTGCGGCCAGTAACATCTCCACCACATTCTATGTCCCCCAGAGTGCGGCCAGTAACATCTCCAACACATTATATGTCCCGCAGAGTGCAGCCAGTAACATCTCCAACACATTATATGTCCACCAGAGTGCAGCCAGTAACATCTCCAACACATTATATGTCCCCCAGAGTGCAGCCAGTAACATCTCCAACACATTATATGTCCCCCAGAGTGCAGCCAGTAACATCTCCAACACATTATATGTCCCCCAGAGTGCGGCCAGTAACATCTCCAACACATTATATGTCCTCCAGAGTGCGGCCAGTAACATCTCCAACACATTATATGTCCCCCAGAGTGCAGCCAGGAACATCTCCAACACATTATATGTCCCCCAGAGTGCAGCCAGTAACATCTCCAACACATTATATGTCCTCCAGAGTGCAGCCAGTAACATCTCCAACACATTATATGTCCCCCAGAGTGCGGCCAGTAACATCTCCAACACATTATATGTCCCCTAGAGTGCGGCCAGTAACATCTCCAACACATTATATGTGCTGCGGAGTGCAGCCAGTAACATCTCCAACACATTATATGTCCCCCAGAGTGCAGACAGTAACATCTACAACACATTATATGTCCTCCAGAGTGCAGCCAGTAACATCTCCAACACATTATATGTCCTCCAGAGTGCGACTAGTAACATCTCCAACACATTATATGTCCTCCAGAGTGCAGCCAGTAACATCTACAACACATTATATGTCCCCCAGAGTGCAGCCAGTAACATCTACAACACATTATATGTCCCTCAGAGTTCGGCCAGTAACATCTCCAACACATTATATGTCCCCCAGAGTGCAGCCAGTAACATCTCCAACACATTATATGTCCCCCAGAGTGCGGCCAGTAACATCTCCAACACATTATATGTCCCCTAGAGTGCAGCCAGTAACATCTCTAGCACATTATATGTGCTGCGGAGTGCAGCCAGTAACATCTCCAACACATTATATGTCCCCCAGAGTGCAGCCAGTAACATCTCCAACACATTGTATGTCCCCCAGAGTGCGGTCAGTAACATCTCCAACACAATATATGTCCCCCAGAGTGTGGCCATTAACGTCTCCAACACATTATATGTCCACCAGAGTGCAGCCAGTAACGTCTATAACACGTTATATGTCCCCCAGAGTGCGGCCAGTAACATCGCCAACACATTATATGTCCCCCAGAGTGCGGCTAGTAACATCTCCAACACATTATATGTCCCCCAGAGTGCGGCCAGTAACATCTCCAACACATTATATGTCCCCCAGAGTGCGGCCAGTAACATCTACAACACATTATATGTCCCCAGAGTGCAGACAGTAACATCTCCAACACATTATATGTCCCCCAGAGTGCAGCCAGTAACATCTCCAACACATTATATGGCCCCCAGAGTGCGGCCAGTAACATCTCCAACACATTATATGTCCCCCAGAGTGCGGCCAGTAACATCCCCGACACATTATATGTCCCCCAGAGTGCAGCCAGTAACATTTCCAACACATTATATGTCCCCCAGAGTGCAGCCAATAACATCTTCAACACATTATATGTCCCCCAGAGTGCAGCCAGTAACATCTCCAACACATTATATGTCCCCCAGAGTGCGGCCAGTAACATCTACAACACATTATATGTCCCCCAGAGTGCGGCCAGTAACATCTCGAACACATTATATGTCCCCCAGAGTACAGCCAGTAGCATGTCCAACACATTATATGTCCCCCAGAGTGCAGCCAGTAACATCTCCAACACATTGTATGTCCCCCAGAGTGCAGACAGTAACATCTCCAACACATTATATGTCCCCCAGAGTGCGGCCAGTAACATCTCCAACACATTATATGTCCCCCAGAGTGCGGCCAGTAACATCTCCAACACATTATATGTCCCCCAGAGTGCAGCCAGTAACTTCACCAACACATTATATGTCCCCCAGAGTGCGGCCAGTAACACCTCCAACACATTATATGTCCCCCAGAGTGCGGCCAGTAACATATCCAACACATTATATGTCCCCCAGAGTGCAGCCAGTAACATCTCTAACACATTATATGCCCCCCAGAGTGCGGCCAGTAACATCTCCAACACATTATATGTCCCCCAGAGTGCGGCCAGTAACATATCCAACACATTATATGTCCTCCAGAGTGCGGCCAGTAATATCTCCAACACATTATATGTCCTCCAGAGTGCGGCCAGTAACATCTCCAACACATTATATGTCCCCCAGAGTGCGGCCATTAACATCTCCACCACATTATATGTCCCCCAGAAAGCAGACAGTAACATCTTCAACACATTATATGTACCCCAGAGTGCAGCCAGTAACATCTCCAACACATTATATGTCCCCCAGAGTGCGGCTAGTAACATCCCCAACACATTGTATGTCCCCCAGAGTGCGGTGAGTAACATCCCCAACACATTATATGTCCCCCAGAGTGCGGCCAGTAACATCTCCAACACATTATATGTCCCCCAGAGTGCGGCCAGTAACATCTCCAACACATTATATGTCCCCCACAGTGCGGCCAGTAACATCTCCAACACATTGTATGTCCCCCAGAGTGCGGTCAGTAACATCTCCAACACAATATATGTCCCCCAGAGTGCGGCCATTAACGTCTCCAACACATTATATGTCCACCAGAGTGCAGCCAGTAACATCTCCAACACATTATATGTCCCCCAGAGTGAAGCCAGTAACATATCCAACACATTATATGTCCCCCAGAGTGCAGCCAGCAACATCTCCAACACATTATATGTCGTCCAGAGTGCAGCCAGTAACATCTCCAACACATTATATGTCCGTCAGAGTGCGGCCAGTAACATCTCCAACACATTATATGTCCCCCAGAGTGCGGCCAGTAACATCTCCAACACATTATATGTCCTCCAGAGTGCGGCCAGTAACATCTCCAACACATTATATGTCCCCCAGAGTACAGCCAGGAACATCTCCAACACATTATATGTCCCCCAGAGTGCAGCCAGTAACATCTCCAACACATTATATGTCCTCCAGAGTGCAGCCAGTAACATCTCCAACATATTATATGTCCCCTAGAGTGCAGCCAGTAACATCTACAACACATTATATGTCCTCCAGAGTGCAGCCAGTAACATCTCCAACACATTATATGTCCCCCAGAGTGCAGCCAGTAACATCTCCAACACATTATATGTGCTGCAGAGTGCAGCCAGTAACATCTCCAACACATTATATGTCCCGCAGAGTGCAGCCAGTAACATCTACAACACATTATATGTCCTCCAGAGTGCAGCCAGTAACATCTCCAACACATTATATGTCCTCCAGAGTGCGACTAGTAAGATCTCCAACACATTATATGTCCTCCAGAGTGCAGCCAGTAACATCTACAACACATTATATGTCCCCCAGAGTGCAGCCAGTAACATCTACAACACATTATATGTCCCTCAGAGTGCGGCCAGTAACATCTCCAACACATTGTATGTCCCCCAGAGTGCAGCCAGTAACATCTCCAACACATTATATGTCCCCCAGAGTGCGGCCAGTAACATCTCTAACACATTATATGTGCTGCGGAGTGCAGCCAGTAACATCTCCAACACATTATATGTCCCCCAGAGTGCAGCCAGTAACATCTCTAACACATTGTATGTCCCCCACAGTGCAGCCAGTAACATCTCCAACACATTATATGTCCCCCAGAGTGCGGCCAGTAACATCTACAACACATTATATGTCCCCCAGAGTGCATCCAGTAACATCTCCAACACATTATATGTCCCCCAGAGTGCGGCCAGTAACATCTCCAACACATTATATGTCCCGCAGAGTGCAGCCAGTAACATCTCCAACACATTATATGTCCCCCAGAGTGCAGCCCGTAACACCTCCAACACATTATATATCCTCCAGAGTGCGGCCAGCAACATCTCCAACACATTATATGTCCCCCAGAGTGCAGCCAGTAACATCTCCAACACATTATATGTCCCCCAGAGTGCAGCCAGTAACATCTCCAACACATTATATGTCCCCCAGAGTACAGCCAGTAACATCTCCAACACATTATATGTCCCCCAGAGTGCGGCCAGTAACATCTCCAACACATTATATGTCCTCCAGAGTGCAGCCAGTAACATCTCCAACACATTATATGTCCCCCAGAGTGCATCCAGTAACATCTCCAACACATTATATGTTCCCCAGAGTGCGGCCAGTAACATCTCCAACACATTATATGTCCCCCAGAGTGCGGCCAGTAACATATCCAACACATTATATGTCCCCCAGAGTGCGGCCAGTAACATCTCCAACACATTCTATGTCCCCCAGAGTGCGTCCAGTAACATCTCCAACACATTATATGTCCCCCAGAGTGCAGCCAGTAACATCTCCAACACATTATATGTCCCCCAGAGTGCGGCCAGTAACATCTCCAACACATTATATGTCCCCCAGAGTGCGGCCAGTAACATCTCCAACACATTATATGTCCCCTAGAGTGCGGCCAGTAACATCTCCAACACACTATATGTCCTCCAGAGTGCATCCAGTAACATCTCCAACACATTATATGTCCCCCAGAGTGCAGCCAGTAACATCTCCAACACATTATATGTCCCCCAGAGTGCATCCAGTAACATCTCCAACACATTATATGTCCCCCAGAGTGCGGCCAGTAACATCTCCACCACATTCTATGTCCCCCAGAGTGCGTCCAGTAACATCTCCAACACATTATATGTCCCGCAGAGTGCGTCCAGTAACATCTCCAACACATTATATGTCCCCCAGAGTGCAGCCAGTAACATCTCCAACACATTATATGTTCCCCAGAGTGCAGCCAGTAACATCTCCGACACATTATATGTCCCCCAGAGTGCAGCCAGTAACATCTCCAACACATTATATGTCCCCCAGAGTGCAGCCAGTAACATCTCCGACACATTATATGTCCCCCAGAGTGCAGCCAGTAACATCTCCAACACATTATATGTCCTCCAGAGTGCGGCCAGTAACATCTCCAACACATTATATGTCCCCCAGAGTGCGGCCAGTAACATCTCCAACACATTATATGTCCCCCAGAGTGCGGCCAGTAACATCTCCAACACATATGTCCCCCAGAGTGCGGCCAGTAACATCTCCAACACATTATATGTCCCGCAGAGTGCAGCCAGTAACATCTCCAACACATTATATGTCCCCCAGAGTGCAGCCAGTAACATCTCCAACACATTATATGTCCTCCAGAGTGCAGCCAGTAACAACTCCAACACATTATATGTCCTCCAGAGTGCGACTAGTAACATCTCCAACACATTATATGTCCTCCAGAGTGCAGCCAGTAACATCTACAACACATTATATGTCCCCCAGAGTGCAGCCAGTAACATCTACAACACATTATATGTCCCTCAGAGTGCGGCCAGTAACATCTCCAACACATTATATGTCCCTCAGAGTGCGGCCAGTAACATCTCCAACACATTATATGTCCCCCAGAGTGCAGCCAGTAACATCTCCAACACATTATATGTCCCCCAGAGTGCGGCCAGTAACATCTCCAACACATTATATGTCCCCTAGAGTGCAGCCAGTAACATCTCTAACACATTATATGTGCTGCGGAGTGCAGCCAGTAACATCTCCAACACATTATATGTCCCCCAGAGTGCAGCCAGTAACATCTCCAACACATTGTATGTCCCCCAGAGTGCGGTCAGTAACATCTCCAACACAATATATGTCCCCCAGAGTGTGGCCATTAACGTCTCCAACACATTATATGTCCACCAGAGTGCAGCCAGTAACGTCTATAACACGTTATATGTCCCCCAGAGTGCGGCCAGTAACATCGCCAACACATTATATGTCCCCCAGAGTGCGGCCAGTAACATCTGCAACACATTATATGTCCCCCAGAGTGCAGCCAGTAACATCTCCAACACATTATATGTCCCCCAGAGTGCGGCCAGTAACATCTCCAACACATTATATGTCCCCCAGAGTGCATCCAGTAACATCTCCAACACATTATATGTCCCCCAGAGTGCATCCAGTAACATCTCCAACACATTATATGTCCCCCAGAGTGCGGCCAGTAACATCTCCAACACATTATATGTCCCCCAGAGTGCGGCCAGTAACATCTCCAACACATTATATGTCCCCTAGAGTGCGGCCAGTAACATCTCCAACACATTCTATGTCCCCCAGAGTGCGTCCAGTAACATCTCCAACACATTATATGTCCCCCAGAGTGCAGCCAGTAACATCTCCAACACATTATATGTCCCCCAGAGTGCGGCCAGTAACATCTCCAACACATTATATGTCCCCCAGAGTGCGGCCAGTAACATCTCCAACACATTATATGTCCCCCAGAGTGCGGCCAGTAACATCTCCAACACATTATATGTCCCCCAGAGTGCGGCCAGTAATATCTCCAACACACTATATGTCCTCCAGAGTGCATCCAGTAACATCTCCAACACATTATATGTCCCCCAGAGTGCATCCAGTAACATCTCCAACACATTATATGTCCCCCAGAGTGCGGCCAGTAACATCTCCACACATTCTATGTCCCCCAGAGTGCGTCCAGTAACATCTCCAACACATTATATGTCCCGCAGAGTGCGTCCAGTAACATCTCCAACACATTATATGTCCCCCAGAGTGCAGCCAGTAACATCTCCAACACAATATATGTCCCCCAGAGTGCAGCCAGTAACATCTCCGACACATTATATGTCCCCCAGAGTGCAGCCAGTAACATCTCCGACACATTATATGTCCCCCAGAGTGCAGCCAGTAACATCTCCGACACATTATATGTCCCCCAGAGTGCAGCCAGTAACATCTCCGACACATTATATGTCCCCCAGAGTGCAGCCAGTAACATCTCCGACACATTATATGTCCCCCAGAGTGCAACCAGTAACATCTCCAACACATTATATGTCCTCCAGAGTGCGGCCAGTAACATCTCCAACACATTATATGTCCCCCAGAGTGCGGCCAGTAACATCTCCAACACATATGTCCCCCAGAGTGCGGCCAGTAACATCTCCAACACATTATATGTCCCCCAGAGTGCGGCCAGTAACATCTCCAACCCATTATATGTCCCCCAGAGTGCGGCCAGTAACATCTACAACACATTATATGTCCCCCAGAGTGCAGCCAGTAACATCTCCAACACATTATATGTCCCCCAGAGTGCAGCCAGTAACATCTCCAACACATTATATGTCCCCCAGAGTGCAGCCAGTAACATCTCCAACACATTATATGTCCTCCAGAGTGCATCCAGTAACATCTCCAACACATTATATGCCCCCCAGAGTGCGGCCAGTAACATCTCCACCACATTCTATGTCCCCCAGAGTGCGGCCAGTAACATCTCCAACACATTATATGTCCCGCAGAGTGCAGCCAGTAACATCTCCAACACATTATATGTCCCCCAGAGTGCAGCCAGTAACATCTCCAACACATTATATGTCCCCCAGAGTGCAGCCAGTAACATCTCCAACACATTATATGTCCCCCAGAGTGCAGCCAGTAACATCTCCAACACATTATATGTCCCCCAGAGTGCGGCCAGTAACATCTCCAACACATTATATGTCCTCCAGAGTGCGGCCAGTAACATCTCCAACACATTATATGTCCCCCAGAGTGCAGCCAGGAACATCTCCAACACATTATATGTCCCCCAGAGTGCAGCCAGTAACATCTCCAACACATTATATGTCCTCCAGAGTGCAGCCAGTAACATCTCCAACACATTATATGTCCCCCAGAGTGCGGCCAGTAACATCTCCAACACATTATATGTCCCCTAGAGTGCGGCCAGTAACATCTCCAACACATTATATGTGCTGCGGAGTGCAGCCAGTAACATCTCCAACACATTATATGTCCCCCAGAGTGCAGACAGTAACATCTACAACACATTATATGTCCTCCAGAGTGCAGCCAGTAACATCTCCAACACATTATATGTCCTCCAGAGTGCGACTAGTAACATCTCCAACACATTATATGTCCTCCAGAGTGCAGCCAGTAACATCTACAACACATTATATGTCCCCCAGAGTGCAGCCAGTAACATCTACAACACATTATATGTCCCTCAGAGTTCGGCCAGTAACATCTCCAACACATTATATGTCCCCCAGAGTGCAGCCAGTAACATCTCCAACACATTATATGTCCCCCAGAGTGCGGCCAGTAACATCTCCAACACATTATATGTCCCCTAGAGTGCAGCCAGTAACATCTCTAGCACATTATATGTGCTGCGGAGTGCAGCCAGTAACATCTCCAACACATTATATGTCCCCCAGAGTGCAGCCAGTAACATCTCCAACACATTGTATGTCCCCCAGAGTGCGGTCAGTAACATCTCCAACACAATATATGTCCCCCAGAGTGTGGCCATTAACGTCTCCAACACATTATATGTCCACCAGAGTGCAGCCAGTAACGTCTATAACACGTTATATGTCCCCCAGAGTGCGGCCAGTAACATCGCCAACACATTATATGTCCCCCAGAGTGCGGCTAGTAACATCTCCAACACATTATATGTCCCCCAGAGTGCGGCCAGTAACATCTCCAACACATTATATGTCCCCCAGAGTGCGGCCAGTAACATCTCCAACACATTATATGTCCCCAGAGTGCAGCCAGTAACATCTCCAACACATTATATGTCCCCCAGAGTGCAGCCAGTAACATCTCCAACACATTATATGGCCCCCAGAGTGCGGCCAGTAACATCTCCAACACATTATATGTCCCCCAGAGTGCGGCCAGTAACATCCCCGACACATTATATGTCCCCCAGAGTGCAGCCAGTAACATTTCCAACACATTATATGTCCCCCAGAGTGCAGCCAATAACATCTTCAACACATTATATGTCCCCCAGAGTGCAGCCAGTAACATCTCCAACACATTATATGTCCCCCAGAGTGCGGCCAGTAACATCTACAACACATTATATGTCCCCCAGAGTGCGGCCAGTAACATCTCGAACACATTATATGTCCCCCAGAGTACAGCCAGTAGCATGTCCAACACATTATATGTCCCCCAGAGTGCAGCCAGTAACATCTCCAACACATTGTATGTCCCCCAGAGTGCAGACAGTAACATCTCCAACACATTATATGTCCCCCAGAGTGCGGCCAGTAACATCTCCAACACATTATATGTCCCCCAGAGTGCGGCCAGTAACATCTCCAACACATTATATGTCCCCCAGAGTGCAGCCAGTAACTTCACCAACACATTATATGTCCCCCAGAGTGCGGCCAGTAACACCTCCAACACATTATATGTCCCCCAGAGTGCGGCCAGTAACATATCCAACACATTATATGTCCCCCAGAGTGCAGCCAGTAACATCTCTAACACATTATATGCCCCCCAGAGTGCGGCCAGTAACATCTCCAACACATTATATGTCCCCCAGAGTGCGGCCAGTAACATATCCAACACATTATATGTCCTCCAGAGTGCGGCCAGTAATATCTCCAACACATTATATGTCCTCCAGAGTGCGGCCAGTAACATCTCCAACACATTATATGTCCCCCAGAGTGCGGCCATTAACATCTCCACCACATTATATGTCCCCCAGAAAGCAGACAGTAACATCTTCAACACATTATATGTACCCCAGAGTGCAGCCAGTAACATCTCCAACACATTATATGTCCCCCAGAGTGCGGCTAGTAACATCCCCAACACATTGTATGTCCCCCAGAGTGCGGTGAGTAACATCCCCAACACATTATATGTCCCCCAGAGTGCGGCCAGTAACATCTCCAACACATTATATGTCCCCCAGAGTGCGGCCAGTAACATCTCCAACACATTATATGTCCCCCACAGTGCGGCCAGTAACATCTCCAACACATTGTATGTCCCCCAGAGTGCGGTCAGTAACATCTCCAACACAATATATGTCCCCCAGAGTGCGGCCATTAACGTCTCCAACACATTATATGTCCACCAGAGTGCAGCCAGTAACATCTCCAACACATTATATGTCCCCCAGAGTGAAGCCAGTAACATCTCCAACACATTATATGTCCCCCAGAGTGCAGCCAGTAACATCTCCAACACATTATATGTCGTCCAGAGTGCAGCCAGTAACATCTCCAACACATTATATGTCCCCCAGAGTGCGGCCAGTAACATCTCCAACACATTATATGTCCCCCAGAGTGCGGCCAGTAACATCTCCAACACATTATATGTCCTCCAGAGTGCGGCCAGTAACATCTCCAACACATTATATGTCCTCCAGAGTGCGGCCAGTAATATCTCCAACACATTATATGTCCTCCAGAGTGCAGCCAGTAATATCTCCAACACATTATATGTCCTCCAGAGTGCGGCCAGTAATATCTCCAACACATTATATGTCCTCCAGAGTGCAGCCAGGAACATCTCCAACACATTATATGTCCCCCAGAGTGCGGCCAGTAACATCTCCAACACATTATATGTCCCCCAGAGTGCGGCCAGTAACATCTCCAACACATTATATGTCCCCCAAAGTGCGGCCAGTAACATCTCCACCACATTATATGTCCTCCAGAGTGCGACCAGTAACATCTCCAACACATTATATGTCCCCCAGAGTTCAGCCAGTAACATCTCCAACACATTATATGTCCCCCAGAGTGCGGCCAGTAATATCTCCAACACATTATATGTCCCCCAGAGTGCGGCCAGTAACATCTCCAACCCATTATATGTCCTCCAGAGTGCAGCCAGGAACATCTCCAACACATTATATGTCCCCCAGAGTGCGGCCAGTAACATCTCCAACACATTATATGTCCCACAGAGTGCGGCCAGTAACATCTCCAACACATTATATGTCCCCCAAAGTGCGGCCAGTAACATCTCCACCACATTATATGTCCTCCAGAGTGCGACCAGTAACATCTCCAACACATTATGTGTCCCCCAGAGTGCGGCCAGTAACATCTCAAACACATTATATGCCCCCCAGAGTGCGGCCAGTAACATCTACAACACATTATATGTCCCCCAGAGTGCGGCCAGTAATATCTCCAACACATTATATGTCCCCCAGAGTGCAGCCAGTAACATCTCCAACACATTATATGTCCCCCAGAGTGCGGCCAGTAACATCTACAACACATTATATGTCCCCCAGAGTGCGGCCAGTAACATCTCCAACACATTATATGTCCCCCAGAGTGCAGCCAGTAACATCTCCAACACATTGTATGTCCCCCAGAGTGCGGCCAGTAACATCTACAACACATTATATGTCCCCCAGAGTGCGGCCAGTAACATCTCCAACACATTATATGTCCCCCAGAGTGCAGCCAGTAACATCTCCAACACATTATATGTCCCCCAGAGTGCGGCCAGTAACATCTCCAACATATTATATGTCCCCCAGAGTGCAGCCAGTAACATCTCCAACATATTATATGTCCCCCAGAGTACGGCCAGTAACATCTCCAACACATTATATGTCCCCCAGAGTGCGGCCAGTAACATCTCCAACACATTATATGTCCCCGAGAGTGCGGCCAGTAACATCTCCAACACATTATATGTCCCCCAGAGTGCGGCCAGTAACATCTCCACCACATTATATGTCCCCCAGAGTGCGGCCAGTAACATCTCCAACACATTATATGTCCCCCAGAGTGCAGCCAGTAACATCTCCAACACATTATATGTCCCCTGGAGTGCGGCCAGTAACATCTCCAACACATTATATGTCCCCCAGAGTGCAGTCAGTAACATCTCCAACACATTATATGTCCCCTGGAGTATAGCCAGTAACATCTCCACCACATTATATGTCCCCCAGAGTGCGGCCAGTAACATCTCCAACACATTATATGTCCCCCAGAGTGCAGCCAGTAACATCTCCAACACATTATATGTCCCCTGGAGTGCGGCCAGTAACATCTCCAACACATTATATGTCCCCCAGAGTGCAGTCAGTAACATCTCCAACACATTATATGTCCCCTGGAGTATAGCCAGTAACATCAGACTTCTGGGATTCCTAGATGGATTTGGCAGGACCCTCCCCAGAGGATTCTGCAGAGCTATACACCCACCGGTAGGTGACCTGCAGCACTGGTAAGTGGCCACCAGCAATGCATGCTGGCCCCTGAAGAGGCTGATGTGTGCTAGCAGAGAGAGCTGTGGTCGGTGTCCACTTATATAGTGAAAGGACTTACCTCTCACTTGGAGCTCTGGAACCTCAAATCTATCAGTTGAACCGATAGTGGAGTCCAGTGGGAGGGGCAATTGTAGAGTCCAGTGGGAGGGGCTTCTCTTCATGTAAGAATGTGAACCCAGGATGCTACAAAATGGCCAGAAAGACCACTTTTGAAAGAAAATGCATATAAACTCCTTTATCCGATCTGTAGGAACTTCTTGAGAGGATGTCTTAAGAAAGTATAGTAGGAAGATGTGAAGCCCCCCGGGACCCCCAGAGAACGACATCACTGGACGCTACTTGTACTCCCCCAGCGTGTGGCCGCCTGCGAATACATCTCACAGTATCCAATAGGAATAGGACTGACCAAAGGCGGGCGCTGAAGCTGGCAGCAGGTCATGAGAGGCCGGGGGAGAAGTCTACGGGACCCCAAGGGATATCAGGATACCCGCCGCATTTACAGCAGCCGTAAAGTGTCGCCCGCTAGCTGCAGAAAGCATCTGCACAAAATCCGTGCGGAAACGGACATGCGGCGCGGATTGTAGCAGCAGATTCCAGCACAACCTGGTGCAGATGCTCCTCACCCCGTCTGCCCCGGGGGTCCGCCGCTCCGCCCACCTCTATACGCCAGCTCTTTCCTGGGTGAGAACATTTCATCTAAAAATACAGAAGGTGTAAAACTGACGTGTCTCGCAGTATCTGCAGGCGAGGCGCGAGGAGACGCACGGATAGCGGAGTACAGGGGTCTCCTGGGGGGTCCCTGCTGATCACCCCCTCTTACCTGAATGAAGACGTATTGGTCTTGTACCACCAAGGAGTTGGTATCGATGAAGCGGGAGAAGGGGCCGCTGCGGGTGGTCTCCGCACATTCTTGGATCCTGCAGGTTATATAATGAGCGTCTGTTGGAAGAGGGATGAACAGAACATTAGGCTCCGCCTCCACCATGACGGCGACATATTAAGTAGCGCACATTGTGATTGTGATTAATTTAGGTAGCGGGCTATTCCAATGCAGCCCAGTAACCGCAGCCAGACCCGCTACCTGAGGGTCCACAGTCCCCTCCGCACATGAGCAGCGGTCTTCTGCGTGGCAGTGGGGGGGGGGGGGGGGGGCGCCTTACATTCCTGGACTTTCATTTCCAAGGAGTCTTAAAGGTTTTGCTCATTTTCACAATTTTTGTATCGCCCCGATGCGGTGCCGGACCATGTTGTCGCCGGGCCCGGAGGGGTGTAGGTTCTCGATGCCGCTGCCCTCTGACTCACCTGTGTCTTCTAACTACCTGAAGCACACTATGCAGCAGTAGTCTGAGCCACCTCACTCTAATCTTATTGGCCAGTGCTGATCATGTGAGAAACGCTGACCAATCAGAGAGCAGCTGTAGCGTATCAGTAGTCCAACCCAACGCCAGTGCGCATTGGGTCATCGAAGACTGCAACAGCCATCTTGATAGACTAAGACGGGGCCCGGAAACCGGCAGACGGACAATGGCGCAGAGGACGGGCGGCAGGTGATATAACCGCCCTCAGGGACTCGGGCAGAACTTAGTCCCAGAATCAGAGTGTTTATTTGTGACGCGCCACGCCCGGGATGGGTGGTTCACACGGGTGTGCAGTGGAGCGCTGTGCCAGGTTACCGTGGTGTGGCCTCGTTTCGCCATGCATGTTGCCCGCGCACAACTTCGTGTCTCACACACACTTTTGTTTTTTTGCCACCCGTTTCTTGCTTTCGTTATTCTGTGCTCGCTGTTGGTATTTAGCTGTCGGTATTTTGCGCTCGCTGTCGGCTTCTCGCGCTCGCTGTCGGCATTTTGCGCTCGCTGTTGGTTTTTTTTGCTCGCTGTCGGTATTTCGCGCTCGCTGTCGGCATTTTGCGCTCGCTGTTGGTATTTCTTGCTCGCTGTCGGTATTTTGCACTCGCTGTCGGTATTTCGCGCTCGCTGTCGGTATTTTGCACTCGCTGTCGGTATTTTGCACTCGCTGTCGGTATTTCGCGCTCGCTGTCGGTATTTCTTGCTCGCTGTCGGTATTTTGCACTCGCTATCGGCATTTCGCGCTCGCTGTCGGCTTCTCGCGCTCGCTGTCGGCATTTCACGCCCGCTGTCAGCTTCTCGTGCTCGCTGTCGGCATTTCGCGCCCGCTGTCGGCTTCTTGCGCCCGCTGTCGGCTTCTCGCGTCCGCTGTCGGCTTCTCGCGCTCGCTGTCAGCATTTTGCGCTCGCTGTTGGTATTTCTTGCTCGCTGTCGGTATTTTGCACTCGCTGTCGGCATTTCGCGCCCGCTGTCGGCTTCTCGCGCCCGCTGTCGGCTTCTCGCGCCCGCTGTCGGCTTCTCGCGCCCGCTGTCGGCTTCTCGCGCTCGCTGTCGGCATTTCACGCCCGCTGTCGGCATTTCACGCCCGCTGTCGGCATTTCGCGCCCGCTGTCGGCTTCTCGCGTCCGCTGTCGGCTTCTCGCGCTCGCTGTCGGCTTCTCGCGCTCGCTGTCGGCTTCTCGCGCTCGCTGTCGGTATTTCGCTCTCGCTGTCGGCTTCTCGCGCTCGCTGTTGGCATTTCGCTCTCGCTGTCGGCATTTTGCGCTCGCTGTCGGCATTTTGCACTCGCTGTCGGCATTTCACGCCCGCTGTCGGCATTTCGCGCCCGCTGTCGGCTTCTCACAGTCGCTGTCGGCTTCTCGCGCTCGCTGTCGGCATTTCACGCCCGCTGTCGGCATTTCGCGCCCGCTGTCGGCATTTCGCGCCCGCTGTCGGCTTCTCACAGTCGCTGTTGGCATTTCGCTCTCGCTGTCGGCTTCTCGCGCTCGCTGTTGGCATTTTGCTCTCGCTGTCGGCTTCTCGCGCTCGCTGTTGGCATTTCGCGCTACCTGTCGTTTTTTCACGCTCACTGTCGGTTTTTCGCGCTCGCTGTCTTTCTTTGCGCTCGCTGTCGGTATTTCGCGCTCGCTGTCGGTATTTCGCGCTCGCTGTCGGTATCTCGCGCTCACTGTTGGCTTCTCGCGCTTACTAATGGTTTTTCGCGCTCGCTGTCGTTTTTTTGCACTCGCTTCGGTATTTTGCGCTCGCTGACGGTATTTCGCGCTCGCTGACTTTTTTGCGCTCGCTGACGGCATTTCGCTCTCGCTGACGGCATTTCGTGCTCGCTGTCGGTATTCCGTGCTCGCTGTCGGCTTCTCTCGCTTGCTGTCGGTATCTCGCGCTCGCTGTCGGCTTCTCGCGCTCACTGTTGGTTTTCCGCGCTCGCTGTCGGTATTTTGCGCTCGCTGACTTTTTCGCGCACGCTGACGGCATTTCGCTCTCGCTGACAGCATTTTGGGCTCGCTGTCGGCTTCTCGCGCTCACTGTCGGCTTCTCGCGCTCGCTGTCGGTTTTTCGCGCTCGCTGTCGGTATTTCGCGCTCGCTGACTTTTTTTGCACTCGCTGACGGCACTTCGCGCTCACTGTCTTTTCTTTGCGCTCGCTGTCAGTATTTGCGCTTGCTGTCGGTATTTCGCGCTCGCTGTCTTTTCTTTGCGCTCGCTGTCGATATTTCGCGCTCGCTGTCGGTATTTCACGCTCGCTGTCATGCGCAGGCTTCCTGTTTTGCCTTTCAGGCTTCCCGCTGAGTGATGTTCTGTGTAAATGCCACGTATTCACAATGTAATTCCGCGAGGACAGCGTTCTGTACGCACCCAGAGAGAACAATGGCGCTTTATGGCGAGTAATATGCGATAAAGTAGAACATCTTTGCTACTCACGTATTATCCGTAATGACAATCCGCTAGTGCGAGCGGGACGGCGGAAATAAATGTGAATCGCTGCGATGTACCGCGTATTATACGCGCATACATCACATGCCTATACGCAGTTCATATACACTTGTGCGAGGCGGCCTTATCCCCATCGTCCCTCCGGTCTCCGCAGTGAGCGGCGCACTGACTAGTCCACCCCCACATTGCACTGCAGACACACGCCCCGGACTCAGTGGTCACCGACTGTTAGCCACTGTCAGCCATAAGCTTAGCGACTAGCTGACAACAAACACGCCTTGTGTAGTCTGACTCCGCCCTCATTGGTCCCATCATTCCTGCAGCCCAGAAAACCATTCCTTTGGGACCCGTCTATAGATTCTGTCCGGGGGTCCCATCTGACATGCCAGCTATGGTGTGTAGATGGGACCCTGCAAGGGAAAAGAGGCGGTACTGATTTGGGTAGAATTCAACTGTTTTCGGTTCATTTTTGGCACTTTACCAGACAGAATAGTGCAGCGGATTATGGAGGGCAGATGGCTCCGTAATTCAGCACCTCAGCCCCTCGTGTGCCACCGCCCAGGCGCCATCTACCATCTGCACAAGACCCTTATACCACCCAATGAGTTACGGACCAGCGCATCAGCCTTCAGACCCAATGGGCCTCGTGTGGACAACATCCGTGAGAAGCCGCGGCGCAGAACTCGGGGCGCCGCTTATAGTGACTGCTGTTAATTACAAGGCAGAGAAGCTCCGCAGCGTCTCATATAGAAAGGCGCCAAATCCCTGGAGGAGCGCCGCACGGGCTTCTCCGCGGGGCTCAAGGTTTCGTTGGTTCACATTTAGAGAGTTCCAACCTTGAACTCCCGCAGGGGGCAGTACTTCAGCAGCCAATCACAGCGCAGCTTTCATGCTTCCAGAGCAGTCTGAGAGAAGAAAGATGCACTCTGATTGGTGGCTCCGAGCAACAAGTCCCGCCCTCCTGCTGGCCAGCGCCTACTATTAAGGAGTTATAGGGGACTCTCCTCTCCCTCTTAGCTCTTTGCAAAGGTCAAATTTGCAACCCTTCCACAAAACCTGGAGACCCCATATGCCGAGTATCGCGGCCCCCGCTCCCATCATTCTCAGAATTATATACTGTACCCACCAACCACCCCGTTATTAGACCCCCAGCGAGTGGCGTAGATCCCATTGGGTAATAAAATGGTTCTGCAGGAATATCTGGTCACGTGATTTTATGGGGGGGGGGGGGGGCAATTACCGTACAGGGAAGCACCAATCGTGAGAGGGCCAGGGGCCCTAATAAAGGGGGCTCTGTTAAATGGGGGTGCAGGCTTCAATGAAGTGGGACGAGGTCTGTGATAAAGGGAGCCGGGGGCCTCTAATAAAGGGGGCAGGGGGCTCTAGTAGAGGGTCGGGGGGCTCTGATAAAGGGGGTCAGGGGGTTCTAATAGAGGGGCTCTGATGAAGGCGGTGGTGGGCTCTGATAAGAGGGGCCGAGGGGTCTGATAAAGAGGGATGGGGGCTCTGATAAGGGGGGCCGGGGGGCTCTGATAAAGGGGGCTGGGGGGGTCTAATAAAGGGGGCCAGGGGCCCTAATAGAGGGGCTCTGATATAGGGGGTGGGGGGCTCTGATAAAGGGGGCCGAGGGGTCTGATAAAGGGAGATGGGGGTTGTGATAAAGGGGGCAGGCCCCTCTAATAAAGGGGGCCAGGGGGCTCTGATAAGGGGGGCGGAGGGGCTCTGATAAAGAGGGTCGGGGGGCTCTGATAAAAGGGGTCAGGGAGCTCTAATAAAGGGGGTCAGGGAGCTCTAATAAAGGGGCTCTGATGAAGGCAGTGGTGGGCTCTGATAAGAAGGGCCAAGGGCTCTGATAAAGAGAGATGGGGGATGTGATAAAGGGGGTCGAGGGCTCTGATAAAGGGGGCGGGCCCCTCTAATAAAGGGGGCCAGGGGGCTCGGATAAAGGGGGCTGGGGGGCTCGGATAAAGGGGGCTGGTGGGCTCTGATAAAGAGGGTCGAGGGCTCTGATAAAGGGAGATGGGGGATGTGATACAGGGGGTCGAGGGCTCTGATAACGGGGGCGGGCCCCTCTAATAAAGGGGGCCAGGGGGCTCGGATAAAGGGGGCCGGGGGGCTCTGATAAAGGGGGTCAGGGGGCTCTGATAAAGGGGGTCAGGGGGCTCTGATAAAGGGGCCCGGGGGCTCTAATAGAGGGGCTCTGATAAAGGCAGTGGGGGGCTCTGATAAGAGGCGCCGAGGGCTCTGATAAAGAGAGATGGGGGCTCTGATAAAGAGGGTCGGGGGGCACTGATAAAGGGGTCTGGAGGGGTCTAATAAAGGGGGCCAGGGGGCTCTAATAGTGGGGCTCTGATAAAGGGGTCAGGGGCTCTGATAAGGGGCTCATTCAGCGTGTATTTAGTGCTGGGAATCCCCCTTTATCACTATGCCTGAATCAGTGCCGGTCAGCAGCACTTTCAGCTCTGCTACATCTCTGTAAAGTGCGATTATTTTATATTAACCTCTAAAAGGGTTACATTTATTTGCATGGATTACGAGACGCCGTCCTCCATTTTGGTCACGGTCGCGCATTCATCACCAGACCTGCAGCGATGAGTCCGGTATCCCGCGGCTTGGAGCCGTCATCATCCTGTAAGCGCCGTGTTAATTACAGACTCATCAGCACTTCTGTACGACACACCCCTCCACCCTCCTACACTTCTGTACGACACACCCCTCCACCCTCCTACACTTCTGTACAACACACTCCTACGCCCTCGTACACTTCTGTACGACACACCCCTCCGCCCTCCTGCACTTCTGTACGACACACCCCTCCACCCTCCTACACTTCTGTACCACACACTCCTACGCCCCCGTGCACTTCTGTACGACACACCCCTCCGCCCTCCTGCACGACACACCCCTCTGCCCCCGTGCACTTCTGTACGACACACCCCTCCGCCCTCCTACACTTCTGTACGACACACCCCTCCGCCCTCGTGTGCAACACACACCTCCGCCCTCCTACACTTCTGTACGACACACTCCTACGCCCTCGTACACTTCTGTATGACACAACCCTCCGCCCTCCTACACTTCTGTACGACACACCCCTCCGCCCTCGTACACTTCTGTACGACACACTCCTCCGCCCTCGTACACTTCTGTAGGACACACTCCTCCGCCCTCCTACACTTCTGTACGACACACTCCTACGCCCTCGTACACTTCTGTATGACACAACCCTCCGCCCTCCTACACTTCTGTACGACACACCCCTCCGCCCTCGTACACTTCTGTACGACACACTCCTCCGCCCTCGTACACTTCTGTACGACACACCCCTCTGCCCTCGTGCACTTCTGTACGACACACCCCTCCGCCCTCCTGCACTTCTGTACGACACATCCCTCTGCCCCCATGCACTTCTGTACGACACACCCCTCCGCCCTCCTACACTTCTGTACGACACACCCCTCCGCCCTCGTGTGCAACACACACCTCCGCCCTCCTACACCTCTGTACGACACACTCCTACGCCCTCGTACACTTCTGTATGACACAACCCTCCGCCCTCCTACACTTCTATACGACACACCCCTCCGCCCGTGTGTGACACACCCCTCCGCCCTCGTACACTTCTGTACGACACACCCCTCTGCCCTCGTGCACTTCTGTACGACACACCCCTCCGCCCTCGTGCACTTCTGTACGACACACCCCTCCGCCCTCGTGCACTTCTGTACGACACACCCCTCCGCCCTCGTGCACTTCTGTATGACACACCCCTCCGCCCTCGTGCACTTCTGTATGACACACCCCTCCGCCCTCGTGTGCGACACACCCCTCTGCCCTCGTGTGCGACGCATCTCTCCGCCCTCCTGCACTTGGGTGCGCCACACCCGTCCGCCCTTGTACACTTGTGCACACATTGCACCCCACTCACAATCCTAGAGATGTGCACCTCGCTGAGCTCTCTTCTCTATCTCAGGCTTATTGGTTACAAGCAGCGTCCTAATTACCCCCCCCCCCCCCCCCCCCATGTGTAGAGCATTGACTGGATGTCACTGGCTCCGATGCCGCTCATCAGATAGGGAGCATAATAAGCAGTTATCAGCTTTGCAGCCCCCTAGGTGTGTCAGTCACTAGTTTCCTTATGAGTTGTCCTGGGGATGTGAAATAGAGGGTGGGGGTTATGTCTGTGCGGACTCCCATCCTGGACACATGTGCAGAATAGTAGCTAGAAGCCAAAGCTCCAACCAACAAAAGACCCCACAAGTGGAGCACAGCGTACCGGGGGCCTCAGAACAATCCATCCACTCACTGGCCCTCCACAACTTACCACAGACTAACGACCTGGGAGAAGGGTGGGATGTGTCCAGAACCACCAAGGGGCTGCCGAGCCTGAGCTACGCCGTGGTGTTATCGCGGTGCAGCGGGCTGAAGTGGGCAGAAGTAACTCAAGTTGGTTCTCAAACTCAGGCCTAGTCATGGTGGTGGCTGCTCTGTGTAGAACGATGTCCGCGCAGTCAATGGATTACACAGAGATGACTGATGTCAGCAATGGGTAATAGTTCAACGTGACGCCAGTGCCTCCGAGTATGGTGTAACGGTGAAATAAGGTGTCCAGACCAAAGAGCTTTTGTAAAACCGGAGGCGCGCAGTTTTTACCGACTCTTTCCAATAAACAGAAAATGGCCATCTCAGCGAGCGGTAGAGGCCTTCGGCATACTTTGTGCAGTCACGTAACAGCAGTTTTAGATTCCTTAAGTTTCTCGCTCTATCGGGTGGATGAGACTGCAGACTAAGTAATCTGGTTGTTGCATGGGGTGGTTATTTGTGGAGGAATGGAGGAACTTGTGTGGGCTTGCTGAAGGGCACAGTGACTGTTTGCTGCGCAGGGACTGGTAAAGCTCACGATGACGTTGGCTGTTCTCCGTCCAGCTTCCGCGGAGTCTGCCCTGTCTCTGGTTACTGCCAGCAGGGTTGAAATAGACTCGGCTCTTCCTTAGGCGCTGTTGGGTCCGCGCTGGTCTGTCTTTCCGAGCTCCTCGCACACACCCGCTCTCCGACGCTGCGCTCCCCTTCCAGCTGACTTGTTTCCTCTACCACAGCCTGGCTCTTCCCGGGCTTTGTACAACTCCTCCCCCCCCCCCCCCCTCCACCAGTTAGAATGGAACGGTTGCTAGGCAGACTAGCTTTAACCCTTCGTAAAGGACACACAGGGTTTTCCCCCCTGCAGAGTGCCTCCTACATCCCCCTTATGGCTCGTATTGAGGGCCCCAGGACTTGGTAAAGGGTCCTCCGGGCCACTACAGTGGCAGCATAGTATACTCCGTCTGCACCATTGTGGTGGTAGTCCTAGTTGATTTAGGAGGTCTCCAGCAAGGTTTGGACCACTCTAGACTGGAACGTGGTTGATGCCAATTCTCATGAGACTCCTGCCATCCCAACACTGTAACCCTGGAGCTCCTGGGGTATGCTGTAAGCATTTGATCAGCAGACCTACCCGATGTTGCCCCAAGCAGCCAGTCTGGCCTTAAGGATTCCCGCTATATAGTGAAAGTCTCTTGGATTCTGCTGAGATTTTGGTGGTCCAATAGTCCATCAACAAAACAGTTTGTTAACTCTCCCCAGGAACCCGGTGTATATCAACCGCAAGTCCTTCAGTAACCATAAACTGTCTACTGTGACAGGCAGAACTAGAGAGGAGTGCAGTCCCACAAAGGGCCACAGTGTCTCCACGCCCACAGCGCTATCCTTGGCTATGTGGAGGACCTTCTGCTGAAGAACAAGGTCCACTTCCAGCTGAGATGCCCTAAATACTTAACACTGAGGGGTCCGGCTGCCAGAAACGGTGACTATCCCAGACGTCAACCTTCAAAGAACGAGAAAGTCTACATTGTGCTGGAAGGAGACAGAACGAGAGCAAGATGGCAACTGAGCAAACCGCCGACTGGAGGACCAGCATCATGGACTCGTTCTGCCCTTTCCCTAGTAGTGTTGGCGAACTCGCCCTTGTGCCCGCCGCCCCCACCGCACCAATCACTGCAGGCTTTGACAACGCTCAGATATTATTGGTTCTGCCAACGAAGTCTTCTTAAATGTTAACAGTTTTCTAAAAGTCCAAATGGTTGATGATGGATGGATTGAACACAAGGAGTGGGAACTCCGCCGCTCTGTGACCTCTTCCCTGTAGCGGGGCTGCTCCGCCGCTCGTAGACCCATCTGCGCCAAACTACTACAACCTCTTCCCTGTAGCGGGGCTGCTCCACCGCTAGTAGACCCATCTGTGCCAAACTACTGTGACCTCTTCCCTGTAGTGGGCTGCTCCGCCGCTCGTAGACCCTTCTGCGCCAAACTACTACAACCTCTTCCCTGTAGCGGGGCTGCTCCACCGCTCGCAGAACCATCTGTGCCAAACTACTGTGACCTCTTCCCTGTAGTGGGCTGCTCCACCGCTAGTAGACCCATATGTGCCAAACTACTGTGACCTCTTCCCTGTAGCGGGGCTGCTCCACCGCTAGTAGACCCATCTGCGCCAAACTACTGCGACCTCTTCCCTGTAGCGGGGATGCTCCACCACTCGTAGACCCATCTGCGCCAAACTACTGCGAACTCTTCCCTGTAGTGGGCTGCTCCACCGCTCGTAGACCCATATGTGCCAAACTACTGTGACCTCTTCCCTGTAGCGGGGCTGCTCCACCGCTAGTAGACCCATCTGCGCCAAACTACTGTGACCTCTTCCCTGTAGCGGGGCTGCTCCACCGCTCGTAGACCCATCTCCGCCAAACTACTGCGAACTCTTCCCTGTAGCGGGCTGCTCCGCTGCTCGTAGACCCATCTGCGCCAAACTACTGCGAACTCTTCCCTGTAGCGGGGCTGCTCCGCCGCTCGTAGACCCATCTCCGCCAAACTACTGCAACCTCTTCCCTGTAGCGGGGCTGCTCCGCCGCTCGTAGACCCATCTCCGCCAAACTACTGCGACCTCTTCCCTGTAGCGGGCTGCTCCACCGCTCTTATCTGCTCTCAAATGCAACACACTGGGCCTTTCCAAAGTAATCAGCGGTCTGGGTGGTTTGTGGAGAGAATACTCCACCGGCTGGTGGACCCTGGTTGCTCGAGAATGGGTAATGGTCACTAGGGCTGGAGTGAAAAGAAGCATATTTAGACGTGCAACGGTTTCACACGGGCGTATGCACATTTGCGCTATGAATGGGACGCTTTGTGCGCGCCTGCATATTGTACTGTACTTTTTGTGCACGCAGACCTGTTTAACGGTGTGCAATACAACCCGGCCCTGACTCTGAAGGCTGTCAGGCTAATGAGGTCTAGAGGGGTTCTTTTCCCTGCAGTTCTGCGCTGTATTGCATGTGCCCACCTCCCATAGACTTCTACGGGCCCTTTGCTGCACGGGTTCCATTCTTTTTGCATGTGTAACAAATGTGCAAGCAAAACAGAAAATGGGAACGAAGCCATTGAAATCGAGGGGCTCTATTCTCTGCATATTGGGCCTGCAAATACATCCGTGTGAAGGAACCCTCAGGCTTTGAGGATCCACTGAAGCAGACCTACAATGACTTCCAGAGGTGCCACGACGCTCTGCTGAAGAAGGACTACTTGAGATCGGCTGATGGACCTCCTTTTATCAAGAAAAGATGATAACCGCCAGTCTAAAAAGCGGTTTGGTGCATTTCTAGGTTATTGAGTGATGAACGGTGCCAAAAGATGATTTGCTAATGTTTCGGCTTTTTTTTTACCTTTTCCTAAAGTCAGATTGGCTTCTGGCCTGCTGGACGGCCCTGAAGGATCCAACTGCAGGAGCGCTTGAGACGGCCAGGCAGTTCCTTATTGCCAAGATGATCTTCAGTGGCGTTCAGTCGTTGGGGCGATGGAACCAATGATACTGAATTCCCAAAACTTTTTTTACATTTTCTTCAAAGTTCAACTTTTTAAACTTTTTATTCCCCCAAACTTTGTAATCCGATGCAGTAAATGTGATAATGAGGCCTCCCAATCGCCCCTTCTCCCCATCCCTGATATCCGCGCTGCCCGCAGAGGTAGAACTTTGAAGGCCTCCCGCTCTGGATGCTCACAGAACATGTTCCAAGTGATTGATCAGGGCTCGGCGAAGTGCTGACAGGTGTGGGGCTGCAGAAAGCAGTGGAGTCGCGGCGGCTCGCTCTGCCAGATTGTAATGAATTTCCTGACATTTCATCTGATCTTTTCAGAGATGAACGGATAGTTTCCAATTGTTGCTGAAAGAGGAAAGTTTAAGATGTCCAAATAGCAAATCCAAAACACGCTGCCAGTTTCTTCCAGCTAAACAGAAGTTTGTGCACATTTATCATCCGCTTGAGTGCAATGCAGGCTGCACTAAATTACAGTATTGAACACTGGGGAGCGGCCAGAACCAGACAGCACTTAATAAAATCCTCAAGGAGGTGCTTAGAACTGGCTTTTCCTAAGGATCACCCCTTACATCAGCAGCATTGACATATAAAGGCGGGCAGGAAACAACATGGCACCCCCTTCTGGGCCCAGAATCACACTCTTGGCCCCCAACTCCAGAGCTTGAGATTCTGGGTGTCGCCTCATCCTGATGGTTCTTTCTAGCCATAATTTGTATTAGAAAGGAAGGTCTACGAGGAGCCGCATGATTGACAACTCTTTGCACCTTTTGCCACCAACAACCATGGAGTCAATTACAGCATCAACATGGGTATCATATGGTCTTGCCTATTCAGCATTGTGGCTTCTGTATAATCTATCTGGGTACTAGTGTAGTATGTCTCCACCGGAAGTATGGTTTGGCTGAACTCACCTAGAGGTAATGCCCAGGTCACATCCCAAGCTGGTAAAGCTCCTGATTGCATACTACACTACTACCGCTCACTACTAATAGGCAACTCCCAGCCCTCCTCCGTATCCCAACCGATGCCAGAGCATCACCCCTCTTGTCTGGGACCGGTCAGGAGGATTGTCCGGAGGGAGGAGCTTTCTGGCTGCAGTATGCTAGAGCTGAGTGTCAGCCGGATGCCGGAGTGTCAGCCCTCCAGTCCGGCACCAGTTGGGAGGGGTGTCTGGATGGAGCTTCCTGGTTTTAGTCATGCCGGAGCTGGGAGCCGCCTACTAGTACTGAGCGGTATTAGTGTAGTATGTCTCTGCCAATCGGGAGTTTTAACCAGCTTGGGGCGTGACCTGAGCGTTACCTCCTCCCTTGGCACACGCCCCTGCTTTACCAGGAACTGAACCCATCAGATGGATCATAACATTCTTACATCCCACTGATATCTGTCTTGAGAATTGGATCATAAAGTCACATATATATTCTTCTAATGTGTCTGGATAAGTATGAGGGGGTCAGCGATGATAGACCCCCACTATAGGAGAGTGGTTGGAGATTTACAGCAGGTCACTAATGGCGGAGGTCCCCTTCAGTGTATTTCTAGTCTCTATCTATGTAAAGGAGTGATGGAATAATCCTCCCCAGCGCCACCTACTGGCAGGTAGATACTCTGTAGGTGAATAGACAACTTAACAGGTGTTGTAATATATGTAAGGATGTCAGCAAAGCCACTCCTGTACGGACAGCTGTGTTGGGGAAGCTCCCCCAATAGGTGGCGCTGTGTAGCATTATTCCATCACTCATTTGCAAAGCTTTCTTCCCAGGGAGCATTGCATGTCCCATAAGTCCCCCTGGACCCTCATGGCGCTCTCCACAAGCTGAGCCATTACTCCTCCAGACTTATGATCCAGATCCAACCCATCTGCATTATGTGGTATTTTATGCACATTGTTCTCTGTAATTCAATACTGGACTGAAAATTGGAGAAATTGATGACTTTAATATCACTAAAGAGAACGAAGCGCGCCTCTTCCTGACAACAATCCGCTAAATCTGTTTCCTCCTTCTTGCCTCAGCTTATTCCGTGTCTGGGGAGGCTGTATAACATGCAGCTGCCATGGCAGGTCCTATGTGGGTCTCCCAACTGCCTGACATTCACGACTGCTTATTAGATGTCAGAGGGGCAGCAGAGTAAGACCCCCGCCCATCCCGACGCGCTCCTGGAAGTTGATGGCCGACTTTGACCATTTTGGCCTGCCATTGTTTTCGAATATAGACCATGATTGTTCCCAACGGCCGAAGGCAAACTATAGTCTGTAGAAAGAGCGATCAATCAGGTTGCTGATGCAAAAATAGACATAATGACAATCGGGTGGTTACAAGTCAGCCGTATAGGTGTAATGGATGCCAGGAGCCGTCCCCATAGGCTGCCACCACCGTAAGGGACCTTATACTACCCAGTACACCACATACCTCTGCATGGGACTGCACATTCACACAGTACAGAAATGAAAACTTAATGGAAACCTCCCGCATGGAGGCTACACTGGTCGGCATTGGGTCAATGGGGTCTATGGTTCCGTTTGCCATATGCTCTGGAAGCCCAACCAGTATACAAATCCCCGGAGGGTCCTAAAGTTCCCTCTGTTCCATAGCAAGAAACCATTACCATTAGTTGGGGGTCTTGTTGCAGATTTTGGGGCCTTGTGTGAGCTCTTGACCTGAAGGTTGTGAGTTCAATCCCTGCACGGTTCAGGTAGCGGCTCAAGGTTGACTCATCCTTCTGAGGTCGATAAAATGACCACCCGGCTTGCTGGAGGGTAATCAAGAAATTACTAGAGATGAGCGAACGTACTCGTCCGAGCTTGATACTCGTTCAAGTATTAGCGTGTTCGAGATGCTCGTTACTCGAGGCGAGCACCACGCGATGTTCGAGTTACTTTCACCTCTGAGACGTTAGTGCGCTTTTCTGGCCAATAGAAAAACAGGGAAGGCATTACAACTTCCTCCTGCGACGTTCAAGCCCTATACCACCCCCCTGCAGTGAGTGGCTGGGGAGATCAGGTGTCACCCGAGTATTAAAATCGGCCCCTCCCGCGGCTCGCCACAGATGCATTCTGACAGAGATCAGGGACAGTGCTGCTGGTGCCGGAGCTGCTATAGAGAGAGTGTTAGGAGTGAGTGTAGGCTTCAAGAACCCCAACGGTGCTTCTTAGGGCCACATCTGACCGTGTGCAGTACTGTGCAGGCTGCTGTGAGCAGTGTTGCACATTTTTTTTTTGTATATCGGCCGTGCAGAGCATTGCGTCCTCAGTCTGCAGTCATTGTACATAGTATAGGGCCAGTACTGGTGAGGCAGGGACAGTGGTACAGGGAAAGAGGGAGGTATACTGGCTATATAGGCAGTGGGCTTTTCCAAACAAATTTGGGAAAAATACTATATTTGGGCTGCCTGTGACCGTCTTCAGTGTACTGCGTCTCTGCTGGGGGTAGTAGTCCTAATTAATACGCAGCTAAGTGTTACAGCAGGCTTGCGCAAAATTCTTTTCTGGCTCTGCGTTGCCCGTGACATCACCACCGTCATCCCGTCCAGAGGGAAACAGTATACATATATATGCTGCCTACAGTATCTGTCTGCTGTCTCAGCTCAGCCTTTAAAAAATAGAAGCAAAACACTTAAGGCCTACTACTGGCCTTTGGACACTTGACTGCTTCTGCGCTGTGAATTCCACTAGCTCAGTCATACGCACCTACGTCTCACTACAGGCTTGCGCAAAATTGTTTCCTGGCTCTGCTGTGCGTTCCGTAAGCGAAGTCAGCCTCCAACCACAGGCCAATAAGCGGCACATTTAATTACAGCGTTCTGTTTCTGCACTACTGGTAATACACCATGCTGAGGGGTAGGGGTAGGCCTAGAGGACGTGGATGCGGGCGAGGACGCGGAGGCCCAAGTCAGGGTGTGGGCACAGGCCGAGCTCCTGGTCCAGGTGTATCGCAGCCGACTGCTGCGGGATTAGGAGAGAGGCACGTTTCTGGCGTCCCCAGATTCATCTCACAATTAATGGGTCCACGCGGTAGACCTTTATTAGAAAATGAGCAGTGTGAGCAGGTCCTGTCGTGGATGGCAGAAAGTGCATCCAGCAATCTATCGACCACCCAGAATTCTGCGCCGTCCACTGCTGCAACTCTGAATCCTCTGGCTGCTGCTCCTCCTTCCTCCCAGCCTCCTCACTCCATTACAATGACACATTCTGAGGAGCAGGCAGACTCCCAGGAACTGTTCTCGGGCCCCTGCCCAGAATGGCCAGCAATGGTTCCTCTCCCACTGGAGGAGTTTGTCGTTACCGATGCCCAACCTTTGGAAAGTTCCCGGGGTCCGGGGGATGAGGCTGGGGACTTCCGGCAACTGTCTCAAGACCTTTCAGTGGGTGAGGAGGACGATGACGATGAGACACAGTTGTCTATCAGTGAGGTAGTAGTAATTGGAGAAAGTCCGAGGGAGGAGCGCACAGAGGATTCGGAGGAAGAGCAGCAGGACGATGAGGTGACTGACCCCACCTGGTTTGCTAAGCCTACTGAGGAGGACAGGTCTTCAGAGGGGGAGGCAAGTGCAGCAGCAGGGCAGGTTGCAAGAGGCAGTGCGGTGGCCAGGGGTAGAGGCAGGGCCAGACCGAATAATCCACCAACTGTTTCCCAAAGCGCCCCCTCGCGCCATGCCACCCTGCAGAGGCCGAGGTGCTCAAAGGTCTGGCAGTTTTTCACTGAGAGTGCAGACGATCGATGAACTGTGGTGTGCAACCTGTGTCGCGCCAAGATCAGCCAGGGACCCACCACCACCAGCCTCACCACCACCAGCATGCGCAGACATATGATGGCCAAGCACCCCACAAGGTGGGACGAAGGCCGTTCAGCGCCTCCGGTTTGCACCCCTGCCTCTCCCCCTGTGCCCCACCCTGCCACTGAGATGCAACCCCCCTCTCAGGACACAGGCACTACCGCCTCCCGGCCTGCACCCACACCCTCACCTCCGCTGTCCTCGGCCCCATCCAGCAATGTCTCTCAGCGCAGCGTCCAGACGTCGCTAGCGCAACTGTTTGAGCGCAAGCGCAAGTACGCCGCCCCGCACCCGCACGCTCAAGCGTTAAACGTGCACATAGCCAAATTGATCAGCCTGGAGATGCTGCCATATAGGGTTGTGGAAACGGAGTCCTTCAAAGCTATGATGGCGGCGGCGGCCCCGCGCTATTCAGTTCCCAGTCGCCACTACTTTTCCCGATGTGCCGTCCCAGCCCTGCACGACCACGTCTCCCGCAACATTGTACGCACCCTCACCAACGCGGTTACTGCCAAGGTCCACTTAACAACGGACACGTGGACAAGCACAGGCAGGCAGGGCCACTACATCTCCCTGACGGCACATTGGGTGAATTTAGTGGAGGCTGGGACCGAGTCAGAGCCCTGGGACCGCTCACGTCCTACCCACCCCCAGAATTGCGGGCCACAGCTCGGTGGTGGTATCTGCGGCGGTGTATGCTTCCTCCACTAAAGCACCCTCCTCCTCCTCCTCCTCCTCCTCCTCCTCCTCCTCAACCTCTGTCTCGCAATCAAGATGTGTCAGCAGCAGCAGCAGCACGTCGCCAGCAGTCGGTGTCGCGCGGTGTGGCAGCACAGCGGTGGGCAAGCGTCAGCAGGCCGTGCTGAAACTACTCAGCTTAGGAGAGAAGAGGCACACGGCCCACGAACTGCTGCAGGGTCTGACAGAGCAGACCGACCGCTGGCTTGCGCCGCTGAGCCTCCAACCGGGCATGGTCGTGTGTGACAACGGCCGTAACCTGGTGGCGGCTCTGCAGCTCGGCAGCCTCACGCACGTGCCATGCCTGGCCCACGTCTTTAATTTGGTGGTTCAGCGCTTTCTGAAAAGCTACCCACGCTTGTCAGACCTGCTCGTAAAGGCGCGCCGGCTCAGCACACATTTCCGCAAGTCCAACACGGACACTGCCATCCTGCGCACCCTCTAACATTGGTTTAATCTGCCAGTGTACCGACTGCTGTGCGACGTGCCCACACGGTGGAACTCTACGCTCCACATGTTGGCCAGGCTCTATGAACAGCGTAGAGCTATAGTGGAATACCAACTCCAACATGGGCGGCGCAGTGGGAGTCAGCCTCCTCAATTCCTTTCAGAAGAGTGGGCCTGGTTGGCAGACATCTGCCAGGTCCTTGGAAACTTTGAGGAGTCTACCCAGATGGTGAGCGGCGATGCTGCAATCATTAGCGTCACCATTCCTCTGCTGTGCCTCTTGAGAAGTTCCCTGCAAAGCTTAAAGGCAGACGCTTTGCGCTCGGAAACAGAGGCGGGGGAAGACAGTATGTCGCTGGATAGTCAGAGCACCCTCCTGTCTATATCTCAGCGCGTTGAGGAGGAGGAGGAGGAGGGGGAGGAGCATGAGGAGGAGGGGGAAGGGACAGCTTGGCCCACTGCTGAGGGTACCCATGCTGCTTGCCTGTCATCCTTTCAGCGTGTATGGCCTGAGGAGGAGGATCCTGAAAGTGATCTTCCGAGTGAGGACAGCCATGTGTTGCGTACAGGTACCCTGGCACACATGGCTGACTTCATGTTAGGATGCCTTTCTCGTGACCCTCGTGTTACACGCATTCTGGCCACTATGGATTACTGGGTGTACACACTGCTCGACCCACGGTATAAGGAGAACCTTTCCACTCTCATACCCGAAGAGGAAAGGGGTTCGAGAGTGTTGCTATACCACAGGACCCTGGCGGACAAACTGATGGTAAACTTCCCATCCGACAGCGCTAGTGGCCGAAGGCGCAGTTCCGAGGGCCAGGTAGCAGGGGAGGCGCGGAGATCAGGCAGCATGTACAGCGCAGGCAGGGGAACACTCTCTAAGGCCTTTGACAGCTTTATGGCTCCCCAGCAAGACTGTGTCACCGGTCCCCAGTCAAGGCTGAGTCGGCGGGGGCACTGTAAAAGGATGGTGAGGGAGTACGTAGCCAATCGCACGACTGTCCTCGGTGACGCCTCTGCCCCCTACAACTACTGGGTGTCGAAGCTGGACACGTGGCCTGAACTCGCGCTGTATGCCCTGGAGGTGCTTGCTTGTCCTGCGGCTAGCGTCTTGTCAGAGAGGGTGTTTAGTGCGGCTGGGGGAATCATCACGGATAAGCGTACCCGCCTGTCAACCGACAGTGCCGACAGGCTAACACTCATCAAGATGAACAAAGCCTGGATTTCCCCAGACTTCTGTTCTCCACCAGCGGACAGCAGCGATACCTAAACAATACGTAGGCTGCACCCGCGGATGGAAGCATCGTTCTCTCTCACCATCCAAAACGGGGACCTTTTAGCTTCATCAATCTGTGTATAATATTCCTCCTCCTCCTCCTGCTCCTCCTCCTGAAACCTCACATAATCACGCCGAACGGGCAATTTTTCTTAGGCCCACAAGGCTCAGTCATATAATTTTTGGAAACAATGTTTATACGTTTCAATGCTCATTAAAGCGTTGAAACTTTCACCTCAACCAATTTTTATTTTAACTGGGCTGCCTCCAGGCCTAGTTACCAATTAAGCCACATTAACCAAAGCGATTAATAGGTTTCACCTGCCATCTTGGTTGGGCATGGGCAATTTTTCTCAGGTACATTAGTACTGTTGGTACACCAATTTTTGGGGGCCCTCGCCTACAGTGTAATCAAATGAATTTTTTGCCCACCTGCATTACAGCTGACGTTACATCCGCTGTGTTGGGCAATGCAATGGGATATATTTATGTACCGTCGGTGGGTTCCAGGGAGCCACCCATGCTGTCGGTCCACACGGAGTTGTAACTGCATGTCTCCACTTCTAAAGAATCCCAGTCAGACTGGGGCATGCAGTGTGGGCCGAAGCCCACCTGCATTAAACATGACGTTACCTCAGCTGTGATGGGCACTGCAATGGGATATATTTATGTACCGCCGGTGGGTTCCAGGGAGCCACCCATGCTGTGGGTGCACACGGAATTCCCATTGCGGAGTTGTACCTGCCTGTGACTATTTATAAAAAACTGCGGTCTGACTGGGGCATGCAGACACCTTGACAGAATGAATACTGTGTGGCACATGGGTTCCCCATTGCTATGCCCACGTGTGCAGCTCCAGATGGCGGTGGCACAGGATTGGATTTCTCATTGCTTCTGTACAGCATTGTGGGCTATCGCCCCGCCCCTTTTAAAGAGGGTCGCTGCCTAGCCGTGCCAACCCTCTGCAGTGTGTGCCTGCGGTTCCTCCTCATGGCAGACGCACTTATAAATAGACATGAGGGTGGCGTGGCATGAGGGCAGCTGAAGGCTGCGCAGGGACACTTTGGTGTGCGCTGTGGACACTGCGTCGGGCGGTGGGGTGGGTTTGGCAGCATGTAACCCAGGAGAAGTGGCAGCGGAGTGTCATGCAGGCAGTGATTGTGCTTTGTTGGAGGTAGTGGTGTGGTGCTTAGCTAAGGTATCCATTGCTAATGAGGGCTTTTCAGAAGTAAAAATTGTTGGGAGGGGGGGGGGCACTCTTGCCGCTATTGTGGCTTAATAGTGGGACCTGGGAACTTGAGATGCAGTCCAACATGTAGCCCCTCGCCTGCCCTATCCGTTGCTGTGTCGTTCCCATCACTTTCTTGAATTGCCCAGATTTTCACAAATGAAAACCTTAGAGAGCATCAGCGATATACAAAAATGCTCGGGTCGCCCATTGACTTCAATGGGGTTCGTTATTCGAAACGAACCCTCGAGCATCGCGAAAAGTTCGACTCGAGTAACGAGCACCCGAGCATTTTGGTAATCGCTCATCTCTAGAAATTACCTGAAAGCGCTGTGGAATAAGTTGGCGCTATACAAATAACAAGTCCCTGGGACCAGGGGTGCCAGCCACCACCATCTGCCGGAGGTGAAGAGTGAAATGGTGCAAAACAATCCACACTTGCTTTAGTGATACACAAGATACCCAACACATGCTTGATGCATTGAGACTTTTACACAGTGCGGCCACCAGGGCGAGGTCAGGGGTCACACGTGGACTCCAGCAGTGGTGGCTGCTGGGACGAAGCCACATGCCGAAGGAGTTAAATGCCTGTGGGTTTGCTGACTACCTTTTATCAGCCATTAATATGACTTGTAACACATGACTGCCGGCCGGCTGACAACCCCGGGGCCACTTCTCTGAGGTCCTGCAGACCGCCGCCTGAGGCAGCAGGCTCGGGGTGCCTCATGGTAGGGGCGCCCGGTCTGGGACCTGGTAGTTTCCAGTGTCGGCATTGCCCCTTGTATCTGCCTGGCACACGCCGATCTCTAGAGCCGCCCTGTTTTGAGATCTTATGCATACGAAATGATAGAAGCGCGCTTTATCCGATTATGTTTAAATGTCAGGCGCGCCTCTGAGCTGCGAGCGATCAGCCGAACACAATTAGCCTTTGGATCGCGGCGCTGGCTTTAGATGTTAACAGGAAGCAATTTCTTTTCTTTAACTGCTTATAAGTTGCCTGAATGGCGCGTTCCAGGCGAGCGGTCAGCGCCATTTACATACCGAGAAGCAATAACTCTGCCACCTCTTTAATCATTTAACCCTTTACTGGTTGGGGATCACAGTGATTACAGGTGGGGGAGTCCGATCCATCCAGAAGAGTCATGAGATGCAATGTGGCGTGCGTGCAAGATTTACGACGTGTCTCAGGCCTCGGTCAGATGAGCGCTTTTTTTCACGCTTCTAACAGCGCACAGAATGCACTTCTAATAGGAACCAATAGGTGCCCATAGAAGCACTCACATGAGAAAATGTTAGGTGCAGGAACTGGAGCGCACTCAACAAAGATAGGACCTGCTGCAGGTCACATGTAGCTCCATGGTGCGCACCCAACAAAGATAGGACCTGCTGCAGGTCACATGTAGCTCCATGGTGTGCACCTAACAAAGATAGGACCTGCTGCAGGTCACATGTAGCTCCATGGTGTGCACCTAACAAAGATAGGACCTGCTGCAGGTCACATGTAGCTCCATGGTGTGCATCTAACAAAGATAGGACCTGCTGCAGGTCTCATTTAGCTCCATGGTGCGCACCTAACAAAGATAGGACCTGCTGCAGGTCACATGTAGCTCCATGGTGTGCACCTAACAAAGATAGGACCTGCTGCAGGCCACATGTAGCTCCATGGTGTGCACCCAACAAAGATAGGACCTGCTGCAGGTCACATGTAGCTCCATGGTGTGCACCTAACAAAGATAGGACCTGCTGCAGGTCACATGTAGCTCCATGGTGTGCACCTAACAAAGATAGGACCTGCTGCAGGTCACATGTAGCTCCATGGTGCGCACCCAACAAAGATAGGACCTGCTGCAGGTCTCATGTAGCTCCATGGTGTGCATCTAACAAAGATAGGACCTGCTGCAGGTCACATGTAGCTCCGTGGTGCGCATCTAACAAAGATAGGACCTGCTGCAGGTCACATGTAGCTCCATGGTGTGCATCTAACAAAGATAGGACCTGCTGCAGGTCACATGTAGCTCCATGGTGTGCATCTAACAAAGATAGGACCTGCTGCAGGTCACATGTAGCTCTGTAGTGCACACCTAACAGAGATAGGACCTGCTGCAGGTCACATGTAGCTCCATGGTGCGCACCTAACAAAGATAGGACCTGCTGCAGGTCACATGTAGCTCTGTGGTGCACACCTAACAAAGATAGGACCTGCTGCAAATCACATGCAGCTCCGTGGTGTGCACCAAAGATAAGACCTGCTGCAGGTCAAATGTAGCTCCGTGGTGCGCACCTAACAAAGATAGGACCTGCTGCAAATCACATGTAGCTCCATGGTGCGCACCTAACAAAGATAGGACCTGCTACAAATCACATGCAGCTCCGTGGTGTGCACCAAACAAAGACAAGACATGCTCCAGGTCACATGTAGTTCCATGGTGTGCACATAACAAAGATAGGACCTGCTGCAGGTCACATGTAGCTCTGTCGTGCGTACTGAACAAAAATAGGACCTGCTACAGGTCAAATGCATCTCAATTGTGCGCACCTAACAAAGAAAGGACCTGCTGCAGGTCACATATAGCTTCATGGTGCGCACATAAAGATAGGACCTGCTGCAGGTCACACGTAGCTCCATGGTGCGCATCAAAGATAGAGCCTGCTGCAGGTCACATGTAGCTCCGTGGTGTGTACCAAAGATAGGACCTGCTGCAGTTCACATGTAGCTCCGTGGTGCACACCAAAAATAGAACGTGCTCCAGGTCACATGTAGCTCTGTGGTGCGCACCTAACAAAGATAGGACCTACTGCAGGTCACATGTAGCTCCGTGGTGCGCACCGAACAAAGATAGGACCTGCTGCTTCTCAAATGCATCTCAATGGTGCGCACCTAACAAAGACAATACCGGCTGCAGGTCACATGTAGCTCTGTGGTGCGCACCTAACAAAGATAAGACCTGCTGCAGGTCAAACGTAGCTCCGTGGTGCGTACCGAAGAAAGATAGGACCTGCTGCAGGTCACATGTAGCTCCGTGGTGCGTACCGAAGAAAGATAGGACCTGCTGCAGGTCACATGTAGCTCCGTGGTGCACACATAACAAAGATAGGACCGGCTGCAGGTCACATGTAGCTCCGTGGTGCGCACCGAACAAAGATAGGACCTGCTGCTTCTCAAATGCATCTCAATGGTGCGCACCTAACAAAGACAATACCGGCTGCAGGTCACATGTAGCTCTGTGGTGCGCACCTAACAAAGATAAGACCTGCTGCAGGTCACATGTAGCTCCGTGGTGCGTACCGAAGAAAGATAGGACCTGCTGCAGGTCACATGTAGCTCCGTGGTGCACACATAACAAAGATAGGACCGGCTGCAGGTCACATGTAGCTCTATGGTGCGCACCAAACAAAGATAGGACCTGCTACAGGTCACATGTAGCTTCATGGTGCGCACCAAAGATAGTACCTGCTGCAGGTCACATGTAGCTCCATAGTGCACAACTAACAAAGATAGGACCTGCTGCATGTCACATGTAGCTCCATGGTGCACACCAAAGATAGGTCCTTCTGCAGGTCACATGTAGCTCCATAGTGCGCACCTAACAAAGATAGGACCTGCTGTAGGTCACATGTAGTTCTGTGGTGCGCACCAACAAAGACAGGACCTGCTGCATGTCACATGTAGCTCCGTGGTGCACACCAAAGATAGGACCTGCTGCAGGTCACATGTAGCTCCGGGTGCACACCAAAGATAGGACCTGTTGCATGTCACATGTAGCTCCGTGGTGCACACCAAAGATAGGACCTGCTCCAGGTCACATGTAGTTCTGTGGTGCGCACCAACAAAGACAGGACCTGCTGCATGTCACATGTAGCTCCGTGGTGCACACCAAAGATAGGACCTGCTGCAGGTCACATGTAGCTCCGGGTGCACACCAAAGATAGGACCTGCTGCAGGTCACATGTAGCTCCATGGTGCACACCAAAGATAGGACCTATTGCAGGTCACATGTAGTTCTGTGGTGCTCACCTAACAAAGATAGGACCTGCTCCAGGTCACATGTAGTTCTGTGGTGCGCACCAACAAAGACAGGACCTGCTGCATGTCACATGTAGCTCCGTGGTGCACACCAAAGATAGGACCTGCTGCAGGTCACATGTAGCTCCGGGTGCACACCAAAGATAGGACCTGCTGCAGGTCACATGTAGCTCCATGGTGCACACCAAAGATAGGACCTATTGCAGGTCACATGTAGTTCTGTGGTGCTCACCTAACAAAGATAGGACCTGCTCCAGGTCACATGTAGTTCTGTGGTGCGCACCAACAAAGACAGGACCTGCTGCATGTCATATGTAGCTCCGTGGTGCACACCAAAGATAGGACCTGCTGCAGGTCACATGTAGCTCCGTGGTGCGTACCGAAGAAAGATAGGACCGGCTGCAAGTCACATGTAGCTCTATGGTGCGCACCAAACAAAGATAGGACCTGCTACAGGTCACATGTAGCTCCATGGTGCGCACCAAAGATAGTACCTGCTGCAGGTCACATGTAGCTCCATAGTGCACACCTAACAAAGAAAGGACCTGCTACAGGTCACATATAGTTCTGCGGTGCTCACCTAACAAAGATAGGACCTGCTGCAGGTCACATGTACCTCCGTGGTGTGTAACAACGACAGGACCGGCTGCAGGTCACATGTAGCTCTGTAGTGCGCACCTAACAAAGACAGGACCTGCTGCATGTCACATGTAGCTCCATAGTGCGCACCTAACAAAGATAGGACCTGCTACAGGTCACATGTAGCTCCATGGTGCACACCAAAGATAGGACCTGCTGCAGGTCACATGTAGCTCCATGGTGCACACCAAAGATAGGACCTATTGCAGGTCACATGTAGCTCTGTAGTGCGCACCTAACAAAGATAGGACCTGCTACAGGTCACATGTAGCTCCATGGTGCACACCAAAGATAGGACCTGCTGCAGGTCACATGTAGCTCTGTAGTGCGCACCTAACAAAGATAGGACCTGCTGCAGGTCACATATAGTTCTGTGGTGCGCACCAACAAAGATAGGACCTGCTGCAGGTCACATGTGGCTCCGTGGTGCACACCAAAGATAAGACCTGCTGCAGGTAACATGTAGCTCCATGGTGCGCACCTAACAAAGATAGGACCGGCTGCAAGTCACATGTAGCTCCATGGTGCGCACCTAACAAAGATAGGACCTGCTGCAAGTCACATGAAGCTCCATAGTGTGCACCAAACAAAGATAGGACCTGCTGCAGGTCACATGCAGCTCCATAGTGTGCACCAAACAAAGATAGGACTTGCTACAGGTCACATGTAGCTCCGTGGTGCACACCAAAGATAGGACCTGCTGCAGGTCACATGTGGCTCAGTGGTGTGCACCAAACAAAGATAGGACCTGCTGCAGGTCACATGTAGCTCCGTGGTGCTCACCTAACAAACACAGGACCTGCTGCAGGTCACATGTAGCTCCATAGTGCGCACCTAACAAAGATAGGACCTGCTACAGGTCATATATAGTTCTGTGGTCCTCACCTAACAAAGATAGGACCTGCTCCAGGTCACATGTAGCTCCGTGGTGCACACCAGAGATAGGACCTGCTGCAGGTCACATGTAGTTCTGTGGTGCGCACCTAACAGAGACAGGACCTGCTGCATATCATATGTAGCTCCATAGTGCGCATCTAACAAAGATAGGACCTTTTGCAGGTCCCATGTAGCTCCGTGGTGCATACCAAATGATAGGACCTGCTGCAAGTCACATGCAGCTCCGTGGTGCACTCCAAAGATAGGACCTGCTGCAGGTCACATGTAGCTCCATGGTGTGCACCTAACAAATATAGGACCTGCTGCAGGTCACATGTAGCTCCATGGTGTGCACCTAACAAATATAGGACCTGCTGCAGGTCACATGTAGCTCCGTGGTGTGCACCAAAGACAGGACCTGCTGCGTAGCTATGGGGGATTTCCCCATAGCAGCGAGAGAGAGCGAGGCTATGGCGGATTAACTCATAGTCCGGCTCAGTCTCTCCCTGCTGTGGGGAAATCCCCCTTAGCTCCGCTTTCTCTCCCTACTATCAGCAATCCCTTTGTGAAGCCATATAGCCCCTCCCACTCTCTCGCCGCTATTGAGATATCCCATAGGAGTCCTTAAAGCAGTGATAGAGAACAAGGCTATGGGGGAATAACCTATAGCCCACTCCGTCTCTCCCTGCTATGGGTAAACCCCGTGGCCTTGCGGGGATTCTGCTCTCCCCTCCTGGGGCGGCTGTTCCATGAAGCTCGGGTCTTCTGCCTGTAAATCATTGCCCGCCCACTTGATCTTTACGCGAGCGTTGGTCTTTGGGCCCGGCTTGTGTGACGGAGGCCTTAGACACTTTACACCTGACTGACAGTTTTGAAAAAGGTCTAGAAAAAGGTTGTGTGGCCCGGGCGTGACAAAAAGTGTCAAATGTATTAACTGTGCGCCATTTTCTAAATCTAGGTGAAAGTAAGCAGCTGCGGCACCGCGAGGTCCGAGTCGGCATGTTAAAGTAAGGATAGCGGCGCGGCCTCTCTGGGTGTTTCCTCGGGACGCCTCGCTTCCTTGTTTTCAATGGGGCCAGAAAGTCCCTCACACGGCGCCCGCGATGGCGATGTGAGGTTTCCCAACGGGTCATCGCACTTTCCCGGCCTGATATCACGCTCGCCCGTCTGACATTAGTCTTTGCGCGATGTCACTCCGGGAAACTCAAACTGATGCCGCGTTTGCAAACCTCCGATTTTCTGCGTGCGGAGCATTTTACAATCACATGGCTCCCCGTGAGCGCGGTGTGCGCTGCCTGCTGCATACGGATATTGCTGAGAATTGCGCTGCGTCACACTTGCACTTGGCACGCAATGCGATTTGTACGTCCCGCAGGAAGTCACGCCCAATACCAGCCAAATATAAGAACATCTTGCTGCATCGCTGAGTGAGGGAATCCCACCTGAATAAGACGCCCGGCACATCGCCGCCTCCAGGTGAGCGTTATGTGTGAATACGGACTAACTAAAGAGAGGGGGGTCCCCAGAATGATCCGAGTACCAGAAGACCCTCCAGGGGTCCCAGGCATGGTGCGTCCTAAATGTCCAGACTTTGGCGCAGTCACTTCTCACTGGGTCTGATTCTTGTGGATGTGATCCGTCCCGCCTGCACCATGTGACCACAGGGGACGTCTTCTGTATACCTGGATGGGGGTCATCTGCCGCCCCAGGACCCCCAGTCTGACAATGGCGGGCGAAGCCGTCCACCGTTTAGATGGCGCCCCATCATTCGTGTGACATAAGCGACCGGTGAGGAGGAGCTGCGCCCATTGTCTGATCTCCGGCCTTCGTCATACATGTCCGGCAGGAGCGCGGCGCCCGCAGACTCATCTCCCATCGCATATTCATGAAGGAAGGACATCGATGAAAGTCAAAGACGAGAAACGATGAAAGAAACATCAAAGGGAACACAAAACAAAAGGAATCAGCGGGGGCCATGAATAATAAATGGGGGAGCCGGAGTACCAGTCAGCTCTGGAAGAGGAGCGGGTGGGGAGTGGTGGTGGGGGGGGGGGGTCTGTGGGTGGGGAGCGGTGGGGGGGTCTGCGGGTGGGGAGCGGTGGAGGGTCTGCGGGTGGGGAGCGGTGGAGGGTCTGCGGGTGGGGAGCGGTGGAGGGTCTGCGGGTGGGGAGCGGTGGAGGGTCTGCGGGTGGGGAGCGGTGGAGGGGTCTGCGGGTGGGGAGCGGTGGAGGGGTCTGCGGGTGGGGAGCGGTGGGGGGGTCTGCGGGTGGGGAGCGGTGGGGGGTCTGCGGGTGGGGAGCGGTGGAGGGTCTGCGGGTGGGGAGCGGTGGAGGTTCTGCGGGTGGGGAGCGGTGGAGGGTCTGCGGGTGGGGAGCGGTGGGGGGTCTGCGGGTGGGGGGGTCTGCGAGTGAGAAGAGCTGGAGGGGTTTGCGGGTGGGGAGCGATGGGGGGTCTGTGGGTGGGGTGTGGTGGAGGGTCTGCGGGTGGGGAGCGGTCTGCGGGTGAGAAGAGGTGGAGGGGTCTGTGGGTGGGGAGCAGTGGGGGATCTGCGGGTGAGAAGAGGTGGAGGGGTTTGCGGGTGGGGAGCGGTGGGGGATCTGCAGGTGGGGAGCGGTCTGTGGGTGGGGTGCAGTGGGGGGGGGTGAGAAGAGGTGGAGGGGTCTGCGGGTGGGGAGCGGTGGGGGATCTGCAGGTGGGGAGCGGTCTGCGGGTGAGAAGAGGTGGAGGGGTCTGCGGGTGGAGAGCGGTGGGGGATCTGCGGGTGGGGAGCAGTGGGGGGGGTCTGCGGGTGGGGAGCAGTGGGGGGGGGGGTGAGAAGAGTTGGAGGGGTCTGCGGGTGGGGAGCGGTGGGGGAACTGCAGGTGGGGAGCGGTCTGCGGGTGAGAAGAGGTGGAGGGGTCTGCGGGTGGAGAGCGGTGGGGGATCTGCGGGTGGGGAGCAGTCTGCGGGTGAGAAGAGGTGGAGGGGTCTGCGGGTGGAGAGCGGTGGGGGATCTGCGGGTGGGGAGCAGTGGGGGGGTCTGCGGGTGGGGAGCAGTGGGGGGGTCTGCGGGTGGGGAGCAGTGGGGGGGGTGAGAAGAGTTGGAGGGGTCTGCGGGTGGGGAGCGGTGGGGGATCTGTGGGTGGGGAGCGGTCTGCGGGTGAGAAGAGGTGGAGGGGTCTGCGGGTGGGGAGCGGTGGGGGATCTGCGGGTGGGGAGCAGTGGGGGGGTCTGCGGGTGGGGAGCAGTGGGGGGGGGTCTGCGGGTGGGGAGCGGTGGGGGATCTGCAGGTGGGGAGCGGTCTGCGGGTGAGAAGAGGTTGAGGGGTCTGCGGGTGGGGAGCGGTGGGGGATCTGCGGGTGGGGAGCGGTCTGCGGGTGAGAAGAGGTGGAGGGGGTCTGCGGGTGGGGAGCGGTGGGGGATCTGTGGGTTGGGATGGGTGGGGGTGTCTGTCTGTGGGGGGTGAGTGGAGGGGTCTGTGGGTGGGGAGCTGTGGGGGATCAGTGGGTTGGGATGGGTGGGGGTGTCTGTCTGTGGGGGGTGAGTGGAGGGGTCTGCGGGTGGGGAGCGGTGGGGGATCTGTGGGTTGGGATGGGTGGGGGTGTCTGTCTGTGGGGGGTGAGTGGAGGGGTCTGCGGGTGGGTCATGCCTCTGCGTGTGACACCATGTGATCAGTATCGCGGTACCATGTAATGGTGCTCTCAGGTGATGCGCTGCCTCCTCTGGCAGTTATCGGGTAACGTGGTGACTTGAGTGACTTTGACCGCGGGTAGATTGTTGGTGCCCGCAGGCTCCTGGGTTTCTCTGGACCCAGCAAAGATGTGAATGGACCGTGGACACGTAGGGGAGGGTTGCCTGGAGTGAAGAGTCCCGTTTCCTGAACCATATGGTTGTCCGGTCCGTACCTGGTGTAAGCAGCATGAAGCCGTGTCCTGTGGGCGCACCGCTGGGGTTCAGCAGCGGGTGGTGGCGGTGTTACAGTGCGGGGAGATTTGGGCATCATGCCACAATCCTTGACTGGTGAAAGCTACAGGGATCGGTCAGCTGACCATCAGCACCCACATCTTCAGGAAGTCTTCCCCAACCACAGCGCCATCTTAACGTGGGACAACGCTCCATGTCATCGCGCTCGGGTCACTAGGAAGTGGTCGGAGGAACACAACAATGGAGTCTCTCCACCCCCCGAACTGTAACCCCAAAAAACAGATCTGCTTCTACTTATCCCTAAAATGTGTGCGGACTGAGCTGCTGCAGCGGGTATGGGGCGGGCACAGGGTGAGGATGGGGTCCTTGGTACCCATGATGAATCCTCGGGGTCGGTTATCATTGTTTGATTCACATCACCCATACCAATCGTCTGATCAGTGCTGCGGCTCTTTTATTGTTGGCCAGGCGCAGCTCCGTCTGTCTGGTGGTGGCTGTGCCTGGTACTGCACCCCAATCCCATTCCATTCGATGGAACAAAGCAGCAGTACAGGGCGCGGCCACTAGAGAACGTACAGCACTGTGCCTGGTGAAGAATGAAGGGACCTCCGTGGACTGAATATTTGGCTGTGCGCTCTTTATGGCGGCATCACCTGCACCCTGCATGCAGGCTTCAGCCAGTCACCAGATGGCGGTATTATTTTCATGTGGCATGTATGGCGGTATTATTTGGGCAGTGAAGGGCCGTGTTGTATGAGGTATGTGTGTCTGCGTTGGTTCTGTCGTCACTTTGCACGTTTTTCCCGTCTTTTATGTTCTTCACCTCTCTGTGTTATCCGATGAATAATGAACGGCGTCCGACACCCAGCGCCGCGGCGTCCGCCTGCTAGAGGTCGCCTGATGCTGCTCTGCTCCATATTCATGCTCACACGGCGGCGGAGCGCTAAGCCTTTCCACCTCAGCAGACCGGAGAACTCCGCCGCTTGAGCTGAAATCCAGGCAAATATTTAGAGAAGTGGCTTGTAGGGCGGCGCACGCGTCCCGACCGCCAGAGAGACGGCGGAAATCCCAAATGCAAATAGGCAAAAAGCCAAAGGAAAGTCTGCGGTGGGCGGCTTTAAGCAGCGACTTACAGCGCGCTCAGGTGAGCTTCTGGTGCAGCGGCAGGTAAACAATGCGGCTAATTAGCATACAAATAGAAAGGCGATGTGAACGCTAAACTACTGGATATACTCATGTAAAACACATGTGTCATCAGAAAATGGCCCCCCGGAAACATCCGCTTCTTGTACTGCGCACCCGGGGCCGGAGGGCTGAGCAGCTTTTAACTATGTGTTACGATGCCAAAAGCTATATTTGATAAAATCTTAAAATCCTGCAGTCCTCTCACTGATCACAGAGCCTAACAGTAGTGTAGTGTCACAGCTCACCTCCTCCCCTCCCTGTAGACTGACCACAGAGCCTACTAGTAGTATGGTGTCACAGCTCACCTCCTCCCCTCCCTGCAGACTGACCACAGAGCCTACTAGTAGTGTGGTGTCACAGCTCACCTCCTCCCCTCCTGCACACTGACCACAGAGCCTAATAGTAGTGTGGTGTCACAGCTCACCTCCTCCCCTCCCGGCATACTGACCACAGAGCCGAACAGTAGTGTGGTGTCACAGCTCACCTCCTCCCCTCCCTGTACAGACAGGATTACAGTAAGAGAAGACACCTATATATAGATAACACAGGACCCACCATTCACAATAGTCACAGCTCACCTCCTTCCCTCCCTGTACAGGCAGGATTACACTGAGAGGTGACACTTATATATACACCCTGTTTCCCTGAAAATAAGACATACCATGATTTTCTAGAATGTTTGAGGATGCAAAATAATTTTTCAGGCTTTTTGAGGATGCTTGAAATATAAGCCCTACTCCAAAATTAAGCCCTAACAGTTAATTTAAAAAGTCAATTTAAATAGTGTCCAGGCAGTTATACATGTAAAAAAGTTAAACCTTTTTGAACAAAAATTAATAACACTGCCTTATTTTTGGGGAAACACGGTAGATAACACAGGAGCCACCATTCACAATAGTCACAGCTCACCTCCTCCCCTCCCTGTAGAGGTAACAAACCTGCTCACAAAACTGTACTATAGTAGTCTATGGCAGATGGTCACAGCTCCCCACCTCCCCCTCCCTGCACACTCCCATAGAAGTGAATGAGTCCTCTCCACCTTGCAGTATCCTCTGGCCCATGCCACTGCTGTAAAGCATATCTCTAAGTGCTGTGAAGACGCTCCGGCCGCCCGCAGTCTTCACCGAAATCAGTATAAAACTGTGAAAATGGACCATTTAAAAGTCATTAACAGTTTGGCGCTCGACCTGCGGGGGGCGCTGCCACCATTAACACTTTAGTCTCTGGCCCTGTTTGGTGCTCGGCCTGCGGGGGGCGCTGCCACCATTAACACTTTAGTCTCTGGCCCTGTTTGGTGCTCGGCCTGCGGGGGGCGCTGCCACCATTAACACTTTAGTCTCTGGCCGTGTTTGGTGCTCGGCCTGCGGGGGGCGCTGCCACCATTAACACTTTAGTCTCTGGCCCTGTTTGGTGCTCGGCCTGCGGGGGGCGCTGCCACCATTAACACTTTAGTCTCTGGCCGTGTTTGGTGCTCGGCCTGCGGGGGGCGCTGCCACCATTAACACTTTAGTCTCTGGCCGTGTTTGGTGCTCGGCCTGCGGGGGGCGCTGCCACCATTAACACTTTAGTCTCTGGCCGTGTTTGGTGCTCGGCCTGCGGGGGGCGCTGCCACCATTAACACTTTAGTCTCTGGCCGTGTTTGGTGCTCGGCCTGCGGGGGGCGCTGCCACCATTAACACTTTAGTCTCTGGCCGTGTTTGGTGCTCGGCCTGCGGGGGGCGCTGCCACCATTAACACTTTAGTCTCTGGCCGTGTTTGGTGCTCGGCCTGCGGGGGGCGCTGCCACCATTAACACTTTAGTCTCTGGCCCTGTTTGGTGCTCGGCCTGCGGGGGGCGCTGCCACCATTAACACTTTAGTCTCTGGCCGTGTTTGGTGCTCGACCTGCGGGGGGCGCCGCCACCATTAACACTTTAGTCTCTGGCCGTGTTTGGTGCTCGGCCTGCGGGGGGCGCTGCCACCATTAACACTTTAGTCTCTGGCCGTGTTTGGTGCTTGGCCTGCGGGGGGCGCTGCCACCATTAACACTTTAGTCTCTGGCCGTGTTTGGTGCTCGGCCTGCGGGGGGCGCCGCCACCATTAACACTTTAGTCTCTGGCCGTGTTTGGTGCTCGACCTGCGTGGGGCGCTGCCACCATTAACACTTTAGTCTCTGGCCGTGTTTGGTGCTCGGCCTGCGGGGGGCGCTGCCACCATTAACACTTTAGTCTCTGGCTGTGTTTGGTGCTCGGCCTGCGGGGGGCGCTGCCACCATTAACACTTTAGTCTCTGGCCGTGTTTGGTGCTCGACCTGCGTGGGGCGCTGCCACCATTAACACTTTAGTCTCTGGCCGTGTTTGGTGCTCGGCCTGCGGGGGGCGCTGCCACCATTAACACTTTAGTCTCTGGCCGTGTTTGGTGCTCGACCTGCGGGGGGCGCCGCCACCATTAACACTTTAGTCTCTGGCCAGGTTTGGTGCTCGGCCTGCGGGGGGCGCTGCCACCATTAACACTTTAGTCTCTGGCCGTGTTTGGTGCTCGGCCTGCGGGGGGCGCTGCCACCATTAACACTTTAGTCTCTGGTTGTGTTTGGTGCTCGGCCTGCGGGGGGCGCTGCCACCACATCAGTAGTTTTCCTAAAGGGTGTGGATTTTTTTTGCAAACTTTTTTTATTTCTTCTAAACACAAAATGAAAGCACATTTGCGCAGCGTCTTCATCAGAGTCCGGCGTCTCCAGCGGCGGTGCGGAGTGGTGTGTCTCCATGGCAACAGACTGTAAACTGTGCAGTGTGATTCTGGGGCGTATTCAGGCGTAATTCTCCCCCCGTGCTGTTGGGCTGCGCTCGGACGGCCCCTTTATCGGCGACCGCGTTCAGGTGTGCGATTTCTAAACATTACCTGATTTGTGAAAAACGTCAGCGCGCCGTTCCCGGGCCGTTGTGCCTCCGTTGTGCTGCCATTTTGTCACCGTTGTGCCGCCGTTCTGCCACCGATGTGCCGCCGTTCTGCCGCCGTTCCTTGCATTTTTTTTGCCCATTCTAGTCATCGGATGCGCAGAAATAACCCCCTGCGCCCCCAGAAGGAGGCGGCCCGGCGCGCTCTACGTTTTACGGTTCGTTAGCGCTAGAATAAACAGCGGCGGTCCGTGTGGTTGTTCGTAGCAGAGAAGGTGATGCCCCAGAAACGCAGGCGCAGCGCCGGGCTGACATCACACGGGCGCCGCCGCCTGCCGATGGGAGGGGTTTTATGTCACAACTGCCTCGCGGGAGTCGCGATCGTGGACAGCCGCCATCAGCCGCAGCAGAGGACCTCCCACTGTATGCAGGGCAGACCTGGCATCGCACCGCGTGCTCCTAGAATGTGCTGCGCCGCCGCGCCCGTCAGAACACGGCGCAATTGTTTTCCGCGTCGCTCCTGCGTATGACGCCATACAAACTACGGGGTTCGCGTCTCACAGCCTCTTCTCGCCCGCGGGAAGCGATACGACACGGACGCTCTGCACGCGCATCAAAGCCCATGTGTTTTTTTACAAGGTACAAATAGTCCGCGGCCGTCCGGATACGCCTCCTCCGCCATCTTTGAACTCCTCCAGGACCAGAGACTTTATTTTTATTTTCCCCGTTTTTTTCATCCCGCCTTTCCCAGGCCATAACGGTTTTATTTTCCGGTTGACGCCGCGGTCGGGGGGGGGGGGGGGGGTGGAATCCTGTAATCTACTGGAAACAAACTATAAAAATGTTGGTGGGGAGAAATAAAGTAATTGCGCCATTTTTGGTGAGGTTTAGTTCTCATGGCGGTCACCGTACCGCCCAGACGGGCGGCTACACGGATGACACACGGATAGTTTTAAATGTTTCCCTATTCTTAGGGCTTATTCACACGGCTGTTGGCGCTTTTACGTGCGCATATACGCCCTAAACTGCTCTCAGCAAAGGGAGGAGGCGGATCAGGGGTGGAGCTAATGTACTATGCTCCGCCCCCTCCCTGACCCTTGGCGCAGCCAGCAATTGGAGGGGGTGCGGCAGAGCTTAGCCCCCATCCATCCTACCCTCCCATTGCAAACAGTCAGCAAGGGGCGGAGAGGAGCAGGGAAGGGGGTGGGAGTTTAGTGTTCACGCTGCTAGACTCCCTCCCCCCTCCCTTCTCCGGCAGCTGTCATTGGCTCCCATAGATGTCTATGCAGCCGCCGGGCGCTTTTACACTGCGGAAATACGCCCATGTGCGCCGATGCATTGTAAACCCGCGCATCAGAGGCGCAGCGTATATCGCCAGCGTGAAAACCCTGATAGACGCCGTGTGAGTCCGGCCCTAAAACGTAGAGCGTTTCTGCCGCCACATTCGTAGATTCAGAGCTGTACTTGTCGCGGCGGCGCCTCGAGCCTCGCCGTCTGCAGGTGAGCCACCGCTTCTATCAGCATTTTTGGAAACGCGTCTTTTTATTCACCTTTTATTCAACGTTTGGAGCCGAGATACCAAAAAGCTGCGCAATTCTGTTGTGTGTTTGTTCCTGAACGTGCGGATTAAACATTGCGACATTTGCGCCGATAACATTATGGGGGGTTTTAGGGGTTACACTTCTATATTTTTCATTATTTTTACTGTTCGGACATTATTGAATCTCTTTCTTCCCCTCTTGCCGTTCCCACGGGGACTCGAACTTGCGATTATTTGATCACTTGCACCATATACTGCAATACTTCAGTAAACATATTGCGGTTTCTGATGTTGCCCGGGGCGGGGCTTGATGGTAGCCAATGGCATGGCTGACTGTTTAGACCTGCGGTCAGCTTTAAGTGCCGACTGATGGCGCCACCTACTGGCAGCCGCTGGTCTTGGGAGGACACGTCTCCTAATGCCTCGTTTACACGCCTGCAGAGCGCTGAGGTCACCGCTAAGATCATGAGCGTTTAGACCGGCAGGGTTCACCGCTGGACCGCGGGCGTCTCACTGGCTTCTCGCTCAGCGTAGATTCTTCCATGCGTAACGCCGAACGGGGTGCGAGAATCCCGCGATCCAGCGATGGTTTTCTGCGGACCTAAAATCACTGATAACGAGAAGCGAGAGAAGGGAGAGAAGGGAGAGAAGGGAGAGAAGGGAGAGAAGGGAGAGAAGGGAGCCCTTTATTTGTCTTTTCACGGGACGATTCGCTCAATTTAGTTACTTTTAACAAATTCTGATCAATAACCGTCCCGTGTAAACAGCCCCTCCCCCGCTGCACGCGCACTGCGTGTATATATAACCCCCATCCCCCGCTGCACGCGCACTGCGTGTATATATAACCCCCCTCCCCCGCTGCACGTGCACTGCATGTATATATAACTCCCCTCCACCGCTGCATGTATATATAACCCCCTCCCCCGCTGCACGCGCACTGCGTGTATATATATATATAATTTGCATAAGGGTGACTACCCACTACAGTTTTTCTTTTTCACTGCGAAATTTGAAGCGTTTTTTTTTCTCCAGGGGTCTATGGGACTTTTAATGTTAAAATTGTGATCACGCAAAATCGCAATTTTGCGCGATCGCGATTTTAACAATACAAGTCCCATAGACCCCTGGAGAAAAAAAAAACACGCTGTAGTGGGTAGTCACCCTAACGCAGTCATGAAGCGGTTAAACTGTGCCAAGATCTGGGAGGAGCGGCAGAAATTGATACAATGAAGACGGATTTCTGGGGCGTATTTGCGATTGTAGCAGCGGCGGATCCGCAAACGGATTTAGTCCGATTCATCATTCCGATCCTGTGAGTGGAGGATTTCCCAATACGGATTTCAAATCCACGCCGTAAAATTGTCCACATTGTACAAAAAATGGCGCTGTCCGTGCAAACAAATAGTTCACTTCTAGAGGCAGAATCAGCCCAATCTGCTGTGTGCCGGTTGTCAGGCCTGCAGGATCAGACTACATGGCTGTAACCATGGAGACACAGAGCTCTGCAGAGAGGCTGCGTGCACAAAGCGCTGGGAGGGGTTCCAGACAGGTTGTGAAGGTGAACGCACCATTTAAGTGTTCGCTACTCCTATAACTGCTCCGCCGCTTCGCTCTTCATGGAGCAGCAAATGACCTTCCTGCCGGCTTCACTGCTGGGACTTGCAGTGCTTTATGACTGCTGCGCATAAATTAGGGCTCATTCAGACGTCTAATAAAACCGCAGCATTACAGCCTGAAACCAGCCGTTCCGGCGCGCTCAGAGGGGCGGAGGAAACGCGCAGCATTTGTAGTGTGCGGATACGTATGAACTGCGGACTCTACATGTGCAAAAGCTAATTAACCACACACCAAACTGGGACGAAGGCGCTGAATACCGCAGGCTGAATACCGCCATGCGTGCCGGTCGCTTGGCAGTGAATACGCACAGTATACGTGTATTACTTGCATATTTACGTAGGACATAAACGGGGCCGACAGCGGGTTTTGTGTGCATAAAACGGGCAACCCCCCCCCCCCCCCCCCCACCAGAAGACTGAGAGAGGCGCGGGGATCATGTGTGAATGAGCCCTCAGCGCGAGCGCAGCGGTGCTACGTGTAAAACCCGCGCAGATGTCGGCCGTCAGGCACAAACCGCCTTCTGTGGATCAATTAAAATGCAAATTTCAGGTATTAAAAAGCTGCTGATTGTGCATTGTGCTCCATCGCGGTACTCACGTCCGTCCGCGGTCCGCGCCTCCATGTGCACAAGGTCCGCCTCCTTATCTAAGCCCATTACCGACCTGCGAGAAACAGAAAAGACACAATGAGATTCTTCCTGCCGCTAATTAAACTCCATTGTATTCTAATTGCCTGACCAATTGGGCAGAAACACCTATTGTCTCCGTATATCATCCAATAGAATGCGAGAACCGCAGTGAATACTGACACAAAGGCAGCAGGTGGAAGGCTATACCCATCTCAGGAATCTTATTTCAAGGTGTCTGCGTCCGTCTGGCCATGGCGCTCTGTCCATGGAGGAGGCGGTGCGTTTCCCTGGCAACAAGCGGTAAACAACCAGGGGGCCAGGGGGGTCAATACCTGTGTAGTGGCCAGAAGTCTATGTTGCTGCCCCTCCATAGTATCATACATGTCATGTCTTCTGTAGATGCGCTGTGCAGCTGTCTACTCTCTTCTTATGTGTATTGCACAGCTGCAGCATGTGAGGGGTTAATGTCTGCAGGTTGCTGGGAGATGTCTACAATGTATCAATCTGTCTGGTCACATGATCTATGCTGTTTATAAGTAGGAGGGATTTGGGGGTGGTAGGGAGTTCTGTTATCTCCCACAGTTGAGCGTGAAGTGCCGCACATGGGGGACCTTCATCCCTGCTGTGGTGAAGTGATGGAGGAAGAGGAGGAGCGGCCCCCTAAGCCAGGAACCGTGGAGGAGAGGGCCTGAGCGTGCCCAGGAAAGGCCGAGCTCCCCGTGCAGAGGTACTGACCCTACCCCTGTCCTAGCAGCGGCTCCTGTCCGATAACTTGGCCTCCAGGACGGCCGTCATCCTGTGCAGAGGTACTGACCCCACCCCTGTCCTAGCAGCGGCTCCTGTCCGATAACTTGGCCCCCAGGACGGCCGTCATCCTGTGCTTCCTCACTCCCCTCCGATCTGCTGTTTTCTCTGCACGGCCGGCTCTTGTATTTGTGCCTTCTACCAAGTTTTCTACAAGTATAGTTCTGCCAGGCCCTGACCGTTCCCAGGGACTGAGGTACTTTAATACTGTCTGTGGCTCCCCTATTTACTGCCAAGGGTCATTCTGGTGGGTAACGGGATGGTGGCGTCACCCGTGACAACCTGTTCCTACGTATATTGGCCATCCCTATCCGAGGGGTGTCCGGAAGAGGCCCAGCGCTGCCCTGGCCGAGGCTACGTGTGTCCCTTCGGGAGGGAGCCTAGTAAGTGCCACCATGACAAGCCAGCATCTTACCCTCCCCGCTCCTCAACGTATGCCCAGTGTACGGAGTCACCCTACAGGGCGCTGCATCTGCAGTAACTGGAGAACGGAGCATATTGAATATAACCATTTGATGGGAGAGCGCAGGGTTTAGTGATTTTGTAAACACAGTGAAATAGGATTCCCGAGATGCGAGGACCCCGAAACATGATGCCCAATAATGCTAATTATACAGTAATTGTTTCCCGCCCCAAAAACCAAATCATGCGGGGTGGCTGCGACATAATAATGTGATACAAATGTACAGCGAGCTGGTTATTAACTATGGGGGAAGAATATAATGCTACATTACTTATCCTGTATTGCTCCTGCGTTAGATCCTGTATTATACTCCAGAGCTGCACTCACTATTCTGCTGGTGGAGTCACTGTGTACATACATTACTTATCCTGTACTGACCCTGAGTTACATCCTGTATTATACCCCAGAGCTGCACTCACTATTCTGCTGGTGGAGTAACTGTGTACATACATTACTTATCCTGTACTGACCCTGAGTTACATCCTGTATTATACCCCAGAGCTGCACTCACTATTCTGCTGGTGGAGTCACTGTGTACCTACATTACTTATCCTGTACTGATCCTGAGTTACATCCTGTATTATACTCCAGAGCTGCACTCCCTATTCTGCTGGTGGAGTCACTGTGTACATACATTACTTATCCTGTACTGCTCCAGAGTTACATCCTGTATTATACCCCAGAGCTGCACTCACTATTCTGCTGGTGGAGTCACTGTGTACATACATTACTTATCCTGTACTGTTCCTGAGTTACATCCTGTATTATACTCCAGAGCTGCACTCACTATTCTGCTGGTGGAGTCACTGTGTACATACATTACTTATCCTGGACTGCTCCTGAGTTACAGCCTGTATTATACCCCAGAGCTGCACTCACTATTCTGCTGGTAGAGTCACTGTGTACATACATTACTTATCCTGTACTGCTTCTGAGTTACATCCTGCATTATACTGCAGAGCTGCACTCACTATTCTGCTGGTGGAGTCACTGTGTACATACATTACTTATCCTGTACTGCTTCTGAGTTACATCCTGCATTATACTGCAGAGCTGCACTCACTATTCTGCTGGTGGAGTCACTGTGTACATACATTACTTATCCTGTACTGACCCTGAGTTACATCCTGTATTATACCCCAGAGCTGCACTCACTATTTTGTGTACATACATTTCTCATCTTGTACTGAATAGTCTACCGAAGGCCGGCCTGATATTGCAATGAACAGAATTGGCGCCAGAGAAAGGGGAAAGTATCCCGAATCCCCTGTCAGCAGGCTAAGGGCACCTGGTGTAAGCTTCCTGTGGTCCATAGTGCTACAGTCCCAGCTAGGATCTGCTACCTGATCTACAACAGTAAGGGAGATGTGATGTCTTGCCGGTCACCCTTCTGTCCCCCAAGTGTTGTCCAGGCGTCCGGCGTCACCTCGCCCTCCTCCGCTGCAGCATTTCTCTCGCAGTCTGCCCTGTTATCCTTCATTATAACTCAGTGTGACGGCACATCCTCCTCCCGGGGCTGCGGCTCTGACCTTGAGATCTCCCGGCTGCCAGATCTCTTGATTTCCCTCTAGCTGGTTTTTCACTGGGAAGTGTTCTTGATGCTTGGAGAAGTGACATCCCCGGGGGCCGCGGCCGTCCTGCTCCTCGTCCGCAGGGCCACAGCTGTGGGGCCCGGCCTCTTCAGGGATGAGAGCAGAACACATTGTATTTCACACTTGTTTAGGCTCGCGCCCCGCAGGGAAGGAGTCGGGGGAATCCTGCACAATAAATAATTCATCGCTTTCCAAAGGCAAAACGCTGTACGATGAGGAAGGAGCGCCGAGAAGCGGAGGACAGCGCGAGGTGTGATGGAAATAACGTGTGACGCCTGTCCTTGGGTGACCCTGCTGCTGCTTGAGATGTCAATTACAGCGAGGTGGAGAGGAGGAACTCCTAGGAATGTGGATGGCGGATCTCTTACTACTCTCTCTTAAAGGGGTTGTGCCAAGATGGCGCCCCCTGCTGATATACACAGCAGGAACCCCACCCAGCTAGCGCTGTGTCCTAGCATAGACAACCGCTCACAAGGGCCCCCATCATGGTGGACTTTTTGCCAACCTGGTATAACCTCTGAATGGCTGTCCTGTAATACCGCATTGCTCCTGAAGCGGAATTTTTTTTTTCCCACCAGAAACAGCGCCCCTTTTGACCACAGGCTGTTTCTGGTATTGCAGCTCAGGCTCAGATTAGGACTAAGTGCAACAGCCAGACATCTCCTATGTGCAAGAGGAAAACTAGATGTGAAGCATGGGGATGAGATGCAAAACGTGACACAACCTGTGCTTTAAAATGGGGCTAAACTGCAGTAACTGACAGAGCCTATGAGGAAGATGGGTGCTGTCCTGGAATCATGGCTGAGATGCAGTACCAGGTTCAACCTGTAGTTAAGAGAGGCGCTGTTTGTAGGAAGCGAGGCTGACCTGTGATGTCAGTTATAAGCCACAGACACGCTGCTATTTCTGGAAAATGGGGCAAGGTGCAGTACCTGACAAGGCCTCTGGAAAAGGGGGCGCTATCCTAGACTATTGAGCTGGGCTGCAATACCAGACCCCCCCCCCCCTTTACCACTCCGTAGGGGGCCGTTACTACACGTTTCTCCATTGAGATCACCGTGACATCAAAGCTTATAGAAACAAGTTGCCAAGTGTTGAAGTTGTTTCACAGCGGCTTCAGATCGGGTGTTACAATGTATCGGATTGTCTAGTCTGGATACATTGTATCAAACCCTCAGCTGTGAGCAGAATGAGGCAGCTCTGACAGCAGACACACGATGTGGGAGGGTATAGACGGGTTCACATGTGATGCGCACAATGTTTGCGCTAAAAGTTGCAACTTTTCACTCTTCTGGACACATCTAAAAATGCTAAGGGAAGTGGGTGTGGTTAACTGAGGAGGCGGGGCCACCAAATCTCCAAAAAATGTATTACCGGTATTGTTAAAGTCCAAAAAAGGCATAAATTTTAAGGCAAACCTACAGCTGCTGATACATTTGGTGGTTTACGCCAATGTACTTTTGTGTGATACCGGAAACGCCATAAATGTGCGCCAAAGTCTACTAGAGAGCCGCACCACCTGTAGCAAAGTCTCTCATAAGTAAACACAGAAGTCGCGGCGGCGTCCCAGCGGCCAGCGCTTTTCATTGTTTAATAAACTCCAACCCGAGGTAAAGAGATGAAATATTAAAACGCGTCGGCGCCATAATTATCAGGCGTGTAAACATATACAATCCAATTAGCGGCTCCTCTACGGCAGCCGCCATCTCCCTCCCAGGTTTACTGCACATCAGAAGAAGCCGATGAACGACGCCGCTGCAAGTGAGGCGCTAAAAGCCTTTGGGAAACATGTCGGCTTCCTTCCCCTCCCCCTCCCACCCCTCCACAGGTCGTGTGCGGTACTGCAGCCCCATGCACATCGGTGAAGCTGCAGTACCAGATACATCCCTTCGACAGGCGCAACGCTGCGATTGGAAGAAAGCCGCAATGTTTTACCAGTGATGGACAGAAAGTAAAATACATTCCACAAAACCTACATATAGTGCTGTAAGAAAAGTAAGTGAACCCTCTGTAGCTCGCTGGATCCCTGCAGCGATCACTAGTGATATGTGGTCTGATGGTATATAAGAGCGTACAGCGGGGCTCGTTCTTATCTGACTTCACAATTCCACAAACGCTAAAATAGCAACTTCTCAAGTATTTTCGCCGCTCCCCGACATTTTTTTAAAAAGTTGGCAAGCCTAGCATTAGGGGGTGTGGCCATGCCAGCCCATCAGGCAATCAAGTGGAGTGAATTATAGAGAATCCTGCGCCCGCCCTGGTCAGCCCGCTGCACCGAGGTGCCGCTAAATACAGTCTCAGAGGATGCGCCAAATGCAGCTACTAACGCGAGCGGTTGTCACGGTTTATGAAGCGCATTGGGGTTTAAGGTCTGCTTTACACCAGGATTGTGGCATTAAACAGTCACCATTTGCACAAGAGTCAAAGATTGCAATTTTTAAAAATTTTCTGCTGCACATAAGGCCTCTCTTCTCCATATAGGGAGCCCAGGACTATGAATAAAGCATTATATTGGGGGCCCCGTTACAGGTTTAGCATTGGGGCCAAGAAGCTTCAAGTTACACCTCTGGTCAGGACTCCGACTTGTATACACAACCCTCTTCAGGTCATCCACAGCATCTCCATAGGGTTATGGTCAGGACTGTGACTTGTATACACAACCCTCTTCAGGTCATCCATGGGATCTCCATAGGGTTATGGTCAGGACTGTGACTTGTATACACAACCCTCTTCAGGTCATCCACAGCATCTCCATAGGGTTATGGTCAGGACTGTGACTTGTATACATAGTCCTCTTCAGGTCATCCACAGCATCTCCACAGGGTTATGGTCAGGACTGTGACTTGTATACACAACCCTCTTCAGGTCATCCACAGCATCTCCATAGGGTTATGGTCAGGACTGTGACTTGTATACACAACCCTCTTCAGGTCATCTATAGCATCTCCATGGGGTTATGGTCAGGACTGTGACTTGTATACACAGCCCTCTTCAGGTCATCCACAGCATCTCCATAGGGTTATGGTCAGGACTGTGACTTGTATACACAGCCCTCTTCAGGTCATCCACAGCATCTCCATAGGGTTATGGTCAGGACTGTGACTTGTATACATAGTCCTCTTCAGGTCATCTATAGCATCTCCATAGGGTTATGGTCAGGACTGTGACTTGTATACACAACCCTCTTCAGGTCATCCACAGCATCTCCATAGGGTTATGGTCAGGACTATGACTTGTATACACAACCCTCTTCAGGTCATCCACAGCATCTCCATAGGGTTATGGTCAGGACTATGACTTGTATACATAGTCCTCTTCAGGTCATCCACATCATCTCCATAGGGTTATGGTCAGGACTGTGACTTGTATACACAACCCTCTTCAAGTCATCCACAGCATCTCCATAGGGTTATGGTCAGGACTGTGACTTGTATACACAACCCTCTTCAGGTTATCCACAGCATCTCCATAGGGTTATGGTCAGGACTGTGACTTGTATACACAACCCTCTTCAGGTCATCCACAGCATCTCCATAGGGTTATGGTCAGGACTGTGACTTGTATACACAACCCTCTTCAGGTCATCCACAGCATCTCCATAGGGTTATGGTCAGGACTGTGACTTGTATACACAACCCTCTTCAGGTCATCCACAGCATCTCCATAGGGTTATGGTCAGGACTGTGACTTGTATACATAGTCCTCTTCAGGTCATCTATAGCATCTCCATAGGGTTAGGGTCAGGACTGTGACTTGTATACACAACCCTCTTCAGGTCATCCACAGCATCTCCATAGGGTTATGGTCAGGACTATGACTTGTATACATAGTCCTCTTCAGGTCATCCACATCATCTCCACAGGGTTATGGTCAGGACTGTGACTTGTATACCCAACCCTCTTCAGGTCATCCACAGCATCTCCATGGGGTTATGGTCAGGACTATGACTTGTATACACAACCCTCTTCAGGTCATCCACAGCATCTCCATAGGGTTATGGTCAGGACTATGACTTGTATACACAACCCTCTTCAGGTCATCCACAGCATCTCCATAGGGTTATGGTCAGGACTATGACTTGTATACACAACCCTCTTCAGGTCATCCACAGCATCTCCATTGGGTTATGGTCAGGACTGTGACTTGTATACACAATCCTCTTCAGGTCATCCACAGCATCTCCATTGGGTTATGGTCAGGACTGTGACTTGTATACACAATCCTCTTCAGGTCATCCACAGCATCTCCATTGGGTTATGGTCAGGACTGTGACTTGTATACACAACCCTCTTCAGGTCATCTATAGCATCTCCATGGGGTTATGGTCAGGACTGTGACTTGTATACACAGCCCTCTTCAGGTCATCCACAGCATCTCCATAGGGTTATGGTATGGACTGTGACTTGTATACACAACCCTCTTCAGGTCATCCATGGGATCTCCATAGGGTTATGGTCAGGACTGTGACTTGTATACACAATCCTCTTCAGGTCATCCACAGCATCTCCATTGGGTTATGGTCAGGACTGTGACTTGTATACACAATCCTCTTCAGGTCATCCACAGCATCTCCATTGGGTTATGGTCAGGACTGTGACTTGTATACACAACCCTCTTCAGGTCATCTATAGCATCTCCATGGGGTTATGGTCAGGACTGTGACTTGTATACACAGCCCTCTTCAGGTCATCCACAGCATCTCCATAGGGTTATGGTATGGACTGTGACTTGTATACACAACCCTCTTCAGGTCATCCATGGGATCTCCATAGGGTTATGGTCAGGACTGTGACTTGTATACACAACCCTCTTCAGGTCATCCATGGGATCTCCATTGGGTTATGGTCAGGACTATGACTTGATCGTTCCAAACTACAAACCTTCTTTCCAGCATCCTGTAGTTGATCACTTGTCTTTATGTTGTTGTTCTCTTGTATCACCCAATGTCCCTTCAGAGAGGTGCCTTGGGCTCTTCTGTGTATTACCTGATGCAGCGACATACATATTGTTGTGGCTGTGTCTGGTACTGCAGCTTGCTGAAGGAAATAAGGCTGCATTGCCATGCTAGGCACAGCTAGGAGATTGTGATGGCCATGCTGTCAGGCCTGCTGGGAGTTGTAGTTTGGAGGCCGCTGGCCTACAGTAATGAATTCTGCCTATTTACAATATTTCCTCAGTCACATTTTTTGATTTGAATACATTTTTGTAAACTTTAGCTTTTCTAAACAATCTATTAAAAACCCAATAGCAATAAAAATCTGCCACAAGTCCCATTATTCACCGGCGCCACATCGCCAAAACAAATGTTTACGCAGAGAAGAATTTATTGTGCTCCTTCGCTGCCCTCCATCTTTGTCGCACACATAATTACGGCTGCATTTTCCATCTCGCAGTAATGAGTTGAGATGGAAACAATCTGAGAGAATTTGTCATTGTATATTTCATTCTTGCAGGAAGAGCCGGAGCCTCACGGAGCGCTCCCCGCGAGCGGCGTCCCCGGGAACACGAATGTCAGCCGGGATAAGGCAGAGAGAGGTGTGAGGCTCGGGGGGAGAGGGGAGCAGCGAGCCGACATAATCCCCTCACTGACTCTAATGTTACACCGTGTGGTCACCCCTGACACGCACCAATGTAGCAGAGCTGAGATGGCCACATGTAGCAGAGCCGAGATCAGAAGATAGAAGGAAACTGGCAACTTTACTTTAACGGGGGACTCCAACACTTCTGGTGCCAAGTGTGAGACGTAAAGATGGCAACCGGCACCCCATCCTTATCGGAAAAGTCACGGCAGGAATCTGCAGGTCGTACATTTCTCTAAAACAACTACATGGTGACATGATCTACCTTATACACCGACAGCCCCTTTATTAGAGACCCCCATCTAGTGGCGCTGGACCTCTTTATCCTTCAGACCCGCAGCGATTCGCCCTGACATAGATCCCACTCGGTGGTGAAATGGTTCTGCAGGAATATCGGCCCCTGCGGACAGGCAGCTTCTTTAGTACCTGCAGATTAGATGGCGGTGCTGACATGTCCTGACCGGCTGACAGGAAGGGGTCAGCGATTCATGCTGCTTGCACCAAATTCTGCCCTCCCATCAGCAACAGAAATCTGGCCCCATCTGACCAGGATATGTTTCTCCACTGCTCAGTGATACAAGTTTTGCGCTCTTTTGCCCGCCTGAGCCTTTCTGTTTCTCTTAGACACAATGGCGCTGGAACTGGTCGCCCGCTGTTATACCATCCGTGCGGAGGAACGGCGAGTTGTGCGTTCGGACACGTTAGTTGGAGCCCCAGCGTTGTATTCAGCTGACTGTGCAGCCTGTTGGTCAGAACGATTCCTGACATCCTCCTCCGACCCCTTTCAGTGATGAGTTGTTTCCGTCCGCAGGATTCCCTTTCGCTGGATGTTTTCCTCGATCGCGCCATTCTCTGTATACTCTCTGCACCGTTACATGAGAAAATTCCCAGCGGTTGGCGGTGAGACCCCGGCTAGTCTAGCACCGATGACCGGCCTCACTGGAAGTTGGGTTTTCACCAGGTGTATGAATGAGAACACATATGAAATGGCGGCTTTGAAGCGCATCTTCTCCGTCACACGCTGCACCTTCCCATAATGTAACCATAAACGTGCAGGAAATAATCTGCTGACTCAGGGAATCCCATCTCCCCCTTCATCAGCAGTAGGTGCCGAGGCCACGGATGACACCACGTTGGCTCACACGGCCGTCATGTATAGATCTTCCTGTCAGCTCAGTCCCCACCCACATTAACGATTCCGCCCTCACAGCCTGTAGAAGCGGCGGTCTCCTCCGGAGCAGCAGGACTGCCGTCAGACGGCGTTACTAATGTGATCGGCACACCCATACAGATCATGGCACAGGCTGGGATGCTTCTTCTTGGGCGGAGGCGGATCCTCTGGGGTGAGGGGACAGGGTTTGGCCACTTCTGATGATCTGGATATTCGGTAATGGTCGGCACTTGTTGGCATCATGTTGGCTTGCATGTATAAGAGGGGTTCGGGGTTCCCAGACACAGGAACGCGCTCTGCAGTTAGAATACCCCGTCTTCATACTTGCATTAATGTTCCTGATGAGCCGCCTCCTCTGAACGCTGCGACGTGCTGACTGCTTCCTCCCGCCGGTAACGCGTTGACAGTGTGAGCTGGGTGCGCGCTGATCACATGACGGACTAGATATCTCTGATGTGAAAGCCAACGACAGATTGAAGTCCTTACTATTCAGATATTCCCCAAAGACCGTCAGTCGGCAGATAATCCACGGGCCGTCTCTGTACCTGCTGCACCAGACCATGGCGTCACGGTTAGGGGAATTAGAGATATAGAACTCCTCCCAATACATCATCACCAAACTGGCCACAGCTGGCGAGTGTTTGACCCCGTCGGAACGCCACGAACCTGCAGAAAGTATCAACCATCAAGTGCAAAAAAAAAGCGTCATCAGAAATGTAGCAACTTGGACAATATATTCACGGAATTCCAGGGAATAACTACTAGAGTTTTTTAGATGTGCTCAATAGCCAAGACCGCCAAATGTAAAGGAACAGACGAGTACGGCGGCGGCGCATCATGGGTTAAACGAATGCCACGCCCCATATTTAGTGCTCATCACTTCCCAACACAATGAACCCCGTTTAACAAGAGATCGCAACAAGTCATTGAGCCAGGCTGAAGGACCGTCTGCACAAAATAATGGGACGCATGTAAGGAATACAACTACCTTCGTGCATTCTGGGTAAAGCGGGCATAATCGGCGCCAGCAGATCAGATGTTAGCAGATATTCCCGCTGACAGACCTCGCTCTCTGCCCACACATAGTAGCATCGTCTGTAACTCCCGGTATACATTCCTCCACCCGGCATCAACAACTGCTCCCCCTTCAGCCGCCATCTTTATTACCACAGAATCCGGGTTGGTTTCTCTCCAGCTCTTCAGAGATCTCAGGCTTGAGGACAGAATAGAGAGAAGGCCACATCTTGGAACCCCCCAATAGAGGCCAAAGGATGAAGCGAAGGGTGGGCAACCCAAAGACCAGGGTTTGTGGTACATGCTGACAGGGGGGAGGAGTCAGACGGCAAGAGCATCAATGGAAGTAAAGACCCCGGATTACAAAACTGATAATGACCGAACTCATCAGATGCGTCGGGATCCACCATGGAAGGACCTACGAATGACCACAGAAACGTCTCTTAACCGTCAGCCTCGTGACCTCGATTCATCCGGAATAGTGGACAACAATGGAGCTCTGGAACGTGTCGTTCTGCCTGATCTGCCGGGGGTTCTTTCCGCCTCCTTTGTTTTTGGACTGTCTTTTATTTTTGGATTTTTTGGCAGTAAGAAGTCTGTAACCTTGGAGTTGGAGCCCCCTCACTTCAGCAGCACTGCAGGCTCCGCCCCCGAAGAGTTGGAGCTGAGCCCTTGCTTATCATAGGACGCTTCATGTCTGGTCTTCAGGGGTAGGTTCTAATACTCAGCGTCTTTTACGTCCCGCCCGGTCTGGGCTGCAGTCGTATACGTCCCGCTGAGGTTCTCCATCCCCAGGATGTCGCCCTCCAACTCTGATGTTCGATCATCACATATCGTACGCGTTTTACAAGAGGACAAATCTTCATATTGTTGCAAATCCTTTTAGTGCTGGATCAGATCCTTAACCCTTTAAGGCGGCGGCCCTTTTTTGGTTTTTCCTCCTTTTCCCCGTTCACCTCGCTGCTCCAGGACATGCGGGACGAGTTGTATCTTTCATTGCACCATTTAATGTACTGAAAAACGTAAACCGAATTTCTCAGTGGAGTGAAATGGAAACCACAACCCACGGCGTGCAGACCGCAGCAAAAATGGCGCGAGCGCTTTATTCTGCGAGTCGGTGCGATTACGACGAGACTAAATTTATAGAGGGGTTTTTGCTGTCCTAGTTTACAAAACAAATGACTATTTCCTTCCGCCATCTTCCGGCCACCATGTTTTATTTGCCGCTGACCTACGGTAGTTGCTAGCGCTCACTTTTGCAGGACATTTTGCAGTTTAGGTCAGTTTTTGATTGCTTTTTATTAAATTTTCTCCTGGGGGCGGGGTCACCAAAAAAAGGGCAATTCTGGTGTGTTTTTTTTCTTCAGCTGATGTTCGCCGAGCGCGATAAGTAATGTATTACTTTGATAGATCGGACTTGGATGCAGCGATACCAATTGTTATTACTATGCGAAAAGAGGGGTGTTAGGGTGTGCTTCTGGGACCTGTAGTACTGCGGGTCTCCACAGGCTGGGTGTGCTCTCCCCACTGGTCTGCTGCGCATATATAGCAGTCCCTCTGCTGGTGTCCCCTCACTCCTGGGTTTGGTTTTTACTGCGGAGGTCCTGTGGTGGCAGGTTTACGACTCTCCTTCCACGGAGCAGTCAGATCCCATGGCGGGGTCAGCAGCTTCTTGCCTGTTGTGTCCGGACGCGGGGGCGCGGAGACAACTGCCCTTAGAGCGCGAGCCATGTTGGACATCTGCAGCCGGCGGTCCTGTATGGTTGGATGCTGTATTATTGATACTTTATACAGAACGGCGCCGGCGCGGCTCACTTGTTTTTTCGCTTATTAGCACAGTTTCAATATTAGGCTGTTGTAACGTTATTATATGTCCCCCATGGTGGTCATGTGATTGTGTGATATTAATTGGCTGATACTTTAGAATATCTTGTACTAGATTGGAGAACACGCTATAAGGACGTGTAAGCGGTTATTTTACACGCTACTCCGGTTTTATGGTGACATTCAATGGATATTTGAAATAAACCCTGAAATTTTAGGGGATTCCTTCAGGGATGGACCTTTTGTACTACAGTCCACTTAGCGTTGAACGCCGCAGGAGGCGCGGTTTGTGTGTGGGGGCGGGGGCGTGGTTTGTGCGTGGGGGGCGCGGTTTGTGCATGGGGGGCGGGGGCGCGGTTTGAGTGTAGGGGCGGGGGCGTAGTTTGTGCGTGGGGGCGGGGGCGTAGTTTGTGCGTGGGGGGCGGAGGCGTAGTGTGTGTGTGGGGGGGGCGGAGGTGTGGTTTGGGCAGCTCATTGGGTTTCATTGTAGGCTGCATGATAATGAGTCGGCCACATGTCCCTCCATAGGCTGCCGTCCAGAAGGCACAGGAGGCCGACTGAGCGGGGGAGGGGGGGGGGCTCCAAAACCTAAAGTTACTGTTATTCTGCGGGTTTTATTCCGTTCACAATACAAACACTCGTTTCCACACTTTTCTGCGTGTCGCCACATTCCAGGACGCAGCGTTTATATTCTTCCGCCCGCAGGAGGCTCGTTGCACGACAGCAGGTAGTTCTTATTGGTACCATTTCGAGGTCTATACGATTTGGGGCGCCGGATGACCAGAAAGCAGTTACTTTGGCCGTTTTTACAGGCTTACTGAGCTGGATGAATAATGCCGTATGTTATAGCGCGGGTCGCTGCGGAGGCGCTGATACCGATAATGCGCAGTTTATTGCTATTTTTTCGAGATTAAATGCCTTCTGTACGGGGAAAATAAAACTTTTCAAAATCTGCTGTAAAATGTTTGGCTGCCGCGGTCAGCGATGGCTGCAGCATCTGCGGGGTTAAACGCTGTGGTGAAGGGATCAGATGAGCTAGTTCCATATGGAACTAAGAGAGCAAATATGCTGTGTGATTGGTGGGGGTGATAACAGGAATAAATATCCATGTCCCCTCCTCTGGGCACCGGGATCTCTGCTGGCTGCTCCTCCTCCCTGGAGGAACTCCGTATTGCTGGCCCCACTTCAAACAGCTGTAAGGACTAGATCCTTGGCTTCATAATGACGCATGCTGGTAGCCCTGATAGACCCGGAGCTCCAGGCGTGGGAAGCAGGGCACTGTTCACCCTACACTATAATGTCCTGCGGAAGGAGCTCCTCCACCACTGCGGCTTCTGGGGGGGAGGGGGGAGGGGGATCTTGTGGTGACGGCAACTTGCGTTTTTTATGCGATGCAAATTTAACATTAGAAAGCCCCAATGACATTTTGAAAAAAAATACACCGAATTTGCAGCAAAAAAAACCCTAGTGGGTTAAAGCCGTAATAGGGTATATTAGTTCATATCATGGTTGATTTTTTTCTTAAAAGGCCATTATGGCAAAAATGCGTTCTTCCATCCCTGCCCCCCTCACCTGATTGCCCGGTACACTCTGGACGTCTCATCTGTATATTAGTCACTTCCATGCACCCTGTCTGATACTTATCAGCCACCATCTTGATTTGTAGATTTTCCCCTTCTTTCTCTGCCTGAATGCTCTGCTAACACTCCCATGATGCATCAGCACAGCATTACATCACCAGCTACAGGCAGTACTATCTCAGTCTGCAGGGAGGGCAGTGTGGTGATCACTACCTCTATATAAGCTAAGACCATAAGTATACAGTCAGACGAGCTGTGATCTCCTTCATTATAACTGTGTGAAGGAAACCTCCAATGCTTAGCAATGACTACAATAGAAGTTTCTGTCCCTCCCTGTGAAGAGCCTGTGTGGTGCAGTCCATGTAATACTATCATGCAGGATGGTCTGGTGACTCCTGGAGAGAACAGAGAGACAAGTAATTCCCAGGTGGTCAATATGAGATCACATGACCCACCTGGGGGGAAAGAGTCCAGCAATCGGGCTTCATATACTGGGGACTAATCATGAATGTCCCGGAGTGGCCCTTTAAGTCGGGCCCCACCTTCACCTGGGGCTAAAAGTGATAAACGGCTCCGCTGTCCCCAGACGATGAGCTCATCAGCTGCGAGGCCCGCCGGACGAGGGGGGATGGACGCGGCGCACGGTGGACATTAAGCGTCCTATTAATATTCCCTTCGTGTAATTTCGCCGCCGTAATCTTTCTTCCTCATCTTCGCACTCTGATTAAAAAGTAAAACTTTTTTTTTTATTGTTTTGCCGTTACTATAAAATGCGCAGCGGCGCTCTATTCCAGGCTTTAACGGCTTCTAAATCTCCTCTCTATCGCCAACTTTATGGCAAATAGTTTATCATAATTTAAAGGCTCCTCGCCGCGCGGCATTTTGGGTATAAAATAAGATTATATGTATAGAATAGCCATTTAATCAAGCCGGCCCCTCCCCCTCCCTACAGGCGAATCATAAAACCTGAAGCGGATGCTGAATTCGGCGTCGCCTCCTTTATATTCTGCTTAACGGCCGCCATCTTTTTCTTAAAATGCACTAAATAATTTAGAAAGGTCCCTTACGTTTGTGTTCCTTAATTAACACGAAATATGTGATAGCGAGACGCCGCGCAGCAGAGAGGAACGCCGTTACTGGTAAGAGAATCTGCTTTAGTGCAACAGAAAGATGGCTGGAGCTGCAGGTAGTGCAGCGCCCCCCGGAGGAAACGCCTCTTGTTCAATCATTGGGTCATTTCATCGCCTCCTATAATTGTCGCATGAGCGGAGAGACGGCGACCAATTTTGTAACATTTCAAAAAGTTGCACTTCTTAAACCTACTAAAACCCTCGCCCCACTCTGACCGCACCCCATTGTCTAGACCATGTGGAGCAAGAGGCGGGGCAGCTGCTCTTTTAGGTACTAAGCAATAGGAAATTTGTCTAAATTGATTTGTGCCAAAAAGAAGGTGAAACCCCATCTGGAACCCCGGTGCAGCTCCAGTAATAAATGTGCCCAGTGTTCAGCAAAATGTGTTTGCGCCAGACTGCTGGCAGCCCTCAGCGGGCGACATTGTGAACCACATTCTCTCCATGTCCGAACTTTACTGAACAGGGCATCTGGGGCGGGCAGGCAGCGGGGTGCGTGCGGCCGAGGTGGAGGCAGGTACTGACCGAACTTCAGTTCGCAGGTCGATAATTTGACTTGTTTTTTGGCAAAACCAGTAGGATCTACCGCCAGGGACTACTGCCAGCATCTACCGCCAGGGACTACTGCCAGCATCTACTCCCAGGATCTATCACTAGGAACTACCACCAAGAACTAACGCAAGTATCTACTGCCAGACTCTACCGCCACGATGGTATGGTGCACGGGTCCCTGGAGGCCCCCATGGATGCACTACATGATGGTATGGCACACAGGCCCTTAGGGGCCATGAAACATGGATTACAATTTGGTGTTGTGGCCCCTGTAAGGGAGAGAGCGTAAAACCAAATAGCAAAACCGAAGAGTTGGATGTGAGGAGTGGAAATCCGCTTACCGCATCTCTCTAAGTCCCGTAGGACAGACGCTATGACTGAAGAAAGTTGAGTGGACTGGAAGTGGCTCCTCCGGCTACGATGCCTACATGGAGCCGTTCAGCAGGGCAGTCCAGGCTGACGCTATTACTGCTAGTGGACAGCAGGGCGCCGATTCAGTGCCGATTACTAAGAGCCAGTCTAAAGACAATGCAAATTTTGGCGTGAACACGTGAGGGGGGGGGGCTTTGCCATGATCGCCTCGTTGGACCAGGGTTCATTCCAGAGACCCTCAACGCGGATTGGTACCTAAATCTCCTGCAGATGACGGTGATGACCTCCTGGATGATCCGGCCCATCATAGCGAAGGAGCCTCTTCCAGTCCCCTGTCTTTCCTTCAGGGCGCGTTCACACGAGCGCATAAACGGCGCGTTTTTGCGCCCAATCGTATAAACGTGACCATCTGAGGCGTTGGTTTCCAATGTAGTCGTTCGCATGGGCGATTTTACGGAGCGTAAAAACGGCAACCCGGAAAAAAACGGAACATATGCGACCGAAATACGCGCCAAAGCATATTCGATGGCCGAAAAGATAGTTTGTAAAGTAGGAACAAACGAAAATACGCTTTCTAGCTCTGGTCATGATCGCCGAAAAACGTTCTTTCCGGCAATTAAACGCTGAGCACGTGCGAACGTAAATACGCCTACGCTCGTGTGACCGCGCCCTCAGTCCTAGTAGTGGTCCCACGTGAATCAGAGACACGTAGATTCCTGCTTCTCACACGCTAATCTTCAACTTTGCAGTTGGTTTTACTCTCTCACATACAGGGGCCACAACACAAAATTGAAATCCATGTTCCAGGGCCCCCCAAAGGGCCCATGCACCACACCATCCATGAGGGCCCATCGTGTCCTTCTCCAGCTCTCTGATAAAGAGGCCACGGGCCTTGAGACGCATTAGTGGATATGGATAATAAAGCCGATTAAACTTTTCCTAATACTGAGAGGCACGAAAACCCCGAAACTAGGAAACAAGATCAAGCGGACATAATGGCACTTTTACGCCAAACGAGAACCTCCCGATTTTCGTTTTCCCGGGCGGACGAGCTGGTGACATCATGTGCGCTCGTACAGCCTGCTGGGAATCAGGAGCGTCTCGTTCACTTCTTGTTCCGTGTTTAAACACAATGAGAAGCCAACGATGAATTTAATGGCGCCTGAAACTGAATGCCGAACAAGAAATGCCCAACTCCCATTGGTCGATCAGTGGTTGGCTCGCGTTTAAACTGAAGGATTATCCTTCACTTCCGTTCATTTGAATGATTTGTGGACATCCCGTCACAGTGCAGCTTAGGGCGTCATTCACATTAGCTTGTATTTGTGCGCACAAAACCGCGTGTATTACAACCATTCTTTTCCTATCGTGTGTTCACATGTTCGTGTTTTACAGGCGTGCAAATTCATGCATCTGCCAAAGATAGGACATGCGTGCAATGCTGAGGTCCGTGGTGCGCATAGATATTCCCCCGGGAGTCCGCTCATCACTGAACACTGTGACAGCACTATCAGTGTTCAGTGTTGATGGCCCTCCCCGCGGGGAGTAAAGAATCCCCTGCCACACTTGTCACAGCTGTGGCAGAGGATCGCAGTGTTCTCCCATTGCTTTCAATGGGGCCGCCACTGCTGCCGGCAGCCCTATTGAAAGCAATGGGATGCCGGCAACCCCTGTAATGATTTTCGGGGACTTAAAATCCCCGCCTCCTGAAAGGGTTGTGTCTGATTGACTGAGCACTGCCTGTGTTTGGCTGAGCGCTGTGCCAATCACAGGCAGTGCTCAGCTGTCATTTAATGAATGGCTGCCGGCTGCCTGTGATTGATTTAGTGCTCAGCCAATCAGACGCAGCCCTTTCAGGAGGTGGGGATTTTTAATCCCCGCCTGCTGAAAGAGCTTCACAGCACTATCAAGGACCAAGCGGCTAGACGTGCCAAGCCCTGACAATAGCGGGGAGGTGAGTATTTTTTATTATTTTATTTTTTACACATGCTTGGGATGATTTTCAGGGAAGGGCTTAAATTTAAAGCCCTTCCCCCAAAATCACTGCGGTTGGTGCCTGTAGCCCATGGAAAGCAATGGGCACAGAGATTTGTTCATGCATTATTTTTTTGCACATCTGTGCAGTGTTGTTTTTTTGCGCAGCACGGATGCGTGTAAAACAACGCTCATGTGAACGAGGCCTAAGAAGCAAGACAGGAAGCAAACAACCACCTACAAGGCTAAGGAGCAAGAACTGCACTAGAAGTAGCAGTCAGTGTAGTTTTATTCTTATGGTTAAGACGCAGAACAAGATAATAAAAACATACGAGGAAGACTGGAAATACATGCACATAGCTTATACTATAACCAGCAACAGGCTCCAGAAGCCAGCAATATTTAACAGAGGCTATCCAAGCAGGCTGAGCTGCGGCAGCAGGGTGGTTAGATGACCTGTTCTAATGGATCCGCTGGGGGGCATTTCCAGATCAACAAGCGAGAAGACAGGAGATGATAGAAGAGCGGAACCTCTGCTAATTGTGACAGCAGCCTGATAGACATGCAGCTCAGCCAACTGCATTGGGCCTCACAGGCAATTAAAAACTACACATGCAGAAGTGAGATTTCTATATAGCGCTAGCTCATCCCCGCCGCACGGACGCACTGAGCCCCGCCGCACGGACGCACTGAGCCCCGCCGCACGGACGCACTGAGCCCCGCAACACTGTGCCCCGCCGCACGGATGTACTGAGCCCCGCCGCACGGACACACTAAGCCCCGCAACACTGTGCCCCGCCGCACGGACGCACTGAGCCCGGCAACGCTGTGCCCCGCCGCACGAACGTACTGAGCTCTGCTTCATCTGCATACAGATGTATCTCTCACTTACAGCACATTTACTGTTATGTCTAGAGGAATATCTGCTACAATGTAACAAGCAGCATTACAGTTCGTTACATTTCCTGCTGCCAATTCCGTAGTTGGGATTTGGCTGCTGATCCCTCAAATTCCAATTTTTCCTGTCTGGACTGGTGAGCGCCACGATCTGTAATCATTACTCCAAGCTGCAGCATGACTTACTTTGGCTTTTGTAGGTTGGCACGGAGGTGGCCGGGCACTGCCAGAGATATTGTAATCCTGGACTCCTGGAAGTGCTGTAAATGGAAGATTTTAACACTTGCTCCCAATCATCATGAATAAATATAAAGAGCTGGAAGCTCGGCCCGCGCCGTGAATCATTTGTCTGAGTGCATTTTATGGCCCGACAGGTGGAGGCTGTCACACCTTTGTGGGATGAATTGAGGGGCGACGATTCATTGTGGTTTGCACATATAATCTGTCTGTGTACTAAATCTTAATAAAGAAAAGTGTCCCGAAAAAAGCACAGCGACATAAAACACCGGTAATGGGAGATCTGGACCGAAACCACGGAAGAGATGTAAAGCTGTGCAAGTGGCCCTATGACAGATGGGCAATTAAGGAGGAACCCTGGTCACTACTGAAAACAGCATCAGCTTCCAATCCTTCCAACCATGCTAAATATATACAGAGCAGTGCAAGAACCGCTGGAGCCGACTGCAATACGACTAATAACGCTTCATAATACCTTTCTGTGCAACAGCTTACTTGCCCTTCAATCGCTTTACAATGGCTTTCTGTGCTAGGAAGGAAATAGCTATTAAAATGCTTCAAAAATATAACAAAATTCACTCAAATAGGTTAACACACTCAAGTGAAATTACTACATTGATATAATACTGCTCCCTCTATGTACAAGAATATAACTACTATAATACTGCCCCCTATGTACAGGAATATAACGACTAGAATACTGCCCCCTATGTACAATAATATAACTACTATAATACTGCCCCTATGTACAAGAATATAACTACTATAATACTGCCCCCTATGTACAAGAATATAACTACTATAATACTGCCCCCTATGTACAAGAATATAACTACTATAATACTGCCCCCTATGTACAAGAATATAACTACTATAATACAGCCTCCTATGTACAGGAATATAACTACTAGAATACTGCCCCCTATGTACAAGAATATAACTACTAGAATACTGCCCCCTATGTACAAGAATATAACTACTAGAATACTGCCCCCTATGTACAAGAATATAACTACTAGAATACTGCCCCCTATGTACAAGAATATAACTACTAGAATACTGCCCCCTATGTACAAGAATATAACTACTATAATACAGCCTCCTATGTACAGGAATATAACTACTAGAATACTGCCCCCTATGTACAAGAATATAACTACTAGAATACTGCCCCCTATGTACAAGAATATAACTACTAGAATACTGCCCCCTATGTACAAGAATATAACTACTATAATACAGCCCCCTATGTACGGGAATATAACTACTATAATACTGCCCCCTATGTACAAGAATATAACTACTATAATACTGCCCCCTATGTACAAGAATATAACTACTATAATACTGCCTCCTATGTACAGGAATATAACTACTAGAATACTGCCCCCTATGTACAAGAATATAACTACTATAATACTGCCTCCTATGTACAAGAATATAACTACTATAATACTGCCTCCTATGTACAAGAATATAACTACTATAATACTGCCTCCTATGTACAAGAATATAACTACTATAATACTGCCTCCTATGTACAGGAATATAACTACTAGAATACTGCCCCCTATGTACAAGAATATAACTACTATAATACTGCCTCCTATGTACAAGAATATAACTACTATAATACAGCCTCCTATGTACGGGAATATAACTACTATAATACTGCCCCCTATGTACAAGAATATAACTACTAGAATACTGCCCCCTATGTACAAGAATATAACTACTATAATACAGCCTCCTATGTACAGGAATATAACTACTATAATACTGCCCCCTATGTACAAGAATATAACTACTATAATACTGCCCCCTATGTACAAGAATATAACTACTATAATCCTGCCTCCTATGTACAAGAATATAACTACTATAATCCTGCCTCCTATGTACAAGTATATAACTACTATAATACTGCCCCCTATGTACAAGAATATAACTACTATAATCCTGCCTCCTATGTACAAGAATATAACTACTATAATACTGCCCTGTATGTACAAGAATAGAACTACTATAATACTACCTCCTATGTACAAGAATATAACTACTATAATACTGCCCCCTATGTACAAGAATATAACTATTATAATACTGCCCCCTATGTACAAGAATATAACTACTATAATACTGCCCCCTATGTACAAGAATATAACTACTATAATACTGCCCTGTATGTACAAGAATATAACTACTATAATACTGCCCCCTATGTACAAGAATATAACTACTATAATACAGCCTCCTATGTACGGGAATATAACTACTATAATACTGCCCTCTATGTACAAGAATATAACTACTATAATACAGCCTCCTATGTACGGGAATATAACTACTATAATACTGCCCTGTATGTACAAGAATATAACTACTATAATACTGCCCCCTATGTACAAGAATATAACTACTATAATACAGCCTCCTATGTACGGGAATATAACTACTATAATACTGCCCCCTATGTACAAGAATATAACTACTATAATACAGCCTCCTATGTACGGGAATATAACTACTATAATACTGCCCCCTATGTACAAGAATATAACTACTATAATACTGCCCCCTATGTACAAGAATATAACTATTATAATACTGCCCCCTATGTACAAGAATATAACTACTATAATACAGCCTCCTATGTACAAGAATATAACTACTATAATACTGCCCTGTATGTACAAGAATATAACTACTATAATACTGCCCCCTATGTACAAGAATATAACTACTATAATACAGCCTCCTATGTACGGGAATATAACTACTAGAATACTGCCCCCTATGTACAAGAATATAACTACTAGAATACTGCCCCCAGAGTAGAAGAATATAACTACTATAATACTGCCCCCTATGTACAAGAATATAACTACTATAATACTGCCCCCTATGTACAAGAATATAACTACTATAATACTGCCCCCTATGTACAAGAATATAACTACTATAATACTGCCCCCTATGTACAAGAATATAACTACTATAATACTGCCCCCTATGTACAAGAATATAACTACTATAATACTACCTCCTATGTACAAGAATATAACTACTATAATACTGCCCCCTATGTACAAGAATATAACTACTATAATACTGCCCTCTATGTACAAGAATATAACTACTATAATACTGCCCCCTATGTACAAGAATATAACTACTATAATACTGCCCCCTATGTACAAGAATATAACTACTATAATACTACCTCCTATGTACAAGAATATAACTACTATAATACTGCCCCCTATGTACAAGAATATAACTACTATAATACTGCCCTCTATGTACAAGAATATAACTACTATAATACTGCCCCCTATGTACAAGAATATAACTACTATAATACTGCTCCTGTGTACAAGAATATAACTACTATAATACTGCTCCAATGTACAAGAATATAACTACTATAATACTGCTCCTATGTACAAGAATATAACTACTATAATACTGCCTCCTATGTACAAGAATATAACTACTATAATACTGCCCCCTATGTACAAGAATATAACTACTATAATACTGCCCCCTATGTACAAGAATATAACTACTATAATACTGTCCCCTTATGTACAAGAATATAACTACTATAATACTGCCCCTATGTACAAGAATATAACTACTATAATACTGCCTCCTATGTACAAGAATATAACTACTATAATACTGCCCCCTATGTACAAGAATATAACTACTATAATACTGCCTCCCATGTACAAGAATATAACTACTATAATACTGCCCCTATGTACAAGAATATAACTACTATAATACTGCCCCCTATGTACAAGAATATAACTACTATAATACTGCCCCCTATGTACAAGAATATAACTACTATAATACTGCCTCCTATGTACAAGAATATAACTACTATAATACTGCCTCCTATGTACAAGAATATAACTACTATAATACTGCTCCTATGTACAAGAATATAACTACTATAATACTGCCCCCTATGTACAAGAATATAACTACTATAATACTGCCCCCTATGTACAAGAATATAACTACTATAATACTGCCCCCTATGTACAAGAATATAACTACTATAATACTGCTCCTATGTACAAGAATATGACTACTATAATACTGCTCCTATGTACAAGAATATAACTACTATAATACTGCCCCCTATGTACAAGAATATAACTACTATAATACTGCTCCCTATGTACAAGAATATAACTACTATAATACTGCCCCCTATGTACAAGAATATAACTACTATAATACTGCCCCCTATGTACAAGAATATAACTACTATAATACTGCCCCCTATGTACAAGAATATAACTACTATAATACTGCCCCCTATGTACAAGAATATAACTACTATAATCCTGCCTCCTATGTACAAGAATATAACTACTATAATACTGCCCTGTATGTACAAGAATATAACTACTATAATACTGCCCCCTATGTACAAGAATATAACTACTATAATACTGCCCCCTATGTACAAGAATATAACTACTATAATACTGCCCCCTATGTACAAGAATATAACTACTATAATACTGCTCCTATGTACAAGAATATGACTACTATAATACTGCTCCTATGTACAAGAATATAACTACTATAATACTGCCCCCTATGTACAAGAATATAACTACTATAATACGGCCTCCTATGAACAAGAATATAACTACTATAATACGGCCTCCTATGAACAAGAATATAACTACTATAATACTGCCTCCTATGTACAAGAATATAACTACTATAATACTGCTCTCCTATGTACAAGAATATAACTACTATAATACTGCTCCCTATGTACAAGAATATAACTACTATAATACTGCCCCCTATGTACAAGAATATAACTACTATAATACTGCTCTCCTATGTACAAGAATATAACTACTATAATACTGCTCCCTATGTACAAGAATATAACTACTATAATACTGCCCCCTATGTACAAGAATATAACTACTATAATACTGCTCCTATGTACAAGAATATAACTACTATAATACTGCCCCCTATGTACTAGAATATAACTACTATAATACTACCTCCTATGTACAAGAATATAACTACTATAATACTGCTCCCTATGTACAAGAATATAACTACTATAATACTGCCCCCTATGTACAAGAATATAACTACTATAATACTACCCCCTATGTACCACTATGTATATATTACAGATGGTATATTATTCCGTCCTGCACCCATATTTGCACAGGAGGCTATTGGCCGCTGTTTGTCTAGTAATGAATGTATGTTTTACGGTATATAAAGCCTCTTCCTTTCTGGATTCTTAGTGTTGCAGTAATTATAATCCAGCTACAATGTTGCAGATGTCAGTTTTAACCCCTAGTGCACCAAACAAGGTAGCATTGGGTTCTGTAGTCAGCTTAACTCTTCCCTCTCGGAGTGTTTGGGGCTCTGCTAGGAGGCGGCAGCAGACAGAGGCTCAGCGATGCTGTAGACCCGCTTTATGAGGGTCTGATGATTGAGGGGTTTGTACGGCCGCCGCCTACCCACTTCTAACAATCGACAATAAGCATATTAAACAGAGGGCCGTCCAGAAGAGCTCGCACAGCAATAATGTATGAGGGCTGGAGGAAAAGGTTAATGCATTATCGTAAAATAATGATGAAATGATTCATAGTCTTGGAATATTCCCGCGCCCGCTCACTGCCGCTAGACACAAAGGTTTGTGCTTATATTCAAGAGCGTCTTTTAAAAGACATATAACAACTGCACATACTAAATTACAGTGCAGTACCATGACTGACCACATGGGGTGCTGTTGCATTTTTAAGACTGCTCACATGGTGCTTTCCCTGCACCTTTGGCATAAAAGCTGGAATAGCTCCTGGCACAAATGTCCCATATATCCAAAGGCCTTTACTTACCTGGCGGGGCCCAACGGGGCGTCCTGTTGACGTCTCTCGGCCTAATGTCTACAGTACTTTTTTTCTCTTGTAAACCGCAGGAAAGCTTAAAGGGTTATTCCATGACTTTAACTGAAGAGCTAACCTCAGGATAGGTCATCAGTGGGTGGTGGCTGGGGGCCTGCCAATGAGGACCCTCACCAATCAGCTGATCATTTAACCCCTCTGTTGTGTAAGGAGCCAGATGTAGTCATCAGAGGTGGTCAGGGGAGGAAGTGTAATAGTTGGTTTTATTCGGTCCCAAGGATAGGTCATCAGTAGTAGAAGTCCTAGTCCTACAACACCCCTTTTATCTTCCTATATAGTGGGCCACCACAAAAAATAAGTATACCACATTGTATTCTAAATGTTGAGCAGTGAATGCCACTGTGAAAGTGAAGCTGCAGCCTTTTCACCAGCCCGCCCATTGAGAGGCCTGCCTGTTCACTGCTTCACCAGTGCAGAGAAAAAGACAGACCACCTGCTATAATCAGTGCTGATGCTGCTGTGATCACAGGACCAATTTGTTATTAGCTAGCAAGGAGGAAGTCAAGGGCTGCAGAAATGATAAATCTCCTCCTCTGCACTGTATGAAGATGCATGCTGTCTGTTGCCTGCAAGTGAATGAAGCAAACCACAAACTTGAATTAAGAGACTGAGATGCAAATCCTATGAGGCTTATAGGAGGATAAGGAGGGGGCTTCCTTGATTTCTTCTCCAGACTATGGATTCCTGCACTATTCTGACTCCTCCTATCCCTCCTCCTTCTTCCCAGCTCCTTCTAACTCCTTTTAACTCTTTCTTATTCCATTCCCCAATAACCCTGTCATGTGGGCCTTTACCCACGGCCCCTTGGCCTTACTCTCCCCTTCAGGAGCCTCTGGTCCAGCAGGTATCCCATCACAAAGCTGTTACTGTAAGAAGATCAGCTCTGGAGCATAAATGCTGCTTTAACCGGGACCATTATCCATGAGCGCAGTTTTATCGCATCAGTAGAGAAGTGTATGCGATGTAAAGGATTGGGAATGTCGCATCAGATCTGTCTTCCTATAAGCATCACTTCCATATCTGACTAATGGAACCTGGGATTGTGAAGAGGAGAGTACATGACCACGGAAATGCCAAGACATCTCTTGTAGACGTCCATGATGAGTGGGACTGCCGCTCCTAGCAGCACTGGGCGGGGCTTCAGTACTCGGTGGCGGTCAGTGACACATCTGTGACAGGTACAAAGGCGCTCACACGAGTGTAACGAGATCGTCCAAGAACCTCCAGCATAATCTCCACCATCACATGACCAACGCAGCCCCCAGAACATTATGGGATAGAGTTACCCTCCCCTATAGATGGCGGTATAGAGCCGCTACAACTCACCCCCTTCATGTAAATGCACCAGGAGGCCCCCCACATGCAGTGCAAGGAGCGGCCTCTACGGGGGTCCCACCAGTTTGCATTGGGGGGATTTATCAAATGAGCCACACTAAAAATCTGGTGTTCCAAAATTGCAAACTGTTAGGCTGCGCTCCCACGGCCGTAAGCGTGAAATGCCGCAGGGCTCTAGTAGCGTTTACCCTGCGCACAGCGCCACAATTGTACTGCGCTTGACCGCATGCTCACCTGATTAGTCTGTTTATGCTTCCCGCGCAGAGCCGCAGTCCGCACACAATTACGTATGGGCTGCGTGTAGAGAGCCGCGGGCGCTATCTCACATACAACATGCTGCGCTCATGGATTACGCAATTCCAACACGCTAATCTCAATGGAGCTGCGTAAGGCAATGTGACCGCTTGACTGTGAGTTATTGCGTATCACACGGGGGCCGAAGAAATACGCAATTCCAATACGGTCGTGTGCGCCCCGCCTTACACAGGTCCGACTTGCATAGAAATATGTGACTTTTGGACCTTTTTCACCAATTTTTCTAAAAAGTAGTCTGAGCGGCGTGGAAGGGGGCGGAGCCACTACTAAAATTTACACCAGCTGCTGGCGAGGTTTCACGTTTTGCTGCACGAGACGCTTCTCAATAAAACACTGGAAGATTTTGCCATTTTCTGCCATCGCTAGTGAGTGTAGCGTCATAAAGAGGGTCTGCGGCTTGTGGGGGGATCGTGGCTCCCGCTATATGTAAGGGGATCTTATGCCAGGACCCGGCTCGCAGCAGGCGTGGACTCCTATGGCGCAGCTAGCGGCCGAGGAGCAGACAGCAAAGACCCCCCACCCTGGTGCATTCTGGGAGTAACACATATATCACAGAGTATTTATCAGTGTGGGGTAATAACATGCAGGTGAACCTACCAGTAGAAGCGGTTGGGCGTTATCCGCTCGTGCATTAGATGCCATCGCCTCCCAAAGTCCATAGAGCTGTACAACTGCAGAAAGAAGAAGAAGACATCAGATAAAGCCGTCAGCCAGGTGCAAAGCAATCTCCCCCTTCAGTATATACAAATCCTGGTGCCATACAGTGCCCTCTACCTATACCCATAACTATCACCATACAATACCCATAACCAATGCCCCATACTGTACCCATAACCAATGCTCCATACTGTACCCATAACCAATGCCCCATACAGTGCCCTCAACCTATACCCATAACTATCACCATACTGTACCCGTAACCAATGCCCCATACTATACCCATAACCAATGCTCCATACTGTACCCATAACCAATGCCCCATACTGTACCCATAACCAATGCGCCATACTGTACCCATAACCAATGCTCCATACTGTACCCATAACCAATGCCCCATACTGTACCCATAACCAATGCTCCATACTATACCCATAACCAATGCCCCATACTGTACCCATAACCAATGCTCCATACTGTACCCATAACCAATGCCCCATACTGTACCCATAACCAATGCTCCATACTGTACCCATAACCAATGCCCCATACTGTACCCATAACCAATGCTCCATACTGTACCCATAACCAATGCCCCATACAGTGCCCCCAACCAATTCCCCATACTATACCCATAACTATCACCATACTATACCCATAACCAATACCTCATACAGTGCCCTCAACCAATGCCCCATACTATACCAATAACCAATGCCCCATACTGTACCCATAACCAATGCCCCATACTATACCCTCAACCAATGCCCCATACTATACCCTCAACCAATGCCCCATACTGCACCTATAATCAATGTCCCATACTTTACCCATAACCAATGCCCCATACTGCATCCATAACTATCACCATACTGTACCCGTAAACAATGCCCCATACTGTACCCATAACTATCACCATACTGTACCCATAACCAATGCCCTATACTATACCCATAACCAATGCCACATACAGTGCCCATAACTATCACCATACTGTACCCATAAATAATGCCCCATACTGCACCTATAACCAATGCCCCATACTAAACCCTCAACCAATGGCCCATACTGTACCCATTAGAGGCATAATTGAAGCTCCCGGGCCCCAATGCAAAACCTGTAACAGGGCCCCCAACTATAATGCTTAATTAATGGTACTGGGCTCCCTATATGGAGAGGAGAGCCTGATACTCATGGGCCCGGGGCAACCGCATCGCCTATAGTTACGGCGGCGGTACCCATAACTAATGTCACCATGCGGTACCCAGAAGCTGGTGCTGAGTGTGGGCACGATGTGGCGCTATTTATTTGCTTTGAGGATCTTCTCTTAGATTCCCCCCCCCCCCCCCCCGCTGATTGCTGCATGGCAGCAGATACTGCAGCACTAATCCATTATTAGTTAGAACGCCCCCTGCTGACATCAGAGTCAAACAGGCAGAGCAGGAACTACATGTCCCAGCAAGCCTGGCTGGTTATGCCCAGGTTGTGCTGTAAGCCCCTCCCCCATGGACAGACGCCGCAGCGCACCCCTCAAGCAGTTCAGCCGCTTCCCCTCTTGGGCTCTTAGAATTTGCAATTTTAATCAATTTCCAGCTGACTAATTTTCTGTGTGAGCGATTTTTGGCCCCGAAGCGACGCTGAGGATAAAGTGCTGCGGCGTCGGCCCGCTGCGTGCGCCTGATCATCCATCTATTTATAACGTGCGAGCGGCGGGAGGAAAGAGCGCAGCAAGCGAAAAGATGCGTCTCGGAATGCTGCGTGGACAGTGAGAACCGCGCCGACTTCAGCTAAATACGCTGTGATGTCACCAGGGCAAACAAACAGGTTCCTACGACCTCTAAGACGCAATGAAATCAACATCTCAATGCAGAGTAATACCGCCATGCCGAACCTACACGATACCGCCATACTGAACCTACACGATACCGCCATGCCGAACCTACACGATACCGCCATACTGAACCTACACAATACTGCCATACTGAACCTACACAATACTGCCATACTGAACCTACACAATACTGCCATACTTAACATACACAATACCGCCATACTGAACCTACACAATACTGCCATACTGAACCTACACAATACCGCCATACTGAACATACACAATACCGCCATACTGAACCTACACAATACTGCCATACTGAACCTACACAATACCGCCATGCCGAACCTACACGATACCGCCATACTGAACATACACAATACCGCCATACTGAACCTACACAATACTGCCATACTGAACCTACACAATACCGCCATACTTAACATACACAATACCGCCATACTGAACCTACACAATACCGCCATACTGAACCTACACAATACCGCCATACTGAACCTACACAATACCGCCATACTGAACATACACGATACCGCCATACTGAACATACACGATACCGCCATACTGAACATACACGATACCGCCATACTGAACATACACGATACCGCCATACTGAACCTACACAATACCGCCATACTGAACATACACGATACCGCCATACTGAACCTACACAATACCGCCATACCGAACCTACACGATACCGCCATACTGAACATACACGATACAGTCACACTGAACCTACACGATACCGCCATACTGAACCTACACAATACCGCCATACTGAACCTACACAATACCGCCATACTGAACCTACACGACACCGCCTACTGAACCTACACAATACTGCCATGCTGAACCTACACGATACCGCCATACTGAACCTACACGATACCGCCATACTGAACCTACACAATACCACCATACTGAACCTAGACGATAGAGCCATTCTAAACCTAGACGATACCGCCATACTGAACCTACAAGATACCTCCAAACTGAACATACATGATACCACCATACTGAACCTACAAGATACTTCCAAACTGAGCCTACATGATACCGCCAAACTGAACCTACACGATTCCGCTATACTGAACCTACCAGATAACGCCACACTGAACCCATAAGATACCGCCATACCGAGCCTACACGATACAGCCATACTGAACCTACACAATACAGCCATACTAACCCTACACGATACCACCACACTGAACCTACATGATACCAGCATACTGACCCTACAAGATACCAGCATACTGACCCTACAAGATACCTCCAAACTGAACCTACATGATACCGCCATACTGAACCTACAAGAAACCGCCACACTTAACCTACAAGATATCGTCACACTGAACCTACACGATACCGCCATTCTGAACCTACACGATACCGCCACACTGAACCTACACGATACCGCCACACTGAACCTACACGATACCGCCACACTGAACCTACACGATACCGCCACACTGAACCTACACGATACCGCCATTCTGAACCTAAACGATACCGCCATACTGAACTTACACGATACCGCCACACTGAACCTACACGATACCGCCATACTGATCCTACAAGATACCTCCAAACTGAACCTACATGATGCCGCTATAACAAACCTATACGATTCAGCCATATTAACCTATACGATACCGCCATACTGAATCTACATGATACTGCCACACTGAACCTACACAATACCACCATACTGAACCTACACGATACCACCATACTGAACCTACGTGATACCGCCATACTGAATTTACACAAAACCGCCATACTGAAACTACAAGAAACTGCCACACTGAACCTACATGATACCGTCATACTGAACCTACACGATACTGCCATACTGAATTTACACAATACCGCCATACTGAACCTACACGATACTGCCATAGTGTACTTACACGATACCGCCACACTGAACCTACACAATACCGCCATACAGAACCTACACAATACCGCCATACTGAACCTACACGATACTGCCATAGTGTACTTACACGATACCGCCACACTGAACCTACACTATACTGCCACACTGAACCTACACGATACCGCCACACTGAACCTACACGATACAGCCATAGAGAACCTACATGATACCGACACACTGAACCTACACAATACCGCCACACTGAACCTACACGATACAGCCATAGAGAACCTACATGATACCGACACACTGAGCCTACACAATACCGCCATACTGAACCTACATGATACCGCAATATCGAACCTGCATGATACAGTAATACCGAACCTACACGATACCGCCATACTGAATTTACAGAATACTGCCGTACCTAACCTACATGATATTACGATACTAAACCTACACAATACTACCATACTGAACCTACACAATACTGCCATACTGAACCTACACAATACCACCATACTGAACCTACACAATACCACCATCCTGAACCTACACAATACTGCCATACTGAACCTACACAATACCACCATACTGAACCTACACAATACCACCATACTGAACCTACACAATACCACCATACTGAACCTACACAATACCACCATACTGAACCTACACAATACCGCCATACTGAACCTACACAATACTGCCATACTGAACCTACACGATACCGCCATACTGACCCTACGCAAGACTGCCACACTGAACCTACACGATACCGCAATACTGAACTTACACGATACCGCCATACTGACCCTATACGATACCGCCATACTGAACCTACGCAAGACTGCCACACTGAACCTACACAATACCGCCATACTGAACCTACATGATACTGCCACACTAAACCTAGACAATACTGCCATACTGAACCTACACAATACCACCATACTGAACCTACATGATACCACCAAACTGTACCTACACAATGCCGCTATACCGCACCTGTACGATTCAGCCATACTAAACCTATCCGATACCGCCATACTGAACCTACATGATACCGTCACGCTGAACCTACACGATACTACCATACTGAACCTACAAGATACCTCCAAACTGAACCTACACGATACAGAACCTACACAATACCGCCATACTGAACCTACACAATACCTCCATACTGACCCTATATGATACTGCCATACTGAACCTACACAATACCACCATACTGAACCTACATGATGCCGCTATAACAAACCTATACGATTCAGCCATATTAACCTATACGATACCGCCATACTGAATCTACATGATACTGCCACACTGAACCTACACAATACCACCATACTGAACCTACGTGATACCGCCATACTGAATTTACACGAAACCGCCATACTGAACCTACACAATACCGCCATACTGAACCTACACAATACCGCCATACTGAACCTACACGACACCGCCTACTGAACCTACACAATACTGCCATGCTGAACCTACACGATACCGCCATACTGAACCTACACGATACCGCCATACTGAACCTACACAATACCACCATACTGAACCTAGACGATACAGCCATACTGAACCTACAAGATACCTACAAACTGAACATACATGATACCACCAAACTGAACCTACACGATTCCGCTATACTGAACCTACCAGATAACGCCACACTGAACCCATAAGATACCGCCATACCGAGCCTACACGATACAGCCATACTGAACCTACACAATACAGCCATACTAACCCTACACGATACCACCACACTGAACCTATACGATGCCGCCATACTGAACCTACATGATACCAGCATACTGACCCTACAAGATACCTCCAAACTGAACCTACATGATACCGCCACACTTAACCTACAAGATATCGTCACACTGAACCTACACGATACCGCTACACTGAACCTACACGATACCGCCACACTGAACCTACACGATACCGCCATTCTGAACCTAAACGATACCGCCATACTGAACTTACACGATACCGCCACACTGAACCTACACGATACCACCATACTGATCCTACAAGATACCTCCAAACTGAACCTACATGATGCCGCTATAACAAACCTATACGATTCAGCCATATTAACCTATACGATACCGCCATACTGAATCTACATGATACTGCCACACTGAACCTACACAATACCACCATACTGAACCTACACGATACCACCATACTGAACCTACGTGATACCGCCATACTGAATTTACACGAAACCGCCATTCTGAAACTACAAGAAACTGCCACACTGAACCTACATGATACCGTCATACTGAACCTACACGATACTGCCATACTGAACCTACGTGATACCGCCATACTGAATTTACACAATACCGCCATACTGAACCTACACGATACTGCCATAGTGTACTTACACGATACCGCCACACTGAACCTACACAATACCGCCATACAGAACCTACACAATACCGCCATACTGAACCTACACGATACTGCCATAGTGTACTTACACGATACCGCCACACTGAACCTACACAATACTGCCACACTGAACCTACACGATACCGCCACACTGAACCTACACGATACAGCCATAGAGAACCTACATGATACCGCCACACTGAACCTACACAATACCGCCACACTGAACCTACACGATACAGCCATAGAGAACCTACATGATACCGACACACTGAACCTACACAATACCGCCATACTGAACCTACATGATACCGCAATATCGAACCTGCATGATACAGTAATACCGAACCTACACGATACCGCCATACTGAATTTACAGAATACTGCCGTACCTAACCTACATGATATTACGATACTAAACCTACACAATACTACCATACTGAACCTACACAATACCACCATACTGAACCTACACAATACCACCATCCTGAACCTACACAATACTGCCATACTGAACCTACACAATACCGCCATACTGAACCTACACAATACCACCATACTGAACCTACACAATACCGCCATACTGAACCTACACAATACCACCATACTGAACCTACACAATACTGCCATACTGAACCTACACAATACCGCCATACTGACCCTATACGATACCGCCATACTGAACCTACGCAAGACTGCCACACTGAACCTACACGATACCGCAATACTGAACTTACACGATACCGCCATACTGACCCTATACGATACCGCCATACTGAACCTACGCAAGACTGCCACACTGAACCTACACAATACCGCCATACTGAACCTACATGATACTGCCACACTAAACCTAGACAATACTGCCATACTGAACCTACACAATACCACCATACTGAACCTACATGATACCACCAAACTGTACCTACACAATGCCGCTATACCGCACCTGTACGATTCAGCCATACTAAACCTATCCGATACCGCCATACTGAACCTACATGATACCGTCACGCTGAACCTACACGATACTACCATACTGAACCTACAAGATACCTCCAAACTGAACCTACACGATACAGAACCTACACAATACCGCCATACTGAACCTACACAATACCTCCATACTGACCCTATATGATACTGCCATACTGAACCTACGCAATACTGCCACACTGAACCTACACAATACCACCATACTGAACCTACATGATGCCGCTATAACAAACCTATACGATTCAGCCATATTAACCTATACGATACCGCCATACTGAATCTACATGATACTGCCACACTGAACCTACACGATATCACCATACTGAACCTACGTGATACTGCTGATAGGGGCCAAGAGGGGCTGAAGGAGTTAATATATGTTGCTTATCTAAATGAATATATTGCAAATATATTTTCATGTGTAACAGAACTCATGACTATTGAGAAACAGGCTTGTGGTTTCTCTCTTAAGTTGTACGTCTGATCTAAGTGGAAATCAGGAAGTTCACCATAGCAGATGTTCATAAATTTAGTAAGAGATGGCTTAACCACAAAAGAGAATTATCAGCAATTTCTTAAAGATGTGTTTGTCTCAGTCATATATCACAAGTCTAAATGTCAAGTCATAAGTTTATTGTCAGATGTATGTAAAATCACGAGTTTTTCCCTGTTTAGCCACAAGTCCCGTCCTGTGAGAGGGGCTGGCTATAAAAGCCAAGACATGCAAATAATAAACTCAGAGTCACTTGTTTCAAACCATACTGAGTGTACTGGTATGTTCTGTGTCTCTCTTGAGCGCTCAATCTGATACCTAGGTCAATTTGGAACCGGACAACATCACTGACCAGTCTGTTTGTGCAGACTAACCCTCGACACTGCCATACTGAACTTACACAAAACCGCCATGCTGAACCTACACAATACCACCATACTGAACCTACACGATACAGCCATACTGAACCTACATGATACCGCCATGCCAAACCTACATGATACTGCCATACTGAACCTACAAAATACCACCATAGTGAACCTAGACGATACCACCATACTGAACCTACAAGATACCTCCAAACTGAACATACACGATACCGCCATACTGAACCTACAAGATACTTCAAAACTGAACATACACGATACCACCATACTGAACCTACAAGATACCTCCAAACTAAACATACACGATACCGCCATACTGAGCCTACATGATACCTCCAAACTGAACCTACACGATTCGGCTATACTGAACCTACCAGATAACGCCACACTGAACCCATACGATACCGCCATACCGAGCCTACACGATACAGCCATACTGAACCTACACGATACCACCACACTGAACCTATACGATGCCGCCATACTGAACCTACATGATACCAGCATACTGACCCTACAAGATACCTCCAAACTGAACCTACATGATACTGCCATACTGAACCTACAAGATACCTCCAAACTGAACATACACGATACCGCCATACTGAACCTACAAGATACCTCCAAACTAAACATACACGATACCGCCATACTGAGCCTACATGATACCTCCAAACTGAACCTACACGATTCGGCTATACTGAACCTACATGATACCTCCAAACTGAACATACACGATACCACCATACTGAACCTACAAGATACCTCCAAACTGAACATACACGATACCGCCATACTGAACCTACAAGATACTTCAAAACTAAACATACACGATACCACCATACTGAACCTACAAGATACCTCCAAACTAAACATACACGATACCGCCATACTGAGCCTACATGATACCTCCAAACTAAACCTACACGATTCGGCTATACTGAACCTACCAGATAACGCCACACTGAACCCATACGATACCGCCATACCGAGCCTACACGATACAGCCATACTGAACCTACACGATACCACCACACTGAACCTATACGATGCCGCCATACTGAACCTACATGATACCAGCATACTGACCCTACAAGATACCTCCAAACTGAACCTACATGATACCAGCATACTGACCCTACAAGATGCCTCCAAACTGAACCTACATGATACTGCCATACTGAACCTACATGATACCACCATACTGAACCTACAAGAAACCGCCACACTTAACCTACATGATACCGCCACACTGAACTTACACAATACCGCCACACTGAACCTACACGATACCGCCACACTGAACCTACACGATACCGCCATTCTGAACCTACACGATACCGCCATTCTGAACCTAAACGATACCGCCACACTGAACCTAAACGATACCGCCACACTGAACTTACACGATACCGCCACACTGAACCTACACGATACCGCCACACTGAACCTACACGATACCGCCACACTGAACCTACACGATACCGCCACACTGAACCTACACGATACCGCCACACTGAACCTACACGATACCGCCATTCTGAACCTAAACGATACTGCGACACTGAACTTACACGATACCGCCACACTGAACCTACACGATACCACCATACTGATCCTACAAGATGCCTCCAAACTGAACCTACATGATGCCGCTATAACAAACCTATACGATTCAGCCATATTAACCTATACGATACCGCCATACTGAATCTACATGATACTGCCACACTGAACCTACACAATACCACCATACTGAACCTACACGATACCACCATACTGAACCTACAAGATACCTCCAAATTGAACCTACGTGATACCGCCATACTGAACTTACACGAAACCGCCATACTGAAACTACAAGAAACTACCACACTGAACCTACATCATACCGTCATACTGAACCTGTACAATACCACCACACTGAACCTACACAATACCGCCATACAGAACCTACACAATACCGCCATACTGAACCTACACGATACTGCCATACTGTACTTACACGATACCGCCACACTGAACCTACACGATACCGCCACACTAAACCTACACGATACAGCCATAGAGAACCTACATGATACCGACACACTGAACCTACACAATACCGCCATACTGAACCTACATGATACCGCAATACCGAACCTGCATGATACAGTAATACCGAACCTACACGATACCGCCATACTGAATTTACAGAACACCGCCGTACCTAACCTACATGATACTACGATACTGAACCTACACAATACCACCATACTGAACCTACACAATACTGCCATACTGAACCTACACAATACCGCCATACTGACCCTATACGATACCGCCATACTGAACCTACGCAAGACTGCCACACTGAACCTACACGATACCGCAATACTGAACTTACACGATACCGCCATACTGACCCTATACGATACCGCCATACTGAACCTACACAAGACTGCCACACTGAACCTACACAATACCGCCATACTGAACCTACATGATACTGCCACACTAAACCTAGACAATACTGCCATACTGAACCTACACAATACCACCATACTGAACCTACACGATACAGCCATACTGAACCTACATGATACCACCAAACTGTACCTACACAATGCCGCTATACCGCACTTGTACGATTCAGCCATACTAAACCTATCCGATACCGCCATACTGAACCTACATGATACCGTCACGCTGAACCTACATGATACTACCATACTGAACCTACAAGATACCTCCAAACTGAACCTACACGATACAGAACCTACACAATACCGCCATACTGAACCTACACAATACCTCCATACTGACCCTATATGATACTGCCATACTGAACCTACGCAATACTGCCACACTGAACCTACACAATACCACCATACTGAACCTACATGATACCACCAAACTATACCTACAAGATGCCGCTATACCGAACCTGTATGATTCAGCCATACTAAACCTATCTGATACCGCCATACTGAACCTACATGATACCGCCACGCTGAATCTACACGATAACACCATACTGAACCTACAAGATACCTTCAAACTGAACCTACATGATACTGTCATACTGAACCTACACAGTACTGCCATACTGAGCCTACACAATACCGCCATACGGAACCAACACAATACCGCCATACGGAACCTACACAATACTGCCATACTGAACCTACAAGAAACCGCCACACTTAACCTACATGATACCGTCATAGTGAACCTACACGATACTGCTATGCTGAACCTGTACAATAACACCATACTGAACCTACACGATACTGCCATACTGTACTTACACGATTCCACCAAACTGAACCTACACAATACCACGATACCGCCATACTGAACCTACACGATACCGCCATACTGAACCTACACGATACTGCCATACTGTACTTACACGATTCCGCCACACTGAACCTACACAATACCACCAAACTGAACCTACACGATGCCGCTATACCGAACCTATATGATTCAGCCATACTAAACCTATACAATACCGCCATACTGAACCTACATGATACTGCCACGCTGAACCTACACAATACCACCACAATGAACCTACAAGATACCTCCAAACTTAACCTACGTGATACCGCCATACTGAACTTACACAATACCGCCATACTTAACCTACAAGAAACCGCCACACTGAACCAACATGATACCGTCATGCTGAACCTGTACAATACCACCACACTGAACCTACACAATACCGCCATACTGAACCTACACGATACTGCAATACCGAACCTGCATGATACCGCAATACCGAACCTACACAATACCGCTGTACCGAGCCTACACTATACAGTCACACTGAACCTACATGATACTGCCATACTGAGCCTACACTATACCGTCACACTGAACCTACACAATACCGCCATACTGAACCTATACGAAACTGCCATACTTAACCTACATTATACCGCCATACTGAACCTATGCAATACCGCCATACTGAACCTACATGATGCCGCCATATAATGCCCAACAGCAGCCATGCAGCGAACAATTGAGCTTGGAAGTGAACACATATATCGACCGCCTCTTTATTAGAGCTCCCCATCTAGTAGCGTTGGACTTCTTTATCCTTCAGACCCGCAGCAGTTCGTCCTGTAGATTCCACTTGGTGGTGAAACGGTTCTGCAGGAATACCGGCCCCTGCGGACAGGAAGCTTCTTGTAGTCCCCGTAGATTAGATGGCGGTGCTGACATGTTCTGACCGGCTGACAGGAAGGGGTCAGCGATTCATGCTGCTTGCGCCAAATTCTGACCTCCCATCAGCACATAAATCTGGCTCCATCTGACCAGGAGATGTTTTCCCGCTGCTCAGTGATACAAGTTTTGCGCTCTTTTGCCCGCTGGAGTCTTTCTGTTCCTCTTAGACACAATGGCGCTGGTCGTCCGCTGTTATACCATCCGTGCGGAGGAACGGCGAGTTGTGCGTTCGGACATGTTAGTTGGAGCTCCAGCGTTGTATTCAGCTGACTGTGCAGCCTGTTGGTCAGACCGATTCCTGACATCCTCCTCCGACCCCTTTCAGTGAGGAGTTGTTTCCATCCGCAGGATCTGCTTTCGCTGGATGTTTCCTCGATCGCGCCATTCTCTGTATACTCTCCACACCGTTACATGATAAACCCCCTGTGATTGGCGGTGAGACCCCGGCTAGTCTAGCACCGATGACCGGCCTCGTTGGAAGTCGCTCCGATCGCTGGATCTTCCATCTAATGTGGATTCACAGTGAAACTGATCCACAGAAAACTTGTCACGTGATTTTATGCCGCACTCCGGGGTCACGGGGAGAATTACCGTACAGGGGAGCGCCAATCATGAGAGGGACGGGGTCTATGATGAAGGCGTCCAGGGGGTCATTTGGCGCATATATTAGCCCTTCTGGGCACTTGACAGCTGCTATTAAATGTCCAAAAGACAAAGTATAAAGAGTTTCCATTAGTTACAGACAGGTAGCAGAGGTAGTGCTGACGCCTCTTATCTGGTGGATGACTATAACCCACACAGTTTCTGATGCAGAGCTGAGGTGGCATTGCATTGATCATATGCAGAAACACGTCAGTGGAGGTGATGACACAGAACAGCGGGTTCCATCTGAGCCGCTGGGCGCAGAATAGCGAGGAGTGATTTCCCCGTCCCCGTATCTGCGCCCCACATTAGAGCACGGAGGCGGCGGCTCAGCAATACGAATATGGAGAAATCTATATATATAAAAATGAATGTATGTCTGTCTGTGTGTCTGTCTGTTTGTCCTTTATGCGCTACTACGCCATTCATCCGATCGCCATGAAACTTTGGGAAGTTGTTGAGTACACTCCTGGGAAGATTATAGGCATAGTACAACTATCCTACGATAAATGGCGCGCGTGCGAGCGTCGTCGACGGTTACACCCCCCCTCACGTAGATCGTTCGATTTCCATCATTGCCACTAATTCTCTCACTTCCCGATGTCGTAGAAACATGAAATTTGGCCCGAGCATAGATTATGTCATAAATAGGAAAAGGTAATGGGTCCCAACTCAATTATTTAATTCTAGCGCAAAAGAATTAGCGTCCAAATATTGAGAATGCTGAGGTAACATGAAAGCTGTGCTGTGATTGGTTGTTATATATTATACTGCTGAGGTAACATGAAAGCTGTGCTGTGATTGGTTGTTATATATTATACTGCTGAGGTAACATGAAAGCTGCGCTGTGATTGGTTGTTATATATTATACTGAGGTAACATGAAAGCTGTGCTGTGATTGGTTGTTATATATTATACCACTGAGGTAACATGAAAGCTGCGCTGTGATTGGTTGTTATATATTATACCGCTGAGGTAACATGAAAGCTGCGCTGTGATTGGTTGTTATATATTATACCGCTGAGGTAACATGAAAGCTGCGCTGTGATTGATTGTTATATATTATACCACTGAGGTAACATGAAAGCTGCGCTGTGATTGGTTGTTATATATTATACTGAGGTAACATGAAAGCTGCGCTGTGATTGGTTGTTATATATTATACCGCTGAGGTAACATGAAAGCTGTGCTGTGATTGGTTGTTATATATTATACTGAGGTAACATGAAAGCTGTGCTGTGATTGGTTCTTATATATTATACTGAGGTAACATGAAAGCTGCGCTGTGATTGGTTGTTATATATTATCCTGAGGTAACATGAAAGCTGTGCTGTGATTGGTTGTTATATATTATACTGAGGTAACATGAAAGCTGCGCTGTGATTGGTTCTTATATATTATACTGAGGTAACATGAAAGCTGCGCTGTGATTGGTTGTTATATATTATCCTGAGGTAACATGAAAGCTGCGCTGTGATTGGTTCTTATATATTATACTGAGGTAACATGAAAGCTGCGCTGTGATTGGTTGTTATATATTATCCTGAGGTAACATGAAAGCTGCGCTGTGATTGGTTGTTATATATTATACTGAGGTAACATGAAAGCTGCGCTGTGATTGGTTGTTATATATTATACTGAGGTAACATGAAAGCTGTGCTGTGATTGGTTGTTATATATTATACTGCTGAGGTAACATGAAAGCTGCGCTGTGATTGGTTGTTATATATTATACTGAGGTAACATGAAAGCTGCGCTGTGATTGGTTGTTATATATTATACTGAGGTAACATGAAAGCTGTGCTGTGATTGGTTGTTATATATTATACTGAGGTAACATGAAAGCTGCGCTGTGATTGGTTGTTATATATTATACTGAGGTAACATGAAAGCTGCGCTGTGATTGGTTGTTATATATTATACTGAGGTAACATGAAAGCTGCGCTGTGATTGGTTGTTATATATTATACTGAGGTAACATGAAAGCTGTGCTGTGATTGGTTGTTATATATTATACTGAGGTAACATGAAAGCTGCGCTGATTGGTTGTTATATATTATACTGAGGTAACATGAAAGCTGCGCTGTGATTGGTTGTTATATATATTACTGGGGTAACATGAAAGCTGCGCTGTGATTGGTTGTTATATATTAATACTGAGGTAACATGAAAGCTGTGCTGTGATTGGTTGTTATATATTATACTGAGGTAACATGAAAGCTGTGCTGTGATTGGTTGTTATATATTATACTGAGGTAACATGAAAGCTGTGCTGTGATTGGTTGTTATATATTATACTGCTGAGGTAACATGAAAGCTGTGCTGTGATTGGTTGTTATATATTATACTGCTGAGGTAACATGAAAGCTGCGCTGTGATTGGTTGTTATATATTATACTGAGGTAACATGAAAGCTGTGCTGTGATTGGTTGTTATATATTATACCACTGAGGTAACATGAAAGCTGCGCTGTGATTGGTTGTTATATATTATACCGCTGAGGTAACATGAAAGCTGCGCTGTGATTGGTTGTTATATATTATATCGCTGAGGTAACATGAAAGCTGCGCTGTGATTGATTGTTATATATTATACCACTGAGGTAACATGAAAGCTGCGCTGTGATTGGTTGTTATATATTATACTGAGGTAACATGAAAGCTGCGCTGTGATTGGTTGTTATATATTATACCGCTGAGGTAACATGAAAGCTGTGCTGTGATTGGTTGTTATATATTATACTGAGGTAACATGAAAGCTGTGCTGTGATTGGTTCTTATATATTATACTGAGGTAACATGAAAGCTGCGCTGTGATTGGTTGTTATATATTATCCTGAGGTAACATGAAAGCTGTGCTGTGATTGGTTGTTATATATTATACTGAGGTAACATGAAAGCTGCGCTGTGATTGGTTCTTATATATTATACTGAGGTAACATGAAAGCTGCGCTGTGATTGGTTGTTATATATTATCCTGAGGTAACATGAAAGCTGCGCTGTGATTGGTTCTTATATATTATACTGAGGTAACATGAAAGCTGCGCTGTGATTGGTTGTTATATATTATCCTGAGGTAACATGAAAGCTGCGCTGTGATTGGTTGTTATATATTATACTGAGGTAACATGAAAGCTGCGCTGTGATTGGTTGTTATATATTATACTGAGGTAACATGAAAGCTGTGCTGTGATTGGTTGTTATATATTATACTGCTGAGGTAACATGAAAGCTGCGCTGTGATTGGTTGTTATATATTATACTGAGGTAACATGAAAGCTGTGCTGTGATTGGTTGTTATATATTATACTGAGGTAACATGAAAGCTGCGCTGTGATTGGTTGTTATATATTATACTGAGGTAACATGAAAGCTGTGCTGTGATTGGTTGTTATATATTATACTGAGGTAACATGAAAGCTGCGCTGTGATTGGTTGTTATATATTATACTGAGGTAACATGAAAGCTGCGCTGTGATTGGTTGTTATATATATTACTGGGGTAACATGAAAGCTGCGCTGTGATTGGTTGTTATATATTAATACTGAGGTAACATGAAAGCTGTGCTGTGATTGGTTGTTATATATTATACTGAGGTAACATGAAAGCTGTGCTGTGATTGGTTGTTATATATTATACTGAGGTAACATGAAAGCTGTGCTGTGATTGGTTGTTATATATTATACTGCTGAGGTAACATGAAAGCTGTGCTGTGATTGGTTGTTATATATTATACTGCTGAGGTAACATGAAAGCTGCGCTGTGATTGGTTGTTATATATTATACTGAGGTAACATGAAAGCTGTGCTGTGATTGGTTGTTATATATTATACCACTGAGGTAACATGAAAGCTGCGCTGTGATTGGTTGTTATATATTATACCGCTGAGGTAACATGAAAGCTGCGCTGTGATTGGTTGTTATATATTATATCGCTGAGGTAACATGAAAGCTGCGCTGTGATTGATTGTTATATATTATACCACTGAGGTAACATGAAAGCTGCGCTGTGATTGGTTGTTATATATTATACTGAGGTAACATGAAAGCTGCGCTGTGATTGGTTGTTATATATTATACCGCTGAGGTAACATGAAAGCTGTGCTGTGATTGGTTGTTATATATTATACTGAGGTAACATGAAAGCTGTGCTGTGATTGGTTCTTATATATTATACTGAGGTAACATGAAAGCTGCGCTGTGATTGGTTGTTATATATTATCCTGAGGTAACATGAAAGCTGTGCTGTGATTGGTTGTTATATATTATACTGAGGTAACATGAAAGCTGCGCTGTGATTGGTTCTTATATATTATACTGAGGTAACATGAAAGCTGCGCTGTGATTGGTTGTTATATATTATCCTGAGGTAACATGAAAGCTGCGCTGTGATTGGTTCTTATATATTATACTGAGGTAACATGAAAGCTGCGCTGTGATTGGTTGTTATATATTATCCTGAGGTAACATGAAAGCTGCGCTGTGATTGGTTGTTATATATTATACTGAGGTAACATGAAAGCTGCGCTGTGATTGGTTGTTATATATTATACTGAGGTAACATGAAAGCTGTGCTGTGATTGGTTGTTATATATTATACTGCTGAGGTAACATGAAAGCTGCGCTGTGATTGGTTGTTATATATTATACTGAGGTAACATGAAAGCTGTGCTGTGATTGGTTGTTATATATTATACTGAGGTAACATGAAAGCTGCGCTGTGATTGGTTGTTATATATTATACTGAGGTAACATGAAAGCTGTGCTGTGATTGGTTGTTATATATTATACTGAGGTAACATGAAAGCTGCGCTGTGATTGGTTGTTATATATTATACTGAGGTAACATGAAAGCTGCGCTGTGATTGGTTGTTATATATTATACTGAGGTAACATGAAAGCTGCGCTGTGATTGGTTGTTATATATTATACTGCTGAGGTAACATGAAAGCTGCGCTGTGATTGGTTGTTATATATTATACTGAGGTAACATGAAAGCTGCACTGTGATTGGTTGTTATATATTATACTGAGGTAACATGAAAGCTGCGCTGTGATTGGTTGTTATATATTATACTGAGGTAACATGAAAGCTGCGCTGTGATTGGTTGTTATATATTACTGGGGTAACATGAAAGCTGTGCTGTGATTGGTTGTTATATATTATACTGCTGAGGTAACATGAAAGCTGTGCTGTGATTGGTTGTTATATATTATACTGCTGAGGTAACATGAAAGCTGCGCTGTGATTGGTTGTTATATATATTACTGGGGTAACATGAAAGCTGCGCTGTGATTGGTTGTTATATATTAATACTGAGGTAACATGAAAGCTGTGCTGTGATTGGTTGTTATATATTATACTGAGGTAACATGAAAGCTGTGCTGTGATTGGTTGTTATATATTATACTGAGGTAACATGAAAGCTGTGCTGTGATTGGTTGTTATATATTATACTGCTGAGGTAACATGAAAGCTGCGCTGTGATTGGTTGTTATATATTATACTGAGGTAACATGAAAGCTGTGCTGTGATTGGTTGTTATATATTATACTGCTGAGGTAACATGAAAGCTGCGCTGTGATTGGTTGTTATATATTATACCGCTGAGGTAACATGAAAGCTGCGCTGTGATTGGTTGCTATTTCTTATACTGCTGAGGTAACATGAAAGCTGTGCTGTGATTGGTTGTTATATATTATACTGAGGTAACATGAAAGCTGCGCTGTGATTGGTTGTTATATATTATACTGCTGAGGTAACATGAAAGCTGCGCTGTGATTGGTTGTTATATATTATACTGCTGAGGTAACATGAAAGCTGCGCTGTGATTGGTTGTTATATATTATACTGCTGAGGTAACATGAAAGCTGCGCTGTGATTGGTTGTTATATATTATACTGAGGTAACATGAAAGCTGCGCTGTGATTGGTTATTATATATTATACTGCTGAGGTAACATGAAAGCTGTGCTGTGATTGGTTGTTATATATTATACTGAGGTAACATGAAAGCTGCGCTGTGATTGGTTGTTATATATTATACTGAGGTAACATGAAAGCTGTGCTGTGATTGGTTGTTATATATTATACTGAGGTAACATGAAAGCTGCGTTGTGATTGGTTGTTATATATTATACTGAGGTAACATGAAAGCTGCGCTGTGATTGGTTGTTATATATTATACTGAGGTAACATGAACGCTGCGCTGTGATTGGTTGTTATATATTATACTGAGGTAACATGAAAGCTGCGCTGTGATTGGTTGTTATATATTATACTGAGGTAACATGAAAGCTGCGCTGTGATTGGTTGTTATATATTATACAGCTAAGCTAATATGAAAGCTGCGCTGTGATTGGTTGTTATATATTATACTGCTGAGGTAACATGAACGCTGCGCTGTGATTGGTTGTTATATATTATACTGAGGTAACATGAAAGCTGCGCTGTGATTGGTTGTTATATATCATACTGAGGTAACATGAAAGCTGCGCTGTGATTGGTTGTTATATATTATACCGCTGAGGTAACATGAAAGCTGCGCTGTGATTGGTTGTTATATATTATACAGCTGAGCTAATATGAAAGCTGCGCTGTGATTGGTTGTTATATATTATACCGCTGAGGTAACATGAAAGCTGCGCTGTGATTGGTTGTTATATATTATACTGAAGTAACATGAAAGCTGTGCTGTGATTGGTTGTTATATATTATACTGCTGAGGTAATATGAAAGCTGCGCTGTGATTGGTTGTTATATATTATACTGAGGTAACATGAAAGCTGCGCTGTGATTGGTTGTTATATATTATACTGAGGTAACATGAAAGCTGTGCTGTGATTGGTTGTTATATATTATACAGAGGTAACATGAACGCTGCGCTGTGATTGGTTGTTATCTAAATATATAAAAACGAATGTATGTATGTATGTCTGTCTTCGCAGCAACGCACAACGGGTAAGCTAGTTTAAACATAAATATCTGACGGGCGTTAAAAGATCACAAGCATAAGGCTTCTCTTCCACAAACAGCACCCCCGGTCCTCAGGTTGTGTCTGGTATTGCAGCTCAGCTCCACTGAAGTGAATGGGGACAGCTGCACTATCACTGGTGGCCTGTGGACAGATGGGGGGGGGGCTGTTTTTTTGAAGAATGTTTCTCTTTACAACCTCTAGAAATGGTTATTTTACTTTTAAACCTCAACAAAACAAATGAGGAACCGCAGACGTTTGGTTCCATCATATTTTATATTTTTATGTTATTTCTCTACTTTTTTGCATTTTTCCCTTTGAAAAAGAGTCTAAGCTCCGCCCCATTATAGGACATTAGTTTCTATTGGTGCAGCTATCCCCGAAGCGCTACAATGAATCGGGGATAGCTGCATTCCGCTTCAGCTGTGACTGGAGAAGACGTCATGTGACTCAGAATTACTATGAAGAATGCGGCCGTCACTCGAGGTCTTAGAAATGTTGTATGTGACAAGTTGTAAAAGAGTCAGAAGTCCCCCTTCAGGGGTCCCGGGAGCCGTTTGGTGGGGCCCCCTGAGCTCTTCTGCCAAGAAGACAACACATATGTCCTATGGGGGCTTACGGACATCACCCCCCTCTGCTCAGTAAGAGCGCCCCCATCCTGCTGGGCCGTGTACTGCCTTGGTATTTCATGTGAAATATGAGGTCGCCACGGCTTTCCTAAGCAGAATCAGCTGATTGCCTTGTCTTCTGTTCTTGGCGCCCCCCGCAATCAGCCGTTGGCTCCGGGCCCCGCATTCTTGGAGGGGCTGAACAGATGACGGTTCCCATCTATTGAAGGGCATCCCCACAGAGTGCCTTTCACCCTAGAGGAGTGGAATGTCCATACATTTCACCGGCATCCTATTAGAATAGTGTAATGCTTCATCTACCCTGCGGGGGCGCTGCTGGGAAACTGAGCACCTGCTGCTGGATTGTCCCACATATCACATCTGACTGCTGGGGTCCAGCAGGGGGAGGATTGTGCCTTCACTGATACACTGTAGCAGACTATTAGGATAAAGTAGAGATCTGCGCCGCTGGTGCCTAGGAGATGCTGAGATCTGCGCCGCTGGTGCCTAGGACATGCTGAGATATGCGGCGTCCGCCGCTGTGATTTCCGTCATTGTTCTCCCTTTTGGGAGCTGAACAATGAAATTACTGGAAGTCCAGAACCCAAACAGAACCAGATGAACCCAAATGACTGTAAGAGCATCTGACCGGCTTCCGGAACACAACCGAAGATTTCGCTATTGTGTGAGATCTGCACCAGCGCTAATCCTCTGGACTTAGCTGTCTAACCTGGATACTATTGTGGCAAACCCCCAGCTGTGAGAAGTATTACATCTACACAGGTTTTCATTCACGTAGAGCATTCTTAATCACTGACAGCAAGCAGAGATCTTGAATATGGTGAGGAACTAAAACAGTGGGGGGATTCATAAAAATAGTCGTGTGGAATTTTTGCATAACAAAAGTCTCAAACTTTTTGGCATTTCTTCACCAAACCTTTGAAAAAAGTGGGCAGGGCTTATCTGCAGGGGCGGGGCTACCAATGGATCATTGCATTCGCTATAATTTATGCCAGAAACCGTGTAAACTATAGCGGCAGTTCACCCTAAGGCTGCGCTGACACAGGCGTATTTTCTTTGCGTGTAATGCATGTATTGTTTAACACTGAGACCCCATTGGCTTACATCGGGGTATTCAAACGGGTTTTTCGCGTGCAGAATTTATAGCAGCTGGTCCTATTTTGTTCCGTGTAAAGGCCTATTGGTTCAACAGGTAACGTGAGCGGCAGTTTTGAGTGATCATTTTGTATAAACTAGAAAGCAGCTTATTAGCAAATGAAGCCATCCGCTGAATGCAGATAACAGCTGGAGGGCTCTAATCTGCATTCAGCTCCATTGCTCTCCAGCAGGGCTGCAGTGGTAAGAATGCTATCAGCGGTCCCTGCGGAGAACTCAACGTGCCGTCTGATAAGCAGGAAGGACGGGTCAGGTGCCAGGAATGGTCATCGCCGCTCGTTCTATGTTTGGGCGATCCCGCAGAACGCCTCGCCTATTGTCTAGCAATGAGACCCTAAAAGCCGTCGCATGCGATACGACCGCGATACGATGTTTACCTTTGAGGTCAATCCTTTCTCGCGCCTGAAGATCGCTATTTCACAGAAGCGACTTTTTAATCGTAAATGCTTTGTGTTGCCATAAAAATGGGATGCTGGCGAGCGACGGGGTCCGTTATCGCACTCGGCCATGTGAATGCAGCCTTAGGAGGGCGGGGGAGGGGAAGGAGGTCCCACTGTTATAGTTGTCATGTAAATGATCCGCATGGTTATTGGGGAGGCGATGATCTCGGAGCGCACAACTACATTTCATAGGAACGTGGAGTGCGCCAATTACCAGGATATACGACACGGTGCCGCAGACCAGCTGTGTCCCCTGAGTGCAGGAGGCTGCGGCTCCGGACTATGTATTAGGGACTTTTAGGGTGACTGGCGCTGATTTACCACACGGCGCTCTGCGGCCGCCTATTCCAAGCAGTAACCGCACACGTGGACGTATCATTGGCGCGGTGTCTTGTGCGCCGGTTTATGGTGACTCTACATCTCTATAGAGTCGGCTCCTATAATCATCTCATTATTCACATAGTCGGCTGCAGAGACTTCCGTCGCTCCTCCTATTGTTTAACAAATGTTCTGGCAGCGGGAGGAGATGAGAAAATATTACATGACTGCGTCCCGCCATAACATCAATCAGCAGAGCAGCTGAGGAGAATCAGAAGCAGAGCACGTAATTACCGGAGGATCTCCAACACAGAGAGGGGCTCCGCTCTATGGGCCCCCGACTACCAGACATGTAAAAGGGTCCTCCAGATGGGTCACATGAGCAGAGAGTCAGAGCTACATAACACTCTGCAAATACCCAAAATAGATAGATAAATATGAGATGGATGGATAGATGGATAGATAGGAGATAGATAGATAGGAGATAGATAGATAGGAGATAGGTAGATAGGAGATAGATAGATAGATACATAGATAGATAGATAGATAGATAGATAGATAGATAGATAGGAGATAGATAGATAGGAGATAGATAGATAGGAGATAGGTAGATAGGAGATAGATAGATAGATACATAGATAGATAGATAGATAGGAGATAGATAGGAGATTGATAAATAGGATAGGAGATAGATAGGAGAGAGATAGATAGATAGATAGATAGATAGGAGATAGATAGATAGCAGATAGATAGGAGATAGATAGATAGATAGATAGGAGATAGATGATAGATAGATAGATAGGAGATAGAAAGATAGATGATAGATAGGAGATAGGAGATAGATAGATAGATAGGAGATAGATAGATAGATGATAGATAGATAGATAGGAGATAGATAGATAGATAGATAGATAGATAGATAGGAGATAGGTAGATAGGAGATAGGTAGATAGATAGGAGATAGATAGATATGAGATAGAGGATAGATATGAGATAGATAGATAGATAGATAGATAGGAGATAGATAGATGATAGGAGATAGATAAATAGATAGATAGATAGATAGATAGGAGATAGATAGATAGATAGGAGATAGATAGATAGGAGATAGATAGATAGGAGATAGATAGATAGGAGATAGATAGATAGGAGATAGATAGATAGATAGATAGATAGATAGATAGATAGGAGATAGATAGATAGATAGGAGATAGATAGATAGATAGATAGATAGATAGATTGATAGGAGATGGATAGATAGGAGATAGATAGATGATAGGAGATAGATAGATAAATAGATAGATAGATAGGAGATAGATAGATAGATAGATAGGAGATAGATAGATAGATAGATAGATAGGAGATAGATATATAGATATATAGATAGATAGATAGGAGATAGATAGATAGATAGGAGATGGATAGATAGGAGATAGATAGATAGATAGGAGATAGATAGATAGGAGATAGGTAGATAGGAGATAGGTAGATAGGAGATAGATAGATAGATAGATAGATAGATAGATAGATAGATAGATAGGAGATAGATAGATATGAGATAGAGGATAGATATGAGATAGAGGATAGATAGATAGGAGATAGATAGATAGATAGATATGAGATAGATAGATGATAGGAGATAGATAGATAAATAGATAGATAGATAGATAGATAGATAGGAGATAGATAGATAGATAGATAGATAGATAGGAGATAGGTAGATATGAGATAGATAGATAGGAGATAGATAGATAGATATGAGATAGATAGATAGATAGATAGATAGATAGATAGATAGGAGATAGATAGGAGATAGATAGATAGATAGATAGATAGGAGATAGATAGATAGGAGATAGATAGATAGATAGGATAGGAGATAGATAGATAGATAGATTGCTAGGAGATGGATAGATAGGAGATAGATAGATAGATAGGAGATAGATAGATAGATAGGAGATAGGTAGATAGGAGATAGATAGATAGGAGATAGATAGGAGATAGATAGATAGATAGATAGATAGGAGATAGATAGATATATAGGAGATAGATAGATAGATAGGATAGGAGATAGATAGATAGATTGATAGGAGATGGATAGATAGGAGATAGATAGATAGATAGGAGATAGATAGATAGGAGATAGATAGGAGATAGATAGATAGATAGATAGATAGATAGATAGGAGATAGATAGATAGATAGGAGATAGATAGATAGGATAGGAGATAGATAGATAGATAGATAGATTGATAGGAGATGGATAGATAGGAGATAGATAGATAGATAGATAGGAGATAGATAGATAGGAGATAGGTAGATAGGAGATAGGTAGATAGATAGATAGGAGATAGATAGATATGAGATAGAGGATAGATATGAGATAGAGGATAGATAGATAGGAGATAGATAGATAGATATGAGATAGATAGATGATAGGAGATAGATAGATAAATAGATAGATAGATAGGAGATAGATAGATAGGAGATAGATAGATAGATAGGAGATAGGTAGATAGATAGATAGATAGATAGATAGATATGAGATAGATAGGAGATAGATAGATAGGAGATAGATAGGAGATAGGTAGATAGATAGATAGATAAATAGATAGGAGATAGATAGATAGATAAATAGATAGGAGATAGATAGATAGATAGATATGAGATAGATAGATAGGAGATAGATAGATAGGAGATAGATAGATAGATAGGAGATAGATAGATAGGAGATAGATAGATAGATAGATAGGAGATAGATAGATAGATAGGAGATAGGTAGATAGATAGGAGATAGATAGATAGATAGGAGATAGATAGGAGATAGATAGATAGATAGGTAGATAGATAGATAAATAGATAGGAGATAGATAGATAAATAGATAGGAGATAGATAGGAGATAGATAGATATGAGATAGATAGATAGGAGATAGATAGATAGGTAGATAGATAGATAGATAAATAGATAGGAGATAGATAGATAGATAGATAGATAGATAGGAGATAGATAGATAGATAAATAGATAGGAGATAGATAGATAGATAGATAGGAGATAGATAGATATGAGATAGATAGATAGATATGAGATAGATAGATAGGAGATAGATAGATAGATAGGAGATAGATAGATAGGAGATAGATAGATAGATAGTAGATAGATACATAGATAGATATGAGATAGATGGATAGATAGATAGATAGATATGAGATAGATAGATAGATAGATAGGAGATAGATAGATATGAGATAGATAGAGAGTTAGATAGTAGATAGATACATAGATAGATATGAGATAGATGGATAGATAGATATGAGATAGATAGATAGATAGATAAATAGGAGATATATATATAAATATGAGTTGGAAAGATAGATAGAAACATAGATAGGAAATAGATAGATTACAAGAGAGATAGATAGAAATAAAGATAATAGATATGAGATAGAAGATAGAGAGAGATAGATAGATAGTAGAGATGAGCGAGCACCAAAATGCTCGGGTGCTCGTTACTTGAGTCGAACTTTCCGCGATGCTCGAGGGTTCGTTTCGAGTAACGAACCCCATTGAAGTCAATGGGCGACCGGAGCATTTTTGTATTTCGCCGATGCTCGCTAAGGTTTTCATTTGTGAAAATCTGGGCAATTCAAGAAAGTGATGGGAACGACACAGCAACGGATAGGGCAGGCGAGGGGCTACATGTTGGGCTGCATCTCAAGTTCCCAGGTCCCACTATTAGATTGATAGATACATTGATAGGAGATAGATATGAGATAGATAGATAGATAGGAGATAGATAGATAGATAGGAGATAGATAGGAGATAGATAGATAGATAGATATGAGATAGATAGATAGATAGATAGATGATAGATAGGAGATAGATAGATAGGAGATAGATAGATAGATAGATAGATAGGAGATAGATAGATAGATAGATAGGAGATAGATAGATAGATAGGAGATAGATAGGAGATAGATAGATAGGAGATAGATAGATAGATAGATAGATAGGAGATGGATAGGAGATAGATAGATAGATAGGAGATAGATAGATAGATAGATAGGAGATAGATAGATAGCTATTAGATAGATAGATATGGGATAGATAGATATAAGATAGATAGATATGAGATAGATAGATAGGAGGTAGATAGATAGGAGATAGATAGATAGGAGATAGATAGATAGGTAGATAGATAGATAGGAGATAGATAGGAGATAGATAGGAGATAGATAGGAGATAGATAGATAGGAGATAGATAGATAGATAGATAGATAGGAGATAGATACATGGAGATAGATAGATAGATAGATAGGAGATAGATAGGAGATGGATAGGAGATAGATAGATAGATAGATAGATAGGAGATAGATAGATAGCTATTAGATAGATAGATAGGAGATAGATAGATAGATATGGGATAGATAGATATGAGATAGATAGATAGATAGGAGATAGATAGATAGGAGATAGATAGATAGGAGATAGATAGATAGGAGATAGATAGATAGGAGATAGATAGATAGATATGGGATAGATAGATATAAGATAGATAGATAGGAGATAGATAGATAGATAGATAGATAGGAGATAGATAGATAGGTAGATAGATAGATAGGAGATAGATAGATAGGTAGATAGATAGATAGATAGATAGGAGATAGATAGATAGATAGGAGATGGATAGATAGATAGATAGATAGATAGGAGATGGATAAATAGATGGATAGATAGGTAGGTAGATAGATAGGAGATAGATAGATAGATAGATAGGAGATAGATAGATAGATAGATAGATAGGAGATGGATAGATAGATAGATAGGAGATAGATAGATAGATAGATAGATAGATAGATAGGAGATGGATAGATAGATAGATAGATAGATAGGAGATGGATAAATAGATGGATAGATAGGTAGGTAGATAGATAGGAGATAGATAGATAGATAGATAGATAGATAGGAGATGGATAGATAGATAGATAGATAGATAGATAGATAGGAGATGGATAAATAGATGGATAGATAGGTAGGTAGATAGATAGATAGATAGATAGATAGATACGTAGGAGATAGATAGGAGATGGATAAATAGATGGATAGATAGGTAGGTAGATAGATAGATGGATGGATATGAGATAAATAGATAGATATGAGATAGATAGATAGATAGATAGATAGATAGATAGATAGGAGATAGATAGATAAGAGATAGATAGATAGATAGATAGATAGATAAATAGATAGATAAGAGATAGATAGATAGATAGATAGGAGATAGATAGATAGGAGATAGATAGATAGGAGATAGATAGATAGGAGATAGATAGATAGATAGGAGATGGATAGATAGATAGATAGATAGGAGATGGATAAATAGATGGATAGATAGGTAGGTAGATAGATAGGAGATAGATAGATAGATAAATAGGAGATAGATAGATAGATAGGAGATGGATAGATAGATAGATAGATAGGAGATGGATAAATAGATGGATAGATAGGTAGGTAGATAGATAGATAGATAGATAGATACGTAGGAGATAGATAGGAGATGGATAAATAGATGGATAGATAGGTAGGTAGGTAGATAGATAGATGGATGGATATGAGATAAATAGATAGATAGGAGATAGATAGATAGATAGATAAGAGATAGATAGATAGATAGATAAGAGATAGATAGATAGATAGATAGATAGATAGATAGATAGATAGATATGAGATAGATAGATAGGAGATAGGTAGATACACTTTTCTGTTGGGGGGAGGCATTACTTCGTATGTGTATTGGGTCAGTCAAGTAAATGTCTGGATATTGGTCTTATAGGGGGATCTGGTCTATCAGGTCGTTGGTCTAGTAGTTTTTCCGGACTCTACACATACAGTATGTAAGGCCTCATGGAGTAAACAAAGGAGACTCTTTGCGGCAAGTTCTATTGTCTTCCCCCTAGCGGCTGCGGCGCGCCGTTATCACATGGAAGGATGTCGTCGCTGCCTCACTATCCAGAAAGTTCTATTTTTTATAAACCATTAATTCTAATCTAGAAAGCAGAGTCGTCTGACGAGGGTGACGGACGGATTACTTGTCATGTGTGACATATTTAATTAAGACTACTAATTTGGAAAAAAAAGGATCAGGACGCCATTCATCTGGTCTAATTATATAATAACATTAGGGTTTTCGAGTGTGCCGATTCTGCAGCCTTTTTCCGCCGCTTCTCGTGATCAACAATTAAGAAATGAACTTGTACAAAATAAAAAAAATCCAACTTTCGACAACTCCACTAATTCCTTGGTTGAGATATGCAGAGTAAACCGAGCATCTCGTTATAATGCACACAGGCGAGCAGTCGGCTCTGCATACATAATTACTATGCAAAGAAGGTGCCGGAATAGCTGAACGCTACGAGCGCAGAGCTGCGGCGTGTGGAACTGAACCACAGCGGAACAGATTGCCATCCAGCCCAAAGAGGCCTGATGAAGCTCGAACCTCTCGCCCAGTGGAACAGGATGGAAATACAATATCTCTCCTGCATCGTGACTGCGGTGTTAAGAGGGCAGCATACCTGCTCTTGTATACTGCAGTGTCATTAGATACAAAATACATGAATTGTAACATTCTGCTCCTTGCCATGCCTAGCAGTATATAGCACTGTAGGGGATAACTGTCTACAGTCTGACCACTATATTACATTCTTTCCATTTTCTGCTCCTCTGGGGCGGTCTCACTTTGCAGTGGGTGGGGATAGAACAGCCCTGGAGCCAATCAGAGAATAGACATTTCACCCAGGGAAGTAATGCGTTGGCAGTAAGTTAAAGGAGTTGTGCCATGATGCACAACCACTTTGAGAATGTGGGGCTCAGAGCAATCGGTCCCACTCTATGAGGGCATATGAACAGAGCATGCCACGATACAACCCCATAGAAGAAACAAGACAGACAATTAAAAGGCAACACAACAGTAGTTTGGTAACAGAAGGGGCAGATTGTTAAGGTAATGAGGGTGATGATCTTGAGGAGGACACTGGAACATGACTGGTGAAGAGATCTCGGCAGGTGGCTGGGACTGTGCCATTATGTAAAAATAGGTGGCAGTCCGAGAATTGTATAGTCCAGGGGTGCAGACTCATTTTCACCAAGGGCCACATCTGCATTATGGTTGCCTTCAAAGGGTGGATTGTAAGTGTAAGACTGTATAATAACTCTGATCCCTATAGTGGCACCCAGTAGTAACAGTGCCCTCTATAGTGGCCCCAGTAGTAATAAGTGACCCATGGTGGCTCCAGTAGTAATAAGTGACCCCCATAGTAGTCTCAGATGCTGCACTGCCAGACCGGAGATGCAGGCTGGGTAAGTGGACTGGCTGTTAGGTTGCTGCACGGTTGGTGGGCCACATACAGAGAGGAACAGGCTGGATTTGGCCCACGGGCCCTGTATTTGACGTGTGTGGAATAGCAGGGTCCACAGCAGTACAGAGTATTTTAATGGGGTTTGCTAGGCAGAAATACTATTGATGAAGTATCCTTAAGATAGTCCGTTCATACTTGATGGGGACACTAGCCCATCAGGTGATCATGCTGCTGCAGTCAGCAAGGTGATACACAGGGGTTGGAGTGGAAGCTGCTGCCCCGACCCGAGTGTAGCAGCTGGGGTCTGATTAAAATCAATGGGAGCTGCACTTGCAGTTACAAGCGCCGGTCACTATATGGGGGAAGGAGCTAACCGCTTCCACTCCAAGCACTCCTGCAGGCGCCCGAACAGCTGATAAGTCGGGGTCCATAGCAGCAGACCCCGGAGGTGGCACAGTACAGCATGAAGTGATATCCAACCTCGACTCCTATCAAGAAGGGCTGAGCCTTAATGCTGGAGGCTACAACCACCAATCACACACGGATGGGACAGGCTTGGCTTTGGTTGGACTGCTGAGACTCCTGTGAGGAACTCCAAGGAAGGGTTTACCTGATATAATGGGGAAGCCGCTTCAGATGTTCTCTTTTCACTCGTGCCTACACAACATCCTGGGACTCCCGAAATTAATGGGTGTCTTTGCTGTTGGACTACCGCTGGTCACCCAACAGTGGTGTCAGTATACCGCATCATGAGCATCGTCTATATGGAGAAAACCTCTCAACACATATATCTAAAAATCCATTTGGTGGACTGTAAAGGGGGTTGGATGTGACCCCTTGTGTACAGGAGGAAAAATAATGGAAACACTTCCTCTCCGAATTGACTCTTAAGCTGTTGCGAACCCCACTTATCAACGTCCTGCCGGCCTCAAGCACTTTGGGAGTTGAAGTTCTGCCAAAGCCTGGAAACCTTAGTCTTTACTGTAGAGCCGTGTTTCCCAAACTCCAATCCTCATGACCCCCAGGAGGTCACATTTTTAGGATTTCCTCTGTATTGCACAGTGTTGTCCTTACAGTTGGTGCCTCAGACATCACTGTCCTCCCTGTTGGATATCCTCAAACATGGCTTGCTGGGTGTCCTGAGGACTGTGGTTTGGGAAGCTGCTGTATATGACTGGGACTCTGTCCGTGGTGCTGAACCTTCAGGGAGGGAGCGAGCTCAGCTTTGGGTACAGAGGCTCTGATTGAATCTTAGCCTTGAATCTTTACAGGTGGATGGGTGGGGGTGCATTCTTCTCCTTATGTCTTTGTCTATCAGTAATGTGTTATGGTCGGCGGTCCTGAGGACTGCAGTTTGGGAAGCCCCTGTAAATCACACGGTGGATTTCACTATAACCAATAGCTCTAGTCCTTCTCAGCAGAACCCCACCACCACCATAACAAAACCTCTTCCGGACTTCACTGTTGGGAGGATGCAGTCATGTAGAAACCGCTCTACAGGCAACCACCACACCCAAGTGCCACCATCCGACCAGAAGATGGTGTCCTGTGATTCATCCACAATACTTGCTTACAGTCACTTACAGTCCGTCGCTCTAAGCCCCATCGCAGGCGCCGCTGTGCATCCCCTGCTATGATGTTGTGTGCAGGTGCTCGTCCATGGTAACCCTTCACATGCCGTCCCCCTATGGAGGGTTCTAGTACTAATGGATGTCCCAATGCCCTGTGAGATATCCTCAGCGAGGACAGACGATGTGTGTGATGTCTTCACAGCTCCTACATTATCCTCCCACTATATAAGGCACTTGTCAGGCCCCACATGGAATACTGCGTACAGTTCTGGTCCCCGGTGCTCAGGATAGATGTCACAGTGCTTGAGGGGGTTCAAAGAAGAGCGACTAAACTAATACATGGAATGACGGGACTGGAATACCCAGAGAGGCTGTCCAAATTGGGACTATTTACTCTAGAAAAAAGAAGGCTAAGGGGTGATCAAATAACTATGCATAAATCCATGAGGGGACGATACAAGGATCTCTCCCATGATCTGTTTATACCCAGGACTGCGACGGTAACAAGAGGGCATCCGCTACGTGTAGAGGAAAGCAGGTTTCATCACCAACATAGAAGGGGATTCTTTACTGTAAGAGCAGCTAGACTGTGGAACTGGTGGAAGTGGTGATGGCAAAATCCATAGAGGAGTTTAAAAGGGGACTTGTTGTCTTTCTGGAGAGAAAGGATATTATAGGTTGTAAATCTAAAGTTAATTGTTAATCCTCGTATATAGGCAGGTAGGAACTATTAGGGGTTGGTCCAGGGAACAGTCTGATTGCCATTAGGGAGTCGGGAAGGAATTTTTTCCCCAAAAGGGCTAATTGGCTCCTGCCTCTTGGGGTTTTTTGCCTTCCTCTGGATCAACAACACAGGAGGATAAAAAGGCTGGACTAGATGGACATTGTCTTCATTCAGCCTTACGAACTATGTTACTATGTTAGAAGTCTTCGTTGTCCACGTTCTGTCAGTTTACGAGGTCTCCCTGAACGTGGCGACACCGCAAATACCGGATGGCTTCCATCTCCCAATAACATGGCCAACAGTAGACTCTGGAAGGTCCAGAAGCTGCGATGTCCGTACTGATTGGTTGGTGACATCCCCCCACCAGACCCCGTTGTCAGCTCTACACCTGGTGACATCTCCCCACCAGACCCCGTTGTCAGCTCTACACCTGGTGACATCCCCCCAACAGACCTCGTTGTCAGCTCTACATCTGGTGACATCCCCCCCAGCAGACCCCGTTGTCGGCTCTACACCTGCTGACATCCCCCCCAGCAGACCCCGTTGTCGGCTCTACACCTGCTGACATCCCCCTAGCAGACCCTGTTGTCAGCTTTACACTTGGTGACATCTCCCCAGCAGACCCCGCTGTCAGCTCTACACCTGGTGACATCCCCCCACCAGACCCAGTTGTCAGCTCTTCATCTGATGACATCCCCCTGCCAGACCCCATTGTCAGCTCTACACCTGGTGACATCCCACCACCAGACCCCATTGTTGGCTCTACACCTGCTGACATGCCACCCCCAGACCCTGTTGTCAGCTCTACACCTGGTGACCTCACCCTCCCACCAGACCCCATTGTCAGCTCTACACCTGGTGACATATCACCTGACATCATAGGATTGGTGGGGGGCTAATTCTTCTATTAACATAGTATACTCGTATGTCATGTATGTATACCTGTTAGTGATTTTGGTTTTCGTACCCTTCACAGATATAGATTAAAATTAAATAACTTTTATTAGGATATTCTAAAAAATATGGGCTCACATATAACACTTATAGACGATAACAAAAGGAAAGACAGGTAACATATAGACAAAGACTAGGCCCTAATGGAGATGTATAAGGTGCCGTATCTCTCAGATCGATTTTTGGAGATCGGTATCGCTCAGGAATATGGAAGAGGATATAGATCCAGATGGAAAGAGGATAGTATCCAAGTCCAAGAAATAATTATACCTGAACACTAATGCGGTACGAAAGTTAGTACCTATTAGGGCACGATATTATTATATATTCATGTTGCTAAAACAATATTCAATGACTTCCCATTAGTGGCACGATTACCACATATATAAGTACTAGATGAATGGGCTCATTGCGGGTCAGTAGTCCTGACCAGGACGAAAAGAGGTTCGCTCGACGCGTTTCCCTGCCCCTGTAAGTGGCAGTTCCTCAGGAGCACGGGTACTGATTGCCCGTAGGTACGTGTTTCTATGGGTGTCGTCTAGAAACAGTGGAGCAACAGGATTAGTGTGTCAGGACGTCGTCCTGCTCCAGTTTAGTCCTGTTAAGGTGATGCCACCTGTTCAATATTAGCCGTGCAATAACGGTTACCTCTTCTTACTTATTAGTTCCGACGCGGTATCTGTATTGGTGCCGCTGTCGGACTTTCTCTTTCGATATTCGGAAAGAGAGAGGGTCATTCATTCAATCTGGTATCTAGAATGATATATACCAGCATTAGAATGTCTTAACTGGCACTTCCAAGTAGCAGATGGCGACCGCAGATTCGGCTTATTCATCAGCTACTGGAGTGATGTCAGGTGATGCCCTCCTCAAAAGTTCCTGCATTTTCTATTGGGGTAATCGCATTGGTCTATGGATTTCAATGACCAATATAGATTAGTGCCCCGATAGGGATTGTTCTGTCGCTCGATATTAGCCGAGACGTTTTGGTTTTCGTACAGCTTACATGCTTCCCATCTGCCCGGTCAACCAGCAGTTGTTCTGCAGACATAATAAGCAGGCTCCTTGCAGCTCTCCATGAAAAGAACAAGGGTGAAGACCAGGAGCTCTTAAGGATTCTAAAGCCTGACAAATATGGCTTTATTGGCTGAGGGGCTAGACCACTCTTGTAACTAAAAGCTCCCTTGTGGGCTGTACACTTTATTCAGCACCCATGGACAGCGTCATGTACTGTCCTCTACAGCCAGATTATGTTCTAGAGCAGAACCAGGTACCCCAACTCAAATTGCATCTGAGTATCCCCAAGGCCATAGAATCATAGAATGGTAGAGTTGGAAGGGACCTCAAGGGTCATCTGGTCCTCCAGGTTCATTGGGACCTCCAGGTTCATCTGGTCATCCAGGGTCAATGAGACCTCCAGGGTCATCTAGTCATCCAGGGTCATCTGATCCCCTGGGGTGATCTGGTTCTCTGGGGTCATCAAGACCTCCAGCGTCATCTGGTCCTTCAGGTTCATCGGTTCCTCCAGGGTCATTAGGTCCTCCAGGTTAATCTGGTTCTCCACGGTCATCAGGACCTCCGGGTTCAGCAGCTCCTCCAGGGTCATTGGGACCTCCAGGTTCATCAGATCCTCCAGGTTCATCGGGTCCTTTAGGGTCATGGGGTCCTCCAGCATCAGGTAGTCCTCCAGGTTCATTGGCTCCTCCAGGATCATCGAGACCTACAGTGTCATCTGGTCCTCCAGGTAAATCAGTTCCTCCAGGATCATTGAGACCTACAGTGTCATCCGGTCCTCTGGGGTCATCATCTCCTTCAGGGTCATCGGCTCATCCAGGATCATCGAAACCTACAGTGTCATCTGGTCCTCCACGGTCATTGGGACCTATAGGTTGAGCAGCTCCTCCAGGGTCATCAGGACCTCCAGGTTCATGAGATCCTCCAGGGTCAGCTGGTCCTCCGGGTTCATCGGGTGCTTCAGGGTCATGGGGTCCTCCAGCATCATATGGTCCTCCAGGATCATCGAGACCAACAGTGTCATCTGGTCCTCCAGGGTCATTGGGACCTCCAGGGTCCTTGGGTTCAACCCCCTGATGATCATACAGTGTATTACCTGTAAAAGTGCAGCAACAACAGGGTGGGAGACCTTGTGACGACATGTGATGCCCCTGCTGGTGTGAATGCTCAGGTTCTAGGCTGTGACGGGTTATTTCATGTATTTGTACTAAAGGCAGATTACAGTATTCTTCCAGGCTCTTTCGCTTAGTTAGATTATTAATATTCTCACCGGCAACAGCTCCAAGAGACGAAAGAAAGTATATTTTCATGTCAAAACACAGACTTAGTCACTCAGCGCTGGAACAACAATGCACAGCGGTCCGCTGAATGTAAATTTACAAGCCTGCGATGGAGGCGTGATTACTTTCCCCATATGGATTTTTAAGTAAAGCTCTTGCGCACTTCTGGAACAGCAGGACCCGCGGATAAGGCAGAAAGTACATTCATAATATAAATGCGCAGCGGGGTTACGGCCGGAGGTGCAGCGGCTGACTTCATGAGATCATACCTGGATTCATCTGCCGCTCAATGTTCATTGCGGTGGAGGAGCGCGGCGCCAAATCTGGAAACAGCGGTTTTTCAAGATGTTATTTTTACTGAGTAATAATGGGGGAGTCTTGGAGGAAATCTGCAGATAATGAAGAGTGCAGATCTCAGAGGCACCCAAAGAGCGGCAGCCGAATCCGTGTCTGTCCTTGTATAATGTGACCACATAATAGAATCGAGTAATAAGAATGTCAGACGTTCCTTCCTTAAGACGCAATCTACAACTTGATCTCCTGACCCTCCTCGGCGGATGGAAGGCTCGGCCGCTAGTCACTTCTCACGACTGCAGTCAGTGCTTGAAGGAAACCGTCGGTTAAAGCAACTCCAGACTAACGTCTAAATGTTACTGAGACGCTTTATTGAAGGCCCCAGCCTGTCCGTCACCCGAGACCCCAGAGGAGGCAAAATCAAGACAAATTCTGCCCTCCCATCACCACATAAATCTGGCTCCATCTGACCAGGAGATGTTCCTCCGCTGCACGGTGATACAAGTTTTGCGCTCTTTTGCCTGCTGGAGTCTGTTCCTCTTAGACACAATGGTGCTGGAACCGGTCGCCCGCTGTTATACCATCCGTGCGGAGGAACGGCGAGTTGTGCGTTCGGACACGTTAGTTGGAGCTCCAGCGTTGTATTCAGCTGACTGTGCAGCCTGTTGGTCAGAACGATTCCTGACATCCTCCTCCGACCCCTTTCAATGAGGAGTTGTTTCCGTCCGCAGGATCCCCTTTCACTGGATGTTTTCCTCGATCGCGCCATTCTCTGTATACTCTCCACACCGTTACATGATAACCCCCCCGCGGTTGGTGGTGAGACCCCGGCTAGTCTAGCACCGATGACCGGCCTCGTTGGAAGTCGCTCCGATCGCTGGATCTTCCATCTAATGTGGATTCACACTAAGACTGATCCACGGAAAACTTGTCACATAATTTTATGCCGCACTCCGGGGTCACGGGGAGAATTACCGTACAGGGGGCGCCAATCATTAGAAGGCTGAGATCTAAAATAGGGGCCAATAGCGTATGTGCTGCATGTCTGTCCTAGCATATAGCCCACCCTGCTGTATTATAGCCGATACCACTATGGTGTGCTGCCACTGACAATGACTACAGTTTTTGCATCTTCTTGGGGTCCCCGTGGGACGATCACCTCCTTCCATCCTGTTAGTTCTGCTTTCCAATTAAATACATTTTCACCCATAATATCCCAAAATATTACATGGACAGACAGGCAGGAATACAGTAGCTTAGGTAGAACATCTCTCAGAAGCGGCAGGGAGGCAGTACTATATGTACATACATTATATATATGGAGAGGCAGGGAGGCAGTACTATATGTACCTATGTTATATATATGGAGAGGCAGCGAGGCGGTACTATATGTACTAAGTTATATACATGGAGAGACAGTGAGGCAGTACTATATGTACATACATTATATATGTATGGAGAGGCAGGGAGGCAGGACTATATGTACCTATGTTATATATAAGGAGAGACAGTGAGGCAGGACTATATGTACCTATGTTATATATATGGAGAGGCAGTACTATATGTACCTACGTTATACCTACGTACCTATATTATGTATATAACATCGGAACATCGGAAATGGAGGTTTGTGGAGGTTTTCACCAACATTCGTAGAAATTCCATGCAGATGTTGTCTTGGTAAGATTTGACCTAGGGTCCCAGCACAGCGAGGCCAACTACTAACTACTGAGCCACCATTGGGGGAGAGGAGGAAGAAGAGCTGGAGGTTTTTTTAAAGCTCTTAGACACTTTTTTATGCCAGTTTTGGGGAAATCGGCGAAGTTCCAGTTCAGTTTACACTAATTTGGACCTAAGTGAACTTTTTGCTGAAGTTTGTTGAACCAGTTGAACCAAACTTTTCAAAGGTTCACTCAACACTACTGAATACTGGTAGCCGCCTCCTTCCACTGAGCCTCATGCACCGCGCTGATGGCCAGTTCACTTTCAAGGCTGCTGAGCATAACTGAAGATCCCAGCCGAGCGAGGGCGGCTCCATCCATGCAGTCTCATCCCTAAGAGGCAAAGTCCAAGCCCCTCTCAGCTCTCCTCGTAGACGGTAGCGTCCAGAGCTCGTTAGGATATGATCATGCCGCCGGCAGCCTTCCAGTGATTGTCATCCATCCATTTACTGCCTGCAGACCGCCATGAGATGCAACCGCAGGTCGGCCTTCAACACCATAGAGACCGCTGAGAGTCACTTGTGACTTCAATGTGATCCTAAATGTTTATCCAGTAGAAAGACATCGGGCAATCAGTCACGTATCTGCAGAGCAAATATATAAGCTGCCATCTCCGGGGTCTGCAAATCACCGGCTCCGACAGCAGATTCAAGGTCAGCCCAGTGATGTACGAGGCGGAGGGTCCGCGCCTCCAAATCTAATAAGACTAATGGGAACAAACAGCGCACTTTATGTCAGCGCTCTAATTTCCGTCTTCATTATAGGGCGATAGAAAAGCAACTTCACGGACGTCGGCTGCGATGTCGCAACGTCTTCATCCAATGAACTCAGCGATGAAGGCTTCCTTCTGTGTCATCTCAATGCTAAAAAGGTCACAGAAGAAGCAGAATTATTTGTAAAGCGTCTGCAGAGGGTGGAGACTGCGGCTCTACGGTCAGCGGCTGGTGGGAGAAGGTTACAGAGCGCTGCTACACGAGGGGCAGAACACCCCGAATACCCCAGGCGCCCAGTGTCTCCTCATTCCATAGGGGGACCGACGTGATTCTGGTTATGACCCCCTCACCCCGTCCTCAGGATGCAACGTCCTAAGGTTGAGGATTGTTATCTCCACCTTTCAGAAGCCATAGCCCTTTTCTTTTTCCGCCGCCGAGGCCGTATGCGAGATGTTTTTGCGCGGCGAGCTGTAGTTTTTCTTGGCACCATTTTCGGGTACATATAACGTATTGTAGAACTTCTCTATGAATTCTTTTGTAGGCCGGGAAAAAAATCTTCAGTTCTGCCTGCGTGTTTTCACCGTCAGTCATGCAGCGTACGGCACATCGCTGCGACTACAATACCAATTACAGATGCTTCTAGGTTTCTACTTTTGCATCGCTATGTTCATAGTCCCCCAGAACCTTTTCACGTTTCCACTGACAGAGTTCTGCGGGCTCTTTGTCTTTTGTGGCACCATTTTAGTGCACATACCACTTTTCAGATCACTTTTGTGTTCGGCTTTTTTTTGGGAGGCGAAAAAAAACAAAAAAGCAATTTGGCTCCATTTTTTACCCTTTTTTTATACTGTTTGCTGTGTGATAAAAACTTCAATTAATTATAAGGGGCGCTACACAATGGGGCAATGCCCAACTTTTTTTTTACATTTTGTAAACAAAGAGGAACCTAGCCGTGTGCAGTCATCCATATACGCCGGTCCCAAACCAGGATAAATGGGGAGGGTTAGGGAAGACCTGGCGACCTACCCTGTAAATCTATGAAAGAGCTCTCTGAGGATGCAGATATGGTATCCGATGACAACTGCAAAACATGGCCAAATTCAAATTGACAATGGGGCCGTAGAATGAGTGCGAGACTTCATCTCCCTTGGTGTGAACATTGACCAGGCTGGAGAGTCTATGGCTGAGATAAAACGTAGGATAGCATTGGGGGGGGGAGCTAAACCTGTACAAAATCTGGAAAAGTAGGGATATCGGTATAGCAACCAAACGCAGGACAGTGCAAACCACTATTGTCCCCAGAGCATGTATGGATGTGAGAGCTGCACTGCAAGGGAAGCCGATAGAAGGAGGATTGATGCGTTTGAGCTGCTGTGTATGTCCTGGATGGTGGGAGTAACAAACAGTGAAGTCCTGAATCATAAAAGACCCAATAAATCACTGGAGGACAAGATGACTGGACTAACGGAGGACAAGATGACCAGCCTCAGACTCATGGAGGACAAGATGACCAGACTCAGACTCATGGAGGACAAGATGACCAGACTTAGACTCATGGAGGACAAGATGACCAGACTCAGACTCACCAGAGAGCAAGATGACCGGCCTCAGACTCATGGAGGACAAGATGTCCAGCCTCAGACTCATGGAGGACAAAATGACTGGTCTCAGACTCATGGAGGACAAGATGACCAGACTCAGACTCATGGAGGACAAGATGACCAACCTCAGACTCATGGAGGACACAATGACTGGTCTCAGACTCATGGAGGACAAGATGTCCAGACTCAGACTCACCAGAGGACAAGATGACCAGACTCAGACTCACAAAGAACCAAATGACCGGACTCAGACTCACGGATTTTGGCCATGTAATGTGAGCAGAGTTGCTAGAAAAATCTATAATGCTTGGACAGATCAGGGGCAAAAGCGCTGCGGAATAAGTTGGCGCTATACAAATAAAGATTATTATTATTATTAAAAGACCCGGCCGCCAGAGGACATGATGGCCGATACTGTCAGAACGGATACTGGCATGGATATCACACCAGTGACACCACTAAAAGAAGTAAAACCGAAAAACATGGAGGCAGCTCGCCTTTAGGGTTGCTGAGGGTCATGAACCACTTAACAGCTAACAGCAACAACAAATAAAGAGGGGAAAGTGTGCAAAAATTTTATTTTTCCCTTTTTTTCCAGTTTTTTTTAAATTCTTTATGTCCCTGTAGGGGTTTTGAACCTCTGAATCTATGATTGCTATGACAATACAGTGCAGTACTTTTGTAACAAAAGCGATCAGAGGCAATGATAGACCTGGACACCATTGTCTAGCATTCAGTTGCCATGGCAATCCATCAGCAATCCATGATTACATGCCGGACGGCCAATCATGTTGCAGAGGAAGGGCACTCCATTGAACCCTTTAGATGCTGTGATCAACATTGATTGTAGCATGTAAGGGGTTAACAGTGGGAATTGGGGGTTTCACCAATCCCCACTATTGCAGTGAGATGCCAGCTGTCAGCCAGAGCTTCTGAGCCCGCACCATCCATGGGATGTAAACGTACATCCATTTACAGAAGCTGCTTCCCACCTAGGATGTAAGTTTATGTCCCGTGGCGTGAAGGGGTTCAATGCCCACTTTGGTGATATCAGTCATTCATTATGTAGCTCCCCCCAGTATATATAAGTCGGCTAGTGTGACCTCGCTTAGTTATTCCTCTGTCTGAGGCCCCCAGCCTCCTCCTCGGATGGTCATGCTGTTACGGTATCCTACCCGATGATAAGCCAGCCCGGGTTGCCCTAGAACTTACTTGCAACCCCTGTCCTTGCCTACTTGCCTCCAGGCGGGCAACTGAGCGGTGGTACCTACTCTCGCTAGGGACCGAGGAGGGACGCTGGCATACCTAGATGGAACCGGGTAGAATACCGACAGGAAGCGTGATGAGGAAACAACCGCAGACCGAGACAGATGGGATGACCTGGCAGAACTGGCAAACAAGCTGACAAACAGGAGACTGATAGAGGCAGAATACAAGCACGCTGACAGAATGGACCTCACTGCCAGCCTTATAAACAGAAGCCTCCGCCCAGGGGCGGAGAGAGGGAGGCGCTACCTCCCAGCAGGATCTAATGAACAGGAGCCAGAGCACGGAGCTGCACTCACAGGCACACGTGTACATTGCGCTGGCTGGACCCACGAGTGCGCGCACACCTCACCGAGCAGCCCCCCGGCAGCCGGACAACAAGCCGGGGGGACGCGCCCCAACCACGGGACCCAGTGCCCAGCTGCCCCAGGAGGACCCGCAGCAGCCACATGGTAACACATGTGATCTCAGTTCCGTCCCCTGCAGATCTACTTGAGTTTTGTGTTCAGTTTCTAGTCAGTGTCTCAGTCTGTGTGATGCTGTTACATGGATCTACCACAGAAACTAGAGGGGGACACAGACAGTCATGTCACAGCTACTAATGATCACACATGTATAATAGAGGAGATCACAGCTCATCCCTGTTGCTCCCCCCGATTAGCTGCCCTGCTGCCAGATTCTGCAGAATATGGATATCTGGCCTTGCTGAAATGGCCAAAACCCTTTATGAAGTCACAATGGGAGGTGAAGATGTCCCCTTCCGCTGGAAGCAGGAACATACAAGGGCCTATGACAACATCAAGCGAGCTCTGCTAAAAGCACCCGCACTGGCCTCGCTTAATCTGGAGAAATTACTTATTCTGTATGTTCATGAGAAGAAGGGACTGGCGATCGGTGTTCCCACCCAGATGATGAGATCTTGGCATCAACCTGTTGTCTATCTCTCCAAGCAACTTGATAATGCAGCCATGGGATGGCCTCCCTGCCTGAGAAGACTGGCAGCAGCAGGGGCCTTGGTTACAGAAGCTGACAAGCTAACCCTGGGTCAAGATCTTACAGAACAAGTGCTACCTTGTGTCCTAACTCTGATGGAGGCCAAAGGGCCCTGCTGGTGACAGAAGCTTGCATAATCAAGTATCAAGGCCTCCTATGTGAAAACCCAAGACTGACGTTGGAAGTGTGTACTACTCTAAATCCAGCAACTCTGTTGCCGACCAGAACTGGAACCCCTGACTATAACTGCTGTGAGGTGATGGATGAAGTCTTCAGCAGCTATCCTGTTCTATGAGACACACCCCTCGAAGCTCCTGATGTCGAATAGTACACAGATGGTAGCAGCCTCATGAATGAAGGCATACGATATGTTGAATATGTGGTGGTCACCCTACAGACTACTACAAAAGCAAAACCAGTGCCAAAAAGAACATCAGCTCAAAAGGCAGAACTTCATGCACTTATCAGAGCCCTACAGCTGGCAGCTGGGGTGAAAGTCAATATCTTCACTGACTCAAAGTAGGCCTTCCTCACACTCTATGTTCATGGGGCCCTGAGAGAAGAGTCTGGTCCCTTCAGCAGGTCAAGAAGTGAAGCACGCTACTCTCATTCCGGAACTGTCAGAAGAGGTGTGGGTCATTCACTGTAAAGGAAGGCAGAAGGGAGACTCACTGGTTGCACAGGGGATCAGAGAGGCAGATGCTGATGCCAAGCGAGCTGCCACTCTCCTAAACGCCGAATGTACTGTCAAGCTACAAGCCCTTTTCCTGGTTCCCCTCAGCAACTGGAACCCCTGCTACAATCGAAGTGAACAGGAGCGACTAAAACACCCCTGAGGGTTAGTTCATCTCCTCGGATGGAAGAAGTGTGGACCCAACAGCACTAGCAACGAAGATCGTCAAGAAAGTGCATGAGGACCTGCTATGGGTCCACCATTATGGAAGATCTAATCCAAGATGTGCCATACATCTCAAGACTTACCAGGCGAGCACCAGAAAATGTGTAATTTATGCTGAAAATAGTCCCAGACAAAGACCTCTGTAGACTCCAGGGGTACAATCTTATGGAGCTGCTCTCCTCAAAGATGTACTAGTGGACGTTACTCAAATGCCTGCAGCTGACGGATGGAAGTATCTCCTGGTTGTTGTCTGCACTTACACGGAGTGTGTGGAGGCCTTCCCCACTAGGAAAAAGAAATCAACCAAAGTGGCCAGAGCACTACTGAGGGACATAATTCAAAGACACGACCAACCAGTGCAGATTTGGTCATACAACGGACCAGCCTTTGCAGCAGAGATCAAACAAGAGCTTGCCAGCTGCCTCACGACCAGATGGAGATTGTACTTTGCACACAGACCTCAGAGCTCAGGGAAGGCTGAGCGCATGGACTGGACTTTAAAACTTGCCCTAGGGAAGCTCTGTCAGGAGACTTACCTACAAGGGCCACAAGTCATACCCATGGCTCTGCTCAGAATCAGATCTGCCCCCACCAAACATCCCGCTTGTCTTCTGCATCCTCCGCTCAGAGCGCAAGGTGATCGCTCATCTTGATCGCTCATCTTGCGCTGTAAATAACACAACGAATATCAATCAAAAGTCCCTTAAAAGAGGCTTTTGAGCGATAATCATTGTGTCTAAATGAGTCTTTACATTTCACTCCCCCCTCCCCCGCCTCGTAGATTCTTCTGTCCTGAAGTTCTTCTTTCCAGTGTTGACCAATAATGATGAAACTGTGAACAAGCCGGCCCACACTGTATACGGTTGTTGTAATGTCTTTGTATAGGCACACTGGGCTAGGGAGGCTAATCCACCAGTGTCTGTGCGCACATACAATAAAGACCACTTCCTGAGGAGGTCCTGGGTGTCCTGTCCAATGGCCTACAGCAGTAGAACCTGTAAGTAATGCTGGGCTGATGCATCATGGGATGGATGTGAATGTAGAACATCTAACCACCAAGAAGGTGGCTGATAAGCATCAGACAGGGGGCTGCACTAGGCAAGAGAGGAGACCCCCAGAGTGTAACAGGCAATCAAGTGAGAGGGCAGGGATGGATACATGTGCTTTCACTGGAATGACCCTTTAAGTCATATGGAGATACAACATAAAGTGGTTGCTGGACGGCCTACCGTGTGACCCCCACTGATCATTCAAAGGGATTGTCAGCTTTCGCAGCACTGTCCTTGCGGGAAGCCTAACTGGCCCCTGACTACCAAACAACAAGGTTGGACAGGAAACAACCCGATGGATGAAGAAAGTACTCAACGCCAAGGACTCAAACGTCATGTCTCTTTAATAGATCCAGCAATTGATGCCCCTTCCTCAGAGCAGGATGTAATGTTCGCAGCATTTGGCTTCCTGGCAACTGTAAACTGTCAACATCATTAAAGGGATTGTCCGGAAACAGCGCCACACCTGCCCAAAGGTTGTGTCTGGTATTGCAGCTCAGATTCACTGGAGTTTATAAAGCTCAGCTGCAGCAGCACATACAGCTCTGCTACATCTGTAAAAGATAAACCTCGAGGGACCTTTTAACAGCCGCAAAATAAGTCTGGAAGATACAAACAGAAACGCTGAAAATTCTGCACCACAATCGGTGTGTATATATATATATATATATATGTGTGTGTGTTACGGGGCAGACATCTACAGCAGCGACGGCTAACACTGCTTTACTGATGTCACTAATGGGCTTTAACCCAGCACAGGCATCTTAAGGTGGTGGCCTGGCCGACTGACAGCCCGGCTCCTGCTCTAACACACAGGAGCAGAGAAGCCTCAGATTAACTCCTTACATGCCACAATCAATAGTAACTGCACGGAGAAGACGTGAGTGGTGCTATGGCGGTGCATGTGCAGCGGCGCTCCAACCATTTGAGCAGCGCTGAGGTAGATAGCCGAGCACTTTGTACCCTGTTATTTCCGTCAGGCCAACTGAAATGAGTGCGGCCGCTGCTGCGTTCAGTCCCACGTCACTGCGGGTTGGGAAAAGCAGCTCCATAGTGATATGAAGAGGGGGCACGGGAACCATGTTCTTGGCATGGGTGGGGGTCTCACCTTGGCATAGCTGATCAAACTGTCTGGTACAACCCCCTAAACTGCAATCAGTTTCACAATGGCTGATCTGATGTGCTGTGTCAAAGGAACCCAAAAGGGGGCGCTACTTTCCACTCAGATTCCCAAGTTATAGTCTCCTGAGCAGTCACCAGTTGGCAATGGCCTCCCTGTAGGGAGGTCTGGAGCAGAGGCACAAGCAGAGTCAGAACAATGCCGGGAGTGAAGCTCAAGAAACGAAGAGCCGAAGAAGAAAATGAAGACATCGCCAAGAAACTAATCTGAAGACAATAAGCAGAGAGCCGGACTACAAGTAACAAGTGGCCATGATGAAGCGGTAACTGCAGAGGAACACCAAGATCACGCACAAATCAAGTACAAGCATTGTACTCAGAGGCAACAGGGCGTGGCTAGAATCCTCCATAAGTCTATCATAGTGCCCGATGTAACCAGAGCGGGAGAGCGGCCAACCCAACGTAGCCGGAAGTAGAGAGCAGCCAACCCAACAACCCAACGGCTGGAAGTAGAGAGCAGTAGATCTATATATATGTATCACAGACCTCCTTGGCTCAAACATTGCTTTCTATACATTCCTCGGGCTCACACTGCACATTAGTCCGCCTAATATTCCACCAATGTTGATCCAGAGGAAGACCAAAAAAAAAGAAAACCCAAATGAGGTAAAAGACAATATTCCTACTTTTAGGGAGAAAAATCCTTCCTGACTCCAATCTGGCAATCAGAACAATCCCGGGATCGCCGACTCTGCAGAGTAATCAGTGATACAACACGTAACATTGTAACACTCAAGAAAGATGTCCAGAGCCTCTTATACTCTTATATTGTATCACCATCACCGCGTCCTCAGGAGAGAGCTCCATAGTCTCACTGCTCTTACAGTAAAGAACCCCTTCTATGTTGTAGAAACCTTCTTTCCTCTAGACGTACAGAGCGCCCCTTTGTTACAGTCCTGGGTATAATAGATGATGGGAGAGATCTCTGTACTGACCCCTGATATATCTATACATACTTATTAGAGCGGCCCCTTGTTATAGTCCTGGGTATAATAGATGATGGGAGAGATCTCTGTACTGACCCCTGATATATCCATACATAGTTATTAGAGCGGCCCCTTGTTATAGTCCTGGGTATAATAGATGATGGGAGAGATCTCTGTAATAACCCCTGATATATCTATACATAGTTATTAGAGCGCCCCATTGTTACAGTCCTGGGTATAATAGATGATGGGAGAGATCTCGGTACTGACCCCTGATATATTATACATAGTTATTAGAGCGCCCCCTTGTTACAGTCCTGGGTATAATAGATGATGGGAGAGATCTCTGTACTGACCCCTGATATATTATACATACTTATTAGAGCGGCCCCTTGTTACAGTCCTGGGTATAATAGATGATGGCAGATATCTATGTACTGACCCCTGATATATCTATACATACTTATTAGAGCGGCCCCTTGTTACAGTCCTAGGTATAATAGATGATGGGAGAGATCTCTGTACTGACCCCTGATATATCTATACATAGCTATTAGAGCGCCCCCCCCCTTGTTACAGTCCTGGGCATAATAGATGATGGGAGAGATCTCTGTACTGACCCCAGATATATCTATACATAGTTATTAGAGTGCCCCCTTGTTACAATCCTGGGTATAATAGATGATGGGAGAGATCTCTGTACTGACCCCTGATATATTATACATAGTTATTAGAGCACCCCGGTGTTACAGTCCTGGTATAATAGATGGGAGAGATCTCTGTACTGACCCCTGATATATTATATATAGTTATTAGAGCGCCCCCTTGTTACAGTCCTGGGTATAATAGATGATGGGAGAGATCTCTGTACTGACCCCTGATATATCTATACATAATTATTAGAGCGCCCCCTTGTTACAGTCCTGGGTATAATAGATGATGGGAGAGATCTCTGTACTGACTCCTGATATATCTATACATACTTATTATAGCGGCCCCTTGTTACAGTCCTGGGTATAATAGATGATGGTGGAGATCTCTGTACTGACCCCTGATATATGTATACATAGTTATTAGAGCACCCCTTTGTTACAGTCCTGGGTATAATAGATGATGGGAGAGATCTCTGTACTGACCCCGGATATATGTATATATAGTTATTAGAGCTACCCCTTGTTACAGTCCTGGTATAATAGATGATGGGAGAGATCTCTGTACTGAACCCTGATATATCTATACATAGTTATTAGAGCACCCCCTTGTTACAGTCCTGGGTATAATAGATGATGGGAGAGATCTCTGTACTGACCCCTGATATATCTATATATAGCTATTAGAGCACCCCTTGTTACAGTCCTAGGTATAATAGATGATGGCAGATATCTCTGTACTGTACGTGATATATCTATACATAGTTATTAGAGCGCCACTTGTTACAGTCCTGGGTATAAAAGATGATGGGAGAGATCTCTGCACTGACCTCTGATATATCTATACATAGTTATTAGTGTTCCCCCTTGTTACAGTCCTGGGTATAATAGATGATGAGAGAGATCTCTGTACTGACCCCTGATATATCTATACATAGTTATTATTGTGCCCCCTTGTTACAATCCTGGGTATAATAAATGGTGGGAGAGATCTCTGTACTGACCCCTGATATATTGTACATACCGTGTTTCCCCGAAAGTAAGACAGTGTCTTACTTTCTTTTTATCCCCAAAAGCCCCACTATGTCTTACTTTCGGGGTATGTCTTATAATAAAAAACAAATCATTACTCACCTCCCCCGGCGTTCTGTCGCGCTTCGGCCACGTGCGCCTTCAGCCAATCACAGCCATTCAATGATGTCATTGAATAGTGTGATTGGCTGAAGCCACGTGCGCCTTCAGCCAATCACAGCCATTCAATGCTGTCATTGAATGGCTGTAACTGGCTGACGGCGTGTGTATTAGCTTTCTGGAGGCGGGGATTTCAAGCCCCGCATTCAGAAAGCAATGCTGCGCCGGGGACGAGGAGCGAGCGACATCCTGCCGGAGCGCGACAGGACGCCGGGGGAGGTGAGTAATGATTTTTTTTTTTCTCCACTGTATATACGGTATGTCTTACTTTCGGGGTACGGCTTACATTGGCCGACCCCCCTGAAACCCCCGATACGTCTGATAAAGACCCAAGCACAGGGTCGATACGTGGCTGCTGCTTGCTTCTTCATGGATATTTAATAAAGAAGACTTCATTGAATGCTGCCTGGTTCCTCCTCTCTATAGTACAATCGGGGGTGTCTTACTATCGGGGAAACACGGTAGTTATTAGAGCACCCCCGTGTTACAGTCCTGGGTATAATAGATGATGGGAGAGATCTCTGTACTGACCTCTGATATATTATACATAGTTATTAGAGCGCCCCCTTGTTACAGTCCTGGGTATAATAGATGATGGGAGAGATCTCTGTACTGACCCCTGATATATTATACATAGTTATTAGTGTGCCCCCTTGTTACAGTCCTGGGTATAATAGATGATGGGAGAGATCTCTGTACTGACCTCTGATATATCTATACATAGTTATTAGTGTGCCCCCTTGTTACAGTCCTGGGTATAATAGATGATGGGAGAGATTTCTGTACTGACCCCTGATATATTATACATAGTTATTAGAGCACCCCCGTGTTACACTCCTGGGTATAAAAGATGATGGGAGAGATCTCTGTACTGACCTCTGATATATCTATACATAGTTATTAGTGTGCCCCCTTGTTACAGTCCTGGGTATAATAGATGATGGGAGAGATCTCTGTACTTACCCCTGATATATTATAGATAGTTATTAGAGCGCCCCCTTGTTAAAGTCCTGGGTATAATAGATGATGGGAGAGATCTCTGTACTGACCTCTGATTATATCTATACATTGTTATTAGAGCGCCTCCTTGTTACAGTCCTGGATATAATAGATGATGGGAGAATTCTCTGTACTGACCCCTGATATATCTATACATAGTTATTAGAGCACCCGCTTGTTACAGTCCTGGGTATAATAGATGATGGGAGAGATCTCTGTACTGACCCCTGATATATCTATACATAGTTATTAGAGCGCCCCCTTGTTACAGTCCTGGGTATAATAGATGATGGGAGAGATCTCTGTACTGTACCTGATATATATATATACATAGTTATTAGAGTGCCCCCATGTTACATTCCTGGGTATTATAGATGATGGGAGAGATCTCTGTACTGACCCCTGATATATTATACATAGTTATTAGAGCGCCCGCTTGTTACAGTCCTGGGTATAATAGATGACGGGAGAGATCTCTGTACTGACCCCTGATATATCTATACATAGTTTTTAGAGCACCCCCTTGTTACAGTCCTGGGTATAATAGATGATGGGAGAGATCTCTGTACTGTACCTGATATATATATACATAGTTATTAGAGTGCCCCCATGTTACATTCCTGGGTATTATAGATGATGGGAGAGATCTCTGTACTGACCCCTGATATATTGTACATAGTTATTATAGCACCCCCTTGTTACAATCCTGGGCATAATAAATGGTGGGAGAGATCTCTGTACTGACCCCTGATATATTATACATAGTTATTATAGCACCCCCTTGTTACAGTCCTGGGTATAATAGATGATGAGAGAGATCTCTGTACTGACCCCTGATATATCTATACATAGTTATTATTGTGCCCCCTTGTTACAGTCCTGGGTATAATAGATGATGGGAGAGATCTCTGTACTGACCCCTGATATATCTATACATAGTTATTATTGTGCCCCCTTGTTACAATCAAGGGTATAATAAATGGTGGGAGAGATCTCTGTACTGACCCCTGATATATTATACATAGTTATTAGAGCACCCCCGTGTTACAGTCCTGGGTATAATAGATGATGGGAGAGATCTCTGTACTGACCTCTGATATATTATACATAGTTATTAGAGCGCCCCCTTGTTACAGTCCTGGGTATAATAGATGATGGGAGATCTCTGTACTGACCTCTGATATATCTATACATAGTTATTAGTGTGCCCACTTGTTACAGTCCTGGGTATAATAGATGATGGGAGAGTTCTCTGTACTGACCCCTGATATATTATACAAAGTTATTAGAGCACCACGGTGTTATAGTCCTGGTATAATAGATGATGGGAGGGATCTCTGTACTGACCCCTGATATATATAGTTATTAGAGCGCCCCCTTGTTACAGTCCTGGGTATAATAGATGATGGGAGAGATCTCTGTACGGACCCCTGATAGATCTATACATAATTATTAGAGTGCCCCCTTGTTACAGTCCTGGGTATAATAGATGATGGTAGAGATCTCTGTACTGACCCCTGATATATTATACATAGTTATTAGAGCGCCCCCTTGTTACAGTCCTGGGTATAATAGATGATGAGAGAGATCTCTGTACTGACTCCTGATATATCTATACATAATTATTAGAGTGCCCCCTTGTTACAGTCCTGGGTATAATAGATGATGGGAGAGATCTCTGTACTGACCCCTGATATATTATACATAGTTATTAGAGCGCCCCCTTGTTACAGTCCTGGGTACAATAGATGATGGGAGAGATCTCTGTACTGATCCCTGATATATTATATGTAGTTATTAGAGCGCCCCTATTGTTATAGTCCTGGTTATAATAGATGGTGGGAGAGATCTCTGTTCTGTCCTCTGATATATTTATACATAGTTATTAGAGCGCCCCCTTGTTACAGTCCTGGGTATGATAGATGATGGGAGAGAGCTCTGTACTGACCCCTGATATATCTATACATACTTATTAGAGCGGCCCCTTGTTATAGTCCTGGGTATAATAGATGATGGGAGAGATCTCGGTACTGACCCCTGATATATCTATACATACTTATTAGAGCGGCCCCTTGTTACAGTCCTAGGTATAATAGATGATGGCAGAGATCTCTGTACTGACCCCTGATATATCTATACATAGCTATTAGAGCGCCCCCCCCCCCCCCTTGTTACAGTCCTGGGCATAATAGATGATGGGAGAGATCTCTGTACTGACCCTTGATATACATAGTTATTAGAGCGCCCTCTTGTTACAGTCCTGTGTATAATAGATGATGGTAGAGAACTCTGTACTGACCCATGATATATCTATACATACCTATTAGAGCGGACCCTTGTTACAATCCTGGGCATAATAGATGATGGAAGAGATCTCTGTACTGACCCCTGATATACATAGTTATTAGAGCGCCCTCTTGTTACAGTCCTGGGTATAATAGATGATGGTGGAGATCTCTGTACTGACCCCTGATATATCTATACATAGTTATTAGAGCGCCCCTTGTTACAGTCCTAGGTATAATAGATGATGGCAGATATCTATGTACTGACCCCTGATATATCTATACATAGTTATTAGAGCGCCCCCTTGTTACAGTCCTGGGTATAATAGATGATGGGAGAGATCTCTGTACTGACCTCTGATATATCTATACATAGTTATTAGAGCGGCCCCTTGTTACAGTCCTGGGTATAATAGATGATGGGAGAGATCTCTGTACTGACCCCTGATATATTATACATAGTTATTAGAGTGCCCCCTTGTTACAGTCCTGGGTATAATAGATGATGGGAGAGATCTCTGTACTGACCCCTGATATATCTATACATACTTATTAGAGCTGCCCCTTGTAACAGTCCTGGGTATAATAGATGATGGAGAGATCCCTGTACTGACCCCTGATATATCTATACATAGTTATTAGAGCGCCCTCTTGTTACAGTCCTAGGTATAATAGATGATGGTGGAGATCTCAGTACTGACCCCTGATATATCTATACATAGTTATTAGAGCGCCCCTTGTTACAGTCCTAGGTATAATAGATGATGGCAGATATCTATGTACTGACCCCTGATATATCTATACATAGTTATTAGAGCGCCCCCTTGTTACAGTCCTGGGTATAATAGATGATGGGAGAGATCTCTGTACTGACCCCTGATATACATAGTTATTAGAGCGCCCTCTTGTTACAGTCCTAGGTATAATAGATGATGGTGGAGATCTCAGTACTGACCCCTGATATATCTATACATAGTTATTAGACCACCCCCTTGTTATAGTCCTGGGTATAATAGATGATGGGAGAGATCTCTGTATTGTCCCCTGATATATCTATACATAGTTATTAGAGCACTCCCTTGTTACAGTACTGGGTATAATAGAGGATGGGAGAGATCTCTGTACTGACCCCTGCTATATCTATACCTGGCTATTAGAGCCCCCCCCCCCCCCCCCCACCCTTGTTACAGTCCTGGGCATAATAGGTGATGGGAGAGATCTCTGTACTGACCCCTGATATACATAGTTATTAGAGCGCCCTCCTGTTACAGTCCTGGGTATAATAGTTGATGGTGGAGATCTCTGTACTGACCCCTGATATATGTATACATAGTTATTAGAGCACACCTTTGTTACAGTCCTGGGTATAATAGATGATGGGAGAGATCTCTGTACTGACCCCTGATATATCTATACATAGTTGTTAGAGCGCGCCTTGTTACAGTCCTAGGTATAATAGATGATGGCAGATATCTCTGTACTGTACCTGATATATCTATACATAGTTATTAGAGCGCCCATTGTTACAGTCCTGGGTATAATAGATGATGGGAGAGATCTCTGTACTGACCTCTGATATATCTATACAAAGTTATTAGTGTGCCCCTTGTTACAGTCCTGGGTATAATAGATGATGGGAGAGATCTCTGTACTGACCACTGATATATTATACATAGTTATTAGAGCACCCCCGTGTTACAGTCCTGGTATAATAGATGATGGGAGAGATCTCTGTACTGACCCCTGATATAGTATATATAGTTATTAGAGCGCCCCCTTGTTACAGTCCTGGGTATAATAGATGATGGGAGAGTTCTCTGTACTGATCCCTGATATACTATACATAGTTATAAGAGCGCCCCCTTGTTACAGTCCTGGGTATAATAGATGATGAGAGAGATCTCTGTACTGACTCCTGATATATCTATACATAGTTATTAGAGCGCCCCCTTGTTACAGTCCTGGGTATAATAGATGATGGGAGAGATCTCTGTACTGACCTCTGATTATATCTATACATAGTTATTAGAGCGCCCCTTGTTACAGTCCTGGGTATAATAGATGATGGCAGATATCTCTGTACTGTACCTGATATATCTATACATAGTTATTAGAGTGCCCACTTGTTACTGTCCTGGGTATTATAGATGATGGGAGAGATCTCTGTACTGACCTCTGATATATTATACATAGTATTATAGCACCCCCTTGTTACAATCCTGGGTATAATAGATGGTGGGAGAGATCTCTGTACTGACCCCTGATATATTATACATAATTATTATAGCACCCCCTTGTTACAGTCCTGGGTATAATAGATGATGGGAGAGATCTCTGTACTGACCCCTGATATATTATACATAGTTATTATAGCACCCCCTTGTTACAATCCTGGGTATAATAGATGATGGGAGAGATCTCTGTACTGACCCCTGATATATTATACATAGTTATTATAGCACCCCCTTGTTACAATCCTGGGTATAATAGATGATGGGAGAGATCTCTGTACTGACCCCTGATATATTATACATAGTTATTAGAGCACCCCGGTGTTACAGTCCTGGTATAATAGATGGGAGAGATCTCTGTACTGACCCCTGATATATTATATATAGTTATTAGAGCGCCCCCTTGTTACAGTCCTGGGTATAATAGATGATGGGAGAGATCTCTGTACTGACCCCTGATATATCTATACATAATTATTAGAGCGCCCCCTTGTTACAGTCCTGGGTATAATAGATGATGGGAGAGATCTCTGTACTGACTCCTGATATATCTATACATACTTATTATAGCGGCCCCTTGTTACAGTCCTGGGTATAATAGATGATGGTGGAGATCTCTGTACTGACCCCTGATATATGTATACATAGTTATTAGAGCACCCCTTTGTTACAGTCCTGGGTATAATAGATGATGGGAGAGATCTCTGTACTGACCCCTGATATATCTATACATAGTTATAAGAGTGCCTCCTTGTTACAGTCCTGGGTATAATAGATGATGGTGGAGATCTCTGTACTGACCCCTGATATATGTATACATAGTTATTAGAGCACCCCTTTGTTACAGTCCTGGGTATAATAGATGATGGGAGAGATCTCTGTACTGACCCCTGATATATGTATATATAGTTATTAGAGCTACCCCTTGTTACAGTCCTGGTATAATAGATGATGGGAGAGATCTCTGTACTGAACCCTGATATATCTATACATAGTTATTAGAGCACCCCCTTGTTACAGTCCTGGGTATAATAGATGATGGGAGAGATCTCTGTACTGACCCCTGATATATCTATATATAGCTATTAGAGCACCCCTTGTTACAGTCCTAGGTATAATAGATGATGGCAGATATCTCTGTACTGTACGTGATATATCTATACATAGTTATTAGAGCGCCACTTGTTACAGTCCTGGGTATAAAAGATGATGGGAGAGATCTCTGCACTGACCTCTGATATATCTATACATAGTTATTAGTGTTCCCCCTTGTTACAGTCCTGGGTATAATAGATGATGAGAGAGATCTCTGTACTGACCCCTGATATATCTATACATAGTTATTATTGTGCCCCCTTGTTACAATCCTGGGTATAATAAATGGTGGGAGAGATCTCTGTACTGACCCCTGATATATTGTACATACCGTGTTTCCCCGAAAGTAAGACAGTGTCTTACTTTCTTTTTATCCCCAAAAGCCCCACTATGTCTTACTTTCGGGGTATGTCTTATAATAAAAAACAAATCATTACTCACCTCCCCCGGCGTTCTGTCGCGCTTCGGCCACGTGCGCCTTCAGCCAATCACAGCCATTCAATGATGTCATTGAATAGTGTGATTGGCTGAAGCCACGTGCGCCTTCAGCCAATCACAGCCATTCAATGCTGTCATTGAATGGCTGTAACTGGCTGACGGCGTGTGTATTAGCTTTCTGGAGGCGGGGATTTCAAGCCCCGCATTCAGAAAGCAATGCTGCGCCGGGGACGAGGAGCGAGCGACATCCTGCCGGAGCGCGACAGGACGCCGGGGGAGGTGAGTAATGATTTTTTTTTTCTCCACTGTATATACGGTATGTCTTACTTTCGGGGTACGGCTTACATTGGCCGACCCCCCTGAAACCCCCGATACGTCGTACAATCGGGGGTGTCTTACTATCGGGGAAACACGGTAGTTATTAGAGCACCCCCGTGTTACAGTCCTGGGTATAATAGATGATGGGAGAGATCTCTGTACTGACCTCTGATATATTATACATAGTTATTAGAGCGCCCCCTTGTTACAGTCCTGGGTATAATAGATGATGGGAGAGATCTCTGTACTGACCTCTGATATATCTATACATAGTTATTAGTGTGCCCCCTTGTTACAGTCCTGGGTATAATAGATGATGGGAGAGATTTCTGTACTGACCCCTGATATATTATACATAGTTATTAGAGCACCCCCGTGTTACACTCCTGGGTATAAAAGATGATGGGAGAGATCTCTGTACTGACCTCTGATATATCTATACATAGTTATTAGTGTGCCCCCTTGTTACAGTCCTGGGTATAATAGATGATGGGAGAGATCTCGGTACTGACCCCTGATATATCTATACATACTTATTAGAGCGGCCCCTTGTTACAGTCCTAGGTATAATAGATGATGGCAGAGATCTCTGTACTGACCCCTGATATATCTATACATAGCTATTAGAGCGCCCCCCCCCCCCCCCCTTGTTACAGTCCTGGGCATAATAGATGATGGGAGAGATCTCTGTACTGACCCTTGATATACATAGTTATTAGAGCGCCCTCTTGTTACAGTCCTGTGTATAATAGATGATGGTAGAGAACTCTGTACTGACCCATGATATATCTATACATACCTATTAGAGCGGACCCTTGTTACAATCCTGGGCATAATAGATGATGGAAGAGATCTCTGTACTGACCCCTGATATACATAGTTATTAGAGCGCCCTCTTGTTACAGTCCTGGGTATAATAGATGATGGTGGAGATCTCTGTACTGACCCCTGATATATCTATACATAGTTATTAGAGCGCCCCTTGTTACAGTCCTAGGTATAATAGATGATGGCAGATATCTATGTACTGACCCCTGATATATCTATACATAGTTATTAGAGCGCCCCCTTGTTACAGTCCTGGGTATAATAGATGATGGGAGAGATCTCTGTACTGACCTCTGATATATCTATACATAGTTATTAGAGCGGCCCCTTGTTACAGTCCTGGGTATAATAGATGATGGGAGAGATCTCTGTACTGACCCCTGATATATTATACATAGTTATTAGAGTGCCCCCTTGTTACAGTCCTGGGTATAATAGATGATGGGAGAGATCTCTGTACTGACCCCTGATATATCTATACATACTTATTAGAGCTGCCCCTTGTAACAGTCCTGGGTATAATAGATGATGGAGAGATCCCTGTACTGACCCCTGATATATCTATACATAGTTATTAGAGCGCCCTCTTGTTACAGTCCTAGGTATAATAGATGATGGTGGAGATCTCAGTACTGACCCCTGATATATCTATACATAGTTATTAGAGCGCCCCTTGTTACAGTCCTAGGTATAATAGATGATGGCAGATATCTATGTACTGACCCCTGATATATCTATACATAGTTATTAGAGCGCCCCCTTGTTACAGTCCTGGGTATAATAGATGATGGGAGAGATCTCTGTACTGACCCCTGATATACATAGTTATTAGAGCGCCCTCTTGTTACAGTCCTAGGTATAATAGATGATGGTGGAGATCTCAGTACTGACCCCTGATATATCTATACATAGTTATTAGACCACCCCCTTGTTATAGTCCTGGGTATAATAGATGATGGGAGAGATCTCTGTATTGTCCCCTGATATATCTATACATAGTTATTAGAGCACTCCCTTGTTACAGTACTGGGTATAATAGAGGATGGGAGAGATCTCTGTACTGACCCCTGCTATATCTATACCTGGCTATTAGAGCCCCCCCCCCCCCCCACCCTTGTTACAGTCCTGGGCATAATAGGTGATGGGAGAGATCTCTGTACTGACCCCTGATATACATAGTTATTAGAGCGCCCTCCTGTTACAGTCCTGGGTATAATAGTTGATGGTGGAGATCTCTGTACTGACCCCTGATATATGTATACATAGTTATTAGAGCACACCTTTGTTACAGTCCTGGGTATAATAGATGATGGGAGAGATCTCTGTACTGACCCCTGATATATCTATACATAGTTGTTAGAGCGCGCCTTGTTACAGTCCTAGGTATAATAGATGATGGCAGATATCTCTGTACTGTACCTGATATATCTATACATAGTTATTAGAGCGCCCATTGTTACAGTCCTGGGTATAATAGATGATGGGAGAGATCTCTGTACTGACCTCTGATATATCTATACAAAGTTATTAGTGTGCCCCTTGTTACAGTCCTGGGTATAATAGATGATGGGAGAGATCTCTGTACTGACCACTGATATATTATACATAGTTATTAGAGCACCCCCGTGTTACAGTCCTGGTATAATAGATGATGGGAGAGATCTCTGTACTGACCCCTGATATAGTATATATAGTTATTAGAGCGCCCCCTTGTTACAGTCCTGGGTATAATAGATGATGGGAGAGTTCTCTGTACTGATCCCTGATATACTATACATAGTTATAAGAGCGCCCCCTTGTTACAGTCCTGGGTATAATAGATGATGAGAGAGATCTCTGTACTGACTCCTGATATATCTATACATAGTTATTAGAGCGCCCCCTTGTTACAGTCCTGGGTATAATAGATGATGGGAGAGATCTCTGTACTGACCTCTGATTATATCTATACATAGTTATTAGAGCGCCCCTTGTTACAGTCCTGGGTATAATAGATGATGGCAGATATCTCTGTACTGTACCTGATATATCTATACATAGTTATTAGAGTGCCCACTTGTTACTGTCCTGGGTATTATAGATGATGGGAGAGATCTCTGTACTGACCTCTGATATATTATACATAGTATTATAGCACCCCCTTGTTACAATCCTGGGTATAATAGATGGTGGGAGAGATCTCTGTACTGACCCCTGATATATTATACATAATTATTATAGCACCCCCTTGTTACAGTCCTGGGTATAATAGATGATGGGAGAGATCTCTGTACTGACCCCTGATATATTATACATAGTTATTATAGCACCCCCTTGTTACAATCCTGGGTATAATAGATGATGGGAGAGATCTCTGTACTGACCCCTGATATATTATACATAGTTATTATAGCACCCCCTTGTTACAATCCTGGGTATAATAGATGATGGGAGAGATCTCTGTACTGACCCCTGATATATTATACATAGTTATTAGAGCACCCCGGTGTTACAGTCCTGGTATAATAGATGGGAGAGATCTCTGTACTGACCCCTGATATATTATATATAGTTATTAGAGCGCCCCCTTGTTACAGTCCTGGGTATAATAGATGATGGGAGAGATCTCTGTACTGACCCCTGATATATCTATACATAATTATTAGAGCGCCCCCTTGTTACAGTCCTGGGTATAATAGATGATGGGAGAGATCTCTGTACTGACTCCTGATATATCTATACATACTTATTATAGCGGCCCCTTGTTACAGTCCTGGGTATAATAGATGATGGTGGAGATCTCTGTACTGACCCCTGATATATGTATACATAGTTATTAGAGCACCCCTTTGTTACAGTCCTGGGTATAATAGATGATGGGAGAGATCTCTGTACTGACCCCTGATATATCTATACATAGTTATAAGAGTGCCTCCTTGTTACAGTCCTGGGTATAATAGATGATGGTGGAGATCTCTGTACTGACCCCTGATATATGTATACATAGTTATTAGAGCACCCCTTTGTTACAGTCCTGGGTATAATAGATGATGGGAGAGATCTCTGTACTGACCCCTGATATATGTATATATAGTTATTAGAGCTACCCCTTGTTACAGTCCTGGTATAATAGATGATGGGAGAGATCTCTGTACTGAACCCTGATATATCTATACATAGTTATTAGAGCACCCCCTTGTTACAGTCCTGGGTATAATAGATGATGGGAGAGATCTCTGTACTGACCCCTGATATATCTATATATAGCTATTAGAGCACCCCTTGTTACAGTCCTAGGTATAATAGATGATGGCAGATATCTCTGTACTGTACGTGATATATCTATACATAGTTATTAGAGCGCCACTTGTTACAGTCCTGGGTATAAAAGATGATGGGAGAGATCTCTGCACTGACCTCTGATATATCTATACATAGTTATTAGTGTTCCCCCTTGTTACAGTCCTGGGTATAATAGATGATGAGAGAGATCTCTGTACTGACCCCTGATATATCTATACATAGTTATTATTGTGCCCCCTTGTTACAATCCTGGGTATAATAAATGGTGGGAGAGATCTCTGTACTGACCCCTGATATATTGTACATACCGTGTTTCCCCGAAAGTAAGACAGTGTCTTACTTTCTTTTTATCCCCAAAAGCCCCACTATGTCTTACTTTCGGGGTATGTCTTATAATAAAAAACAAATCATTACTCACCTCCCCCGGCGTTCTGTCGCGCTTCGGCCACGTGCGCCTTCAGCCAATCACAGCCATTCAATGATGTCATTGAATAGTGTGATTGGCTGAAGCCACGTGCGCCTTCAGCCAATCACAGCCATTCAATGCTGTCATTGAATGGCTGTAACTGGCTGACGGCGTGTGTATTAGCTTTCTGGAGGCGGGGATTTCAAGCCCCGCATTCAGAAAGCAATGCTGCGCCGGGGACGAGGAGCGAGCGACATCCTGCCGGAGCGCGACAGGACGCCGGGGGAGGTGAGTAATGATTTTTTTTTTCTCCACTGTATATACGGTATGTCTTACTTTCGGGGTACGGCTTACATTGGCCGACCCCCCTGAAACCCCCGATACGTCGTACAATCGGGGGTGTCTTACTATCGGGGAAACACGGTAGTTATTAGAGCACCCCCGTGTTACAGTCCTGGGTATAATAGATGATGGGAGAGATCTCTGTACTGACCTCTGATATATTATACATAGTTATTAGAGCGCCCCCTTGTTACAGTCCTGGGTATAATAGATGATGGGAGAGATCTCTGTACTGACCTCTGATATATCTATACATAGTTATTAGTGTGCCCCCTTGTTACAGTCCTGGGTATAATAGATGATGGGAGAGATTTCTGTACTGACCCCTGATATATTATACATAGTTATTAGAGCACCCCCGTGTTACACTCCTGGGTATAAAAGATGATGGGAGAGATCTCTGTACTGACCTCTGATATATCTATACATAGTTATTAGTGTGCCCCCTTGTTACAGTCCTGGGTATAATAGATGATGGGAGAGATCTCTGTACTTACCCCTGATATATTATACATAGTTATTAGAGCGCCCCCTTGTTAAAGTCCTGGGTATAATAGATGATGGGAGAGATCTCTGTACTGACCTCTGATTATATCTATACATTGTTATTAGAGCGCCTCCTTGTTACAGTCCTGGATATAATAGATGATGGGAGAATTCTCTGTACTGACCCCTGATATATCTATACATAGTTATTAGAGCACCCGCTTGTTACAGTCCTGGGTATAATAGATGATGGGAGAGATCTCTGTACTGACCCCTGATATATTATACATAGTTATTAGAGCACCCGCTTGTTACAGTCCTGGGTATAATAGATGATGGGAGAGATCTCTGTACTGACCCCTGATATATTATACATAGTTATTAGAGCGCCCGCTTGTTACAGTCCTGGGTATAATAGATGATGGGAGAGATCTCTGTACTGACCCCTGATATATCTATACATAGTTTTTAGAGCACCCCCTTGTTACAGTCCTGGGTATAATAGATGATGGGAGAGATCTCTGTACTGTACCTGATATATATATACATAGTTATTAGAGTGCCCCCATGTTACATTCCTGGGTATTATAGATGATGGGAGAGATCTCTGTACTGACCCCTGATATATTGTACATAGTTATTATAGCACCCCCTTGTTACAATCCTGGGCATAATAAATGGTGGGAGAGATCTCTGTACTGACCCCTGATATATTATACATAGTTATTATAGCACCCCCTTGTTACAGTCCTGGGTATAATAGATGATGAGAGAGATCTCTGTACTGACCCCTGATATATCTATACATAGTTATTATTGTGCCCCCTTGTTACAGTCCTGGGTATAATAGATGATGGGAGAGATCTCTGTACTGACCCCTGATATATCTATACATAGTTATTATTGTGCCCCCTTGTTACAATCAAGGGTATAATAAATGGTGGGAGAGATCTCTGTACTGACCCCTGATATATTATACATAGTTATTAGAGCACCCCCGTGTTACAGTCCTGGGTATAATAGATGATGGGAGAGATCTCTGTACTGACCTCTGATATATTATACATAGTTATTAGAGCGCCCCCTTGTTACAGTCCTGGGTATAATAGATGATGGGAGAGATCTCTGTACTGACCTCTGATATATCTATACATAGTTATTAGTGTGCCCACTTGTTACAGTCCTGGGTATAATAGATGATGGGAGAGTTCTCTGTACTGACCCCTGATATATTATACAAAGTTATTAGAGCACCACGGTGTTATAGTCCTGGTATAATAGATGATGGGAGGGATCTCTGTACTGACCCCTGATATATATAGTTATTAGAGCGCCCCCTTGTTACAGTCCTGGGTATAATAGATGATGGGAGAGATCTCTGTACGGACCCCTGATAGATCTATACATAATTATTAGAGTGCCCCCTTGTTACAGTCCTGGGTATAATAGATGATGGTAGAGATCTCTGTACTGACCCCTGATATATTATACATAGTTATTAGAGCGCCCCCTTGTTACAGTCCTGGGTATAATAGATGATGAGAGAGATCTCTGTACTGACTCCTGATATATCTATACATAATTATTAGAGTGCCCCCTTGTTACAGTCCTGGGTATAATAGATGATGGGAGAGATCTCTGTACTGACCCCTGATATATTATACATAGTTATTAGAGCGCCCCCTTGTTACAGTCCTGGGTACAATAGATGATGGGAGAGATCTCTGTACTGATCCCTGATATATTATATGTAGTTATTAGAGCGCCCCTATTGTTATAGTCCTGGTTATAATAGATGGTGGGAGAGATCTCTGTTCTGTCCTCTGATATATTTATACATAGTTATTAGAGCGCCCCCTTGTTACAGTCCTGGGTATGATAGATGATGGGAGAGAGCTCTGTACTGACCCCTGATATATCTATACATACTTATTAGAGCGGCCCCTTGTTATAGTCCTGGGTATAATAGATGATGGGAGAGATCTCGGTACTGACCCCTGATATATCTATACATACTTATTAGAGCGGCCCCTTGTTACAGTCCTGGGTATAATAGATGATGGGAGAGATCTGTTTACTGACCCCTGATATATCTATACATAGCTATTAGAGCGCCCCCCCCCCCCCCCCCTTGTTACAGTCCTGGGCATAATAGATGATGGGAGAGATCTCTGTACTGACCCTTGATATACATAGTTATTAGAGCGCCCTCTTGTTACAGTCCTGTGTATAATAGATGATGGTAGAGAACTCTGTACTGACCCATGATATATCTATACATACCTATTAGAGCGGACCCTTGTTACAATCCTGGGCATAATAGATGATGGAAGAGATCTCTGTACTGACCCCTGATATACATAGTTATTAGAGCGCCCTCTTGTTACAGTCCTGGGTATAATAGATGATGGTGGAGATCTCTGTACTGACCCCTGATATATCTATACATAGTTATTAGAGCGCCCATTGTTACAGTCCTAGGTATAATAGATGATGGCAGATATCTATGTACTGACCCCTGATATATCTATACATAGTTATTAGAGCGCCCCCTTGTTACAGTCCTGGGTATAATAGATGATGGCAGAGATCTCTGTACTGACCCCTGATATATCTATACATAGCTATTAGAGCGCCCCCCCCCCCCCCCCCTTGTTACAGTCCTGGGCATAATAGATGATGGGAGAGATCTCTGTACTGACCCTTGATATACATAGTTATTAGAGCGCCCTCTTGTTACAGTCCTGTGTATAATAGATGATGGTAGAGAACTCTGTACTGACCCATGATATATCTATACATACCTATTAGAGCGGACCCTTGTTACAATCCTGGGCATAATAGATGATGGAAGAGATCTCTGTACTGACCCCTGATATACATAGTTATTAGAGCGCCCTCTTGTTACAGTCCTGGGTATAATAGATGATGGTGGAGATCTCTGTACTGACCCCTGATATATCTATACATAGTTATTAGAGCGCCCATTGTTACAGTCCTAGGTATAATAGATGATGGCAGATATCTATGTACTGACCCCTGATATATCTATACATAGTTATTAGAGCGCCCCCTTGTTACAGTCCTGGGTATAATAGATGATGGGAGAGATCTCTGTACTGACCTCTGATATATCTATACATAGTTATTAGAGCGGCCCCTTGTTACAGTCCTGGGTATAATAGATGATGGGAGAGATCTCTGTACTGACCCCTGATATATTATACATAGTTATTAGAGTGCCCCCTTGTTACAGTCCTGGGTATAATAGATGATGGGAGAGATCTCTGTACTGACCCCTGATATATCTATACATACTTATTAGAGCTGCCCCTTGTAACAGTCCTGGGTATAATAGATGATGGAGAGATCCCTGTACTGACCCCTGATATATCTATACATAGTTATTAGAGCGCCCTCTTGTTACAGTCCTAGGTATAATAGATGATGGTGGAGATCTCAGTACTGACCCCTGATATATCTATACATAGTTATTAGAGCGCCCCTTGTTACAGTCCTAGGTATAATAGATGATGGCAGATATCTATGTACTGACCCCTGATATATCTATACATAGTTATTAGAGCGCCCCCTTGTTACAGTCCTGGGTATAATAGATGATGGGAGAGATCTCTGTACTGACCCCTGATATACATAGTTATTAGAGCGCCCTCTTGTTACAGTCCTAGGTATAATAGATGATGGTGGAGATCTCAGTACTGACCCCTGATATATCTATACATAGTTATTAGAGCGCCCCTTGTTACAGTCCTAGGTATAATAGATGATGGCAGATATCTATGTACTGACCCCTGATATATCTATACATAGTTATTAGAGCGCCCCCTTGTTACAGTCCTGGGTATAATAGATGATGGGAGAGATCTCTGTACTGACCTCTGATATATCTATACATAGTTATTAGTGTGCCCCCTTGTTACAGTCCTGGGTATAATAGATGATGGGAGAGATTTCTGTACTGACCCCTGATATATTATACATAGTTATTAGAGCACCCCCGTGTTACACTCCTGGGTATAAAAGATGATGGGAGAGATCTCTGTACTGACCTCTGATATATCTATACATAGTTATTAGTGTGCCCCCTTGTTACAGTCCTGGGTATAATAGATGATGGGAGAGATCTCTGTACTTACCCCTGATATATTATACATAGTTATTAGAGCGCCCCCTTGTTACAGTCCTGGGTATAATAGATGATGAGAGAGATCTCTGTACTGACTCCTGATATATCTATACATAGTTATTAGAGCGCCCCCTTGTTACAGTCCTGGGTATAATAGATGATGGGAGAGATCTCTGTACTGACCTCTGATTATATCTATACATTGTTATTAGAGCGCCTCCTTGTTACAGTCCTGGGTATAATAGATGATGGCAGATATCTCTGTACTGTACCTGATATATCTATACATAGTTATTAGAGCGCCCCCTTGTTACAGTCCTGGGTATAATAGAGGATGGGAGAGATCTCTGTACTGACCCCCGATATATCTATACATAGTTATTAGAGCGCCCCCTTGTTACAGTCCTGGGTATAATAGATGATGGAGAGATCTCTGTACTGACCCCTGATATATTATACATAGTTATTAGAGCCCCCCCTTGTTACAGTCCTGGGTATAATAGATGATGGGAGAGATCTCTGTACTGACCCCTGATATATCTATACATAGTTATTAGAGCGCCCCCTTGTTACAGTCCTGGGTATAATAGATGATGGGAGAGATCTCTGTACTGACCCCTGATATATTATACATAGTTATTAGAGCACCCGCTTGTTACAGTCCTGGGTATAATAGATGATGGGAGAGATCTCTGTACTGACCCCTGATATATTATACATAGTTATTAGAGCGCCCGCTTGTTACAGTCCTGGGTATAATAGATGATGGGAGAGATCTCTGTACTGACCCCTGATATATCTATACATAGTTTTTAGAGCACCCCCTTGTTACAGTCCTGGGTATAATAGATGATGGGAGAGATCTCTGTACTGTACCTGATATATCTATACATAGTTATTAGAGTGCCCCCATGTTACATTCCTGGGTATTATAGATGATGGGAGAGATCTCTGTACTGACCCCTGATATATTGTACATAGTTATTATAGCACCCCCTTGTTACAGTCCTGGGTATAATAGATGATGAGAGAGATCTCTGTACTGACCCCTGATATATCTATACATACTTATTAGAGCGCCCCTTGTTACAGTCCTGGGTATAATAGATGATGGGAGAGATCTGTTTACTGACCCCTGATATATCTATACATAGTTATTAGAGCGCCCCCTTGTTACAGTCCTGGGTATAATAGATGATGGGAGAGATCTGTGTACTGACCCCTGATATATCTATACATAGTTATTATTGTGCCCCCTTGTTACAATCAAGGGTATAATAAATGGTGGGAGAGATCTCTGTACTGACCCCTGATATATTATACATAGTTATTAGAGCACCCCCGTGTTACAGTCCTGGGTATAATAGATGATGAGAGAGATCTCTGTACTGATCCCTGATATATTATACATAGTTATTAGAGCGCCCCCTTGTTACAGTCCTGGGTATAATAGATGATGGGAGAGATCTCTGTACTGATCCCTGATATATTATACATAGTTATTAGAGCGCCCCCTTGTTACAGTCCTGGGTATAATAGATGATGGGAGAGATCTCTGTACTGACCTCTGATATATCTATACATAGTTATTAGTGTGCCCACTTGTTACAGTCCTGGGTATAATAGATGAAGGTAGAGTTCTCTGTACTGAGGTTGAAGATGGTGGTGAGGTGGGTAATGTCTTCCGGGGAGACGGAGAGAGGATGTGTAAGGGAGACGGTCGCTGGCACAAGAGATGGGGCTTGTTTCTCTGTCATTGGTTCGAGTGCAGATAGTGTTTGAGTATTCGATGCATCGCTGTAGAGGTTGGCCTCGGGGTAGCCGTGTAGGGTGTGGTAATATTATTTAGAATTATTTAGATTTTTTCTTTGATGTTGGCGTCTAGTTCTCCAGCAGTCAGATCCGTCATGGGGGCCTGTTCTTTGGGGCTGAGGAGGGAGCGGAAGGTGTTGAAGAGTGGTTTGGGGTTGTGGGATAGTGAGGAGACGAGGGAGATGCAATAAGCTTGTTGGGCATGGTGGAGGGGCAGGTTGTAAGGTTAAGCATAAATTTGTCATGGAGATACCTGCGGGCCGCTTTGAGCCGCTCACAGTAAGTAATTAGGAAGTTTTTAAACATTTCCTATTTATCCTTTGTACTCCTATTTCTGAGTACGTTGTCCCAGTCTGTAGGGTTAAGGATATCTCTGAGCTGATGGAGCTTCGCCTTCCTAAAGTTTGGTATTTTTGTAACTCCCCTATAAAACCCCCCACCTGCACCCCCATTATTCTGTCAGGTCTGATGGTTAGTGTTAAGTCCACAATGGCCGCCCCTCTTGTCGGGTCCTGTGGGTTAATTATCTTTACTAATCGGCAGGAAGTTCATTACTTCATTGTGATTAGCTGCTTCTGTCATATTTGGTGTCTATAGAAAACCCCTGTGAGGATTTTATTGCTGTTCTTTCCTCCATGTATCTCTACTCATAGAGACTCCACATGTTCATCTCCCTTCCATCTATCTTCCATTAATGTTACACAAACTGTTACATAAAGACAAGCCCCTCTCACTTTCTATTTTTTACAGTCCCTTCTGAACAGACTGTAACCCTGTAAGTTCTCCCGCCCAGTCACAGCTTTCATCCAACCAGTTCTCAGTTATTCCCACTATGTCATAGTTGTCCTCAGACATTATTACTTCCAGTTCATCTACTTTATTGGTCAGACTTCTAGCATTAGTCCTCTTATGGGTCAGACTTCTTCCTGACCATTGTCTATGTGTATAGCATCCCCCACATCCACCCCCCCATACCGTGCACATCTCCACCCCGCCATACCGTGCCCAACTCCAACTTGCTATACCATGCCTATCTCTAGCACGCCGTACGGTGCCCATCTCCACCCTGCCATATTGGGCACATCTCCACCCCACCGTAACGTGCACATCTCCACCCGCCATACCGTGCAAATCTCCACCCTGCCATACTGTGCACATCTCCACCCCGCCATACCGTGCCCAACTCCACCCTGCCATATCGTGCACATCTCCAGCCTGCCGTACCATGCCCATCTCCACCCCGCCATACCGTGCAGATCTCCACCCACCATACCGTGCACATCTCCACCCTGCCATACGGTGCACATCTCCACCCCCCATACCGTGCACATCTGAACCCCACCATACCGTGCAGATCTCCACCCACCATACCGTGCACATCTCCACCCTGCCATACGGCGCACATCTCCACCCCCCATACCGTGCACATCTGAACCCCACCATACCGTGCACATCTCCAGCCCTGCCATACCGTGCACATCTCCACCCCTTTACCTTCTGTATCCCCCCATTATCTGTAGTATGTAAGCTCGTTGGAGCCCCGCACCCCTACTGTCTCCATCACTGATTAGTACATGTAACCGCGGTTTTGTTTCGGTTCCCCGTCTTGTTGGCGCCATATAAATAAAGATTGTTATTATTGGTCAGACTTCTGGCATTAGTTAGCTCACAGTTTAGAAGGTTTTGGTTATTCCTTATAGTAACTGTACTAGCCCCTCCCACTGCCCCGCCCCCTTCTCATTACTTAGTCCAAGGTCAGTGTCTACACCGTGTCCCCCTTTATCTCTCTGGTTGCCTCCCGTTTAACCATCTCCGCTCCTCCCTTTGGTGTCTCCGGCTCCTACATTCGCCCGCTGAACTCTAGAACGCTTCCAACGTGACGTATTAAATCTTCATTTTATTTCCCATTTTTCCATTATGTAAAGACGCCTTAAATCGTCGGTGTGACCCGCACATTACCGCCGGCGTGACGGATGCCGCTGACCGCCGCTACATTCCATAGGTTAAGCAGAGCCTTGAAGAAATATTTTGCTGGTACAATTACTTTAGCCTATGATGTATTCCTTTAATTAAAATGTGAATATCCGGGCTTACAGCCTGTAATCGGTCAGCTTTATTGGCTGGCAGAGAATAGCTGCGCTTTCTGTTTAACTGCCCAGACGAGACCCCATAAAGCATAGATGTACAGTGGATGCGCCGATTCATGGGGGGCAGCACGCTAAGAAATGTTATTGCTGATTTCTGGACCGTCAGACGGGGAAAGTTTCTCCAAGAATAACTCCAGGTGAGAAGATGTAGCGCGCCGGCCGCTTCCTCGCCTCTTCATCCTCAGAGATCAGTCGTGGCCACCAGATTCTTCACTTACAGTAAACATGCCGGATTAACAGACGTTTGCCTAATGGTGAATCTTCAGTAATCCACAACTAGCTGTCTGATGTAACGGTTGGCAAGAGGGCATCAAACCCAGATCTCTCTTAGACACAATGGCGCTGGAACTGGTCGCGTCCTGTTATATCATCCGTGCGGAGGAACGGCGAGTTGTGCGTTCGGACACGTTAGTTGGAGCTCCAGCGTTGTATTCAGCTGACTGTGAAGCCTGTTGGTCAGAACGATTCCTGACATCCTCCTCCGACCCCTTTCAGTGATGAGTTGTTTCCATCCGCAGGATCCCCTCTCGCTGGATGTTTTCCTCGATCACGCCATTCTCTGTATACTCTCCATGGCGTTGCATGAGGAACCCCCCCCCCCCCCTGCGGTTGGCGGTGAGCCCCCGGCTAGTCTAGCACCGATGACCGGCCTTGTTTGAAGTCGCTCCTATCACTGGATCTTCCATCTAATGTGGATTCACACTGAAACTGCTGATCCACGGAAAACTTGATCACGTGATTTTATGCCGCACTCCGGGGTCACGGGGAGAATTACCGTACAGGAAAGCACCTATCATGAGAGGGCCCCGGGTCTAATAAAGGGGCCGGTTAGTGTATCAGAAACATAAATGGCCAACTCACCTCTTTTTTTAAAATTTTTAATTTGTAAATTAAAATCATTAAATCTGTTCAAAAAGTCAACAGGAAACACCACATTGGCCCCTCCCCCTCCCAAAAAGTGGAATAAAATGTAGGCCCCTTCTGCACTCAGGTACCTGAACATTCCTCCCAAAGATGAGGCAATACATGATTGACTTCAAGCTAAACACTGAATCTAATAGTTATTTTTGACATAAGAGGAGCCGGGACTGGCGCGTTTCGCCGCGGCGCCGACTTCCTGGGAGAGCAGACAATCTCTTCATCTCGCTTGGTTACTTTCATATTGTGAATTCATTAAAGTTTGAGCCGCATTTTCCCTTTAAAGTGACTGTCACTTCCTCTGGAATCTCGCAGACCTCCAGAAAGCAGATAATTGTGGGAAATGTCATTCGATGAGTTGTAGGAGTGGGACGACTTGTCACAGGGTGACATGAAGAGCTCCAGCGAGACAGACCTGTAATCAGAGGGATCGGCAGGTGTAATACCGCTAGTAATGACTCTCGGTGTAGGGAACACGCACCTACGCCTTCCACCACATCCCCAATGCCGTTTCATTATCTGCTACACTTGGGGCTATAAAAAAGCCCAGACTGATAATGAAACATTCTTACAACAAAGGAAATAAACAATGTAACATTCCGAGCCGTGAAACATCCGTGTAATGGGACGGGGCGCCTGATGCGGATACCACGGCTGCGAGACGATAATGCATCTCAGACATAAAATACCGGCTCGTACAGCAAGGCCAGAAGAATCTGGATAGAGACATAATGTTTAGAATATCCCCCCTGTACACCAACACAAAGGATGTGAGACAAAGCCAAGAAGAGGAGACGGACGTGTGCAGCGGCGTGAGGCAGGGGAGTGAGGCCACCTCCGCGCCATAACCAGAGGCGACGACACGGCTCCAGACCAAGCCAGCCGACAGCGTAGCATCTGGGATGTAGAGGGGGGAGTCCGTAGGACTGTATGTTTGTAGATGCCAGTTGTAAAGCCCAGGACTGTATCGTTGAGGTGGGAGAGGCCCATGTGTGGCAGTGCTTAATGGTAATGTGTTCCCTGACGGAGAGAAGGGATGTATATGCCATGTACAGTACAGAAGTCTGTCTACTGCCCCATCATTTATAACACAACCCCTGTATTACACTAAGGTGTAGTTAGCTGGATGCTGCCTCAGGGACCTTTACCGGGAGAAGCTTACCTCCTCCCCTGCGCTCTAGTGCCTTACTGTATAGGAGATGTGGGGGAAGTTGGGCTATGCTATGCACAGAGCCATGTGGCATTACTATGAGTTAAAGGGGGCCAGGCAAGTCATCAGATGTGATGGGGACCTTCAGCCCCAGGCCCCCTTGCCTCACAGGCTCCAAAGGAGCCACAAGATCTGCTCACATTGGCAGCACACCACCAACTGTAAGCACCATTATCTCCCACTTGTTTGTGGGTTTTTCCACTTCCAGTATTTTCTTCAGCAAGTGAAAAGCTCAATCAGATGGAGGTCAGATGACTCGGTCTATTTATTTTTTTTTTTGCTTTCTGAGGCTTTTGTCGTATTTTTGGGTCATTATCTATGCTATGAAGTGCAGTTCTGTCATCTTTGCAGCATTTGACTGAATCTGAGCAGAAAGTCTCTATTGACATCATTATTCGTGCTGCTCCATCTCTCTGCAGTCACATCATTAATAAAGACTGGGCCCACTGGTATCATAGCACCACCTCCGCCATGGGCATGGCAGTCCATCCTTCTCTTCTCCATACTGTTCTCATCACATGCTTCGGGTTTCTTCTGACCAGGGAGTCTTGTTCCAGAACTTCACAGCTTTTTCTAGTACAGTTTGCTCCTCCTGTGGTTCCCATCTTGAGATAAACCCTCTTATATTCATGAAGGCAGCTCATGATAGTGGACTATAACAATCATATGTCCACCTGCCTGTGAGCGTTCACGTGCTACAGGTTGGAAAGATGTGGGTGCTTGATATAATGCTGGGATTTACTCATAAGAGAGGGGAGCAGAGAGCTGCTTCAGTCACAGTCCAGTATGGTAATTATTGGTTCCCCCGACCCTCCCATGATTAACACTTCCCTGTACGGTAATTATTGGTTCCCCCGGCCCTCCCATGATTGGCTCTTCCCTGTACGGTAATTATTGGTTCCCCCGGCCCTCCCATGATTGGCTCTTCCCTGTACGGTAATTATTGGTTCCCCCGACCCTCCCATGATTGGCTCTTCCCTGTACAGTAATTATTGGTTCCCCCGGCCCTCCCATGATTGGCTCTTCCCTGTATGGTAATTATTCGTTCCCCTGGCCCTCCCATGCTTGGCTCTTCGCTGTATGTTAATTATTGGTTCCCCCAGCCCTCCCATGATTGGCTCTTTCCTGTATGTTAATTATTGGTTCCCCCAGCCCTCCCATGATTGGCTCTTCCCTGTATATTAATTACAGGTTCCCCCGGCCCTTCCATGATTGGTGCTTCCCTGTACGGTAATTATTGGTTCCCCCGGCCCTCCCATGATTGGCTCTTCCCTGGACGGTAATTATTGGCTCCCCCCGCCCTCCCATGATTGGCTCTTCCCTGTATGGTAATTATTGGTTCCCCCGGCCCTCCCATGATTGGCTCTTCCCTGTATGGTAATTATTGGTGCCCCCGGCCCTCCCATGATTGGTTCTTCCCTGTACGGTAATTCTCCCCGTGACCCTGGAGACCAGCATCAAATCACAAGACAAGTGTTCTGTGGATCAGTTTCAGTGTGAATGTTATTACCATTCTCAGTATACTCTGCACAGCGACACAACTCCCCCCCCCCCCCCCCCCCCATGGTGGGCAGTGACACCCTAGTCTAGCACCGATGACCGGCCTCGTTGGAAGTCGCTCCGATCGCTGGATCTTCGATCTAATGTGGATTCACACTGAGACTGATCCGCGGAAAACTTGTCATGTGATTTTATGCCGCACTCCGGGGTCACGGGGGGAATTACCGTACAGGGGGCGCTAATCGCTAATACAGGGACAGGGGCTGTAATAAAATGGACCGAGGGCTATAATAAAGAGGTGGGGGCTCCAATAAAAGGCCAAGAGTCTCCAATAAAAGGACCATTCAATGTAGATAACTTGGCACAATAATAACAATGGTTACAAAACTCTTCCCCTCCTCACCAGCAGATGACGGCAGAACATGTTATTTAAAGGAAATGCGAAACAAAACACAAAAATACATTTTTAAAAAACAGTCTGAAGCTGAAAGACAAAGCGAGCCAAATAATTACCAGACAGATGCAATGAACAGGCTCAGAATGGAGAAGAGACTAATATGGTGGACTATGACCTCCCAACTTATGGAGAGCACCGAGGGGCGGCAGGGAGGAAATCACTGTTATTACCATCTACATCACCCAAACTAGATCTCTTCATGATCAAAACACAGGCCGTCCGCAGTAATGGGGAGAATAAAGAGAATGTCTGATGAGGAAGCAACAATTACCCACAGGTCAATCACAAAACATCAAACGGCTTCTGCACTAGAAAAAACATAGCAAGAAACTTTTCCATATCTTCATCCAGAGATTGTAGACAAGACGTCTTCAAAGAGCCGAGCTCACACACAGACCCCAAAGGTGGAATCACCCCCTTCCAAGATCCTCCGCATGGACACCCCATGACCCGCGAGGACGTCTGCCGCCATTCACCGCAGTCATTACCGCAGTTCCACATGATAAACTATGAAGATTACAAGAGAGATATCTTCTATTTTATGGTCACACATGGAGTTTTTACAACACTGTTTTGACACCTCTTTGGAGTTTTATGATTCCTCCCGGGACTTTTCATCTTCTAAGAAAACCAGCAATTGCCAGCTGTTATTGTTTTCAGGTTTTTTTCATGCATTTATAGAAAAAAAAGGATAAAAATAACCTTTCCTTATAAAAGGAATAACAATCTTATACAAAGTGGTTAATGGGCGACCGGAAATCGCTAAATATATATTAATTACAGACAAAAACATAAATAGAATAATACTATAAGGAAATGTTACAGTTTAATATAGTTAGTTCATTGAACTCCTTATAGATGACCTTCCCAAGACGAGTCAGATGGAAGTCCAGAAAACGAGTTATTCTTCCAGCCCCCTTTACACGACAAACATATGCTATATCGTCACACTCCTTCCATGGATTGTCACCGCGTTGTGGCGAGGGGCTTGGGTGTTCCAGTGAACCTGCGGGCGAAGCCGTCACAGTCATGTGACCCCAAAAGGGCCGCCTTGGGCAGCTAGGCCACAGGGGAGGAACCGGACCAGGCACAATCTGAAGTCCTCAACGGCGGAGCAGGCAGATGATAACATGGTACATGTACAACGGCTGTGACGGCTGCGACAGATGAGAAGCCACTAGTCGTTGGGCCCAACTACCGCCTCCCAAAGCAACTACTATACTCTCAACTCAGCTCATGAACGGAAAACGGAATGTTGTTGGACAGCGAAAGAGATTTACAGATGTACTTAAGGCTAACCGAAAAACTGTGGCATATTCATCAGGAACTAGGAAGCCCCTCGAGCGCTCAATTTTGGGGTCAGCCATTACCAACAGCGCTGTGAATTTCGAAAAGGGATGAATGGATGGTAAAAAGAGAAGCATATTAAGAGGTAAGAATGTCATCAAACCAAGCCTTATCGGGACCGTCTTACACTTGGAAATTGATGCCCCACTGCGAAGGAACCTGCGGATCAAGAATAGATCTCTATAGTCACCTACAGACCCTCCGCTAAGCCCCTATACTTGGAAGACAATCATGCTCAGCCACGAGTGATGGCCTATGATATGATATGATATCTTCACAACACTAACTTCAATTATTTGTATTTCCTTTTGTGATACTATAATACTGCCTTCACATTGAAGTATATAACTACGGTGATACTACCCCTATAGAATCATAGAATCCTAGAATGGCAGAGTTGGAAGGGTCCTCCAGGGTCATCGGACTGTTAGGAGGTGTTGGGACCAGTGGATGTATGAGGGCACAGAAGGTGACCGGACTCAGGATGTTCTCTACAGACCACCAGTAGAGAGGACCGTCTGACCAGACTGTTAGGGGATGTTGGGACCAGTGGATGTGTGAGGGCACACAAAATGACCAGGCTTAGAACACACTCGATGGACCACCAGTAGAGAGGATCGTCCGAGAGCACCAGCAGCTCCAACTGTTTTTTATTTGTCCACCATCCAGAGACAGGGGGCACCATGATTACACCCTTGTTTCTCTCAGGACGATTTCCAGGCACTTGGCTGAAGGACATTTGGTCTCACTGCCCCCCATTACATGTACGGCCTCTGAACCCCGCTGTCGCCTCCGTTTGCAGTGATGTCCTGACCTATGAAACTGGACACTACGACGTGGAACCGGGTTGTCTTAGTGACTAATCCAGGATTAGTTTGGGCGCTGACTACGTCTGTGTAAGTGTCTGCAGAACTCAGGGTGAGCACCTCAATACTGGCTCCCCCGCCCCCCGCTGATATGATGGTCTGAGGGGCCATCGCATATGACAGTCGGTCCCCCCTAGTAGTGGTATGAGGGACAATGACAGCACAGCGATATGTGCAGCCACATGTGTTCCTCTCATAGTGGCTTCCAAGAGGCAGCGGTATAATGCTCGGCCACACGCACAAGGAGGTCACAGGAGCCCCCACAACATTGTCACACTTCCGTGCCCGGTCACCAGATTTATCACCAATAACACATGTATTGGACCATCTATGATGCCAACTTCCACAGCCTACGAGGAGATGTAGATATCACCCATATCTCATCTTGTATCCAAGCTAGAGGTGGTACAACAGGGTACTAGAGCCTCCATGCCCACCCGTATCTCATCTTGTATCCAAGCTAGAGGTGGTACAACAGGGTACTAGAGCCTCCATGCCCCCGTATCACATCTTGTACCCAAGCTAGAGGTGGTACAACAGGGTACTAGAGCCTCCATTACCACCCATATCACATCTTGTATCCAAGCTAGAGGCGGTATAACAGGGTACTAGAGCCTCCATGCCCTCCTGTATCACATGTTGTATCCAAGCTAGAGGTGGTACAATGGGGTACTAGAGCCTGCATGCCCACCCGTATCTCATCTTGTATCCAAGCTAGAAGTGGTACAACAGTGTACTAGAGCTTCCATGCCCACCTGTGTCACATCTAGTATCCAAGCTAGAGGCGGTACAACATGGTACTAGAGCCTCCATGCCTTGCTGTATCACATCTTGTATCCAAGCTAGAGGCGGCACAACAGGGTACTAGAGCCTGCATGCCCACCCGTATTACATCTTGTATCCAAGCTAGAGGTGGTACAACCGGGTACTAGAGCCTCTATGCCCACCTGTATTACATCTTGTATCCAAGTCAGAGGTGGTACAACAGGGTACTAGAGCCTCCACTCCCATCTCTATCACATCTTGTATCCAAGCTAGAGGCGGTACAACATGGTACTAGAGCCTCCATGCCCTCCTGTATCACATCGTGTATCCAAGCTAGAGGTGGCACAACAGGGTACTAGAGTCTCCATGCCGGGCTGTATTACACATTTTATCCAAGCTAGAGTTGGTACAGCAGGGTGCTGGAGCCTCCATGCCCCCGTATCACATCTTGTATCCAAGCTAGAGGTGATACAACAGGGTACTAGAGCCTCCATGCCCTCCTGTATCACATGTTGTATCCAAGCTAGAGGCGGTACAACAGGGTAGTAGAGCCTCCATGCCCACCCGTATCACATTTTGTTTCTAAGCTAGAGGCAGTACAACAGGGTACTAGAGCCTCCATGCCCAGCTTTATCACATCTTGTATCCAAGCCAGAGGCGGTATAACATGGTACTAGAGCCTCCATTCCCCCATGTATCACATCTTGTATCCAAGCCAGAGGCGGTATAACATGGTACTAGAGCCTCCATGCCTGTCTGTATCACATTTTGTATCCAAGCTAGAGGTGGTACAACAGGGTACTAGAGCCTCCATGCCCTCCTGTATCACATGTTGTATCCAAGCTAGAGGTGGTACAATGGGGTACTAGAGCCTGCATGCCCACCCGTATCTCATCTTGTATCCAAGCTAGAAGTGGTACAACAGTGTACTAGAGCTTCCATGCCCACCTGTGTCACATCTAGTATCCAAGCTAGAGGCGGTACAACATGGTACTAGAGCCTCCATGCCTTGCTGTATCACATCTTGTATCCAAGCTAGAGGCGGCACAACAGGGTACTAGAGCCTGCATGCCCACCCGTATTACATCTTGTATCCAAGCTAGAGGTGGTACAACCGGGTACTAGAGCCTCTATGCCCACCTGTATTACATCTTGTATCCAAGTCAGAGGTGGTACAACAGGGTACTAGAGCCTCCATGCCCACCTTTATCACATCTTGTATCTAAGCTAGAGGTCGTACAACAGGGTACTAGAGCCTCCACTCCCATCTCTATCACATCTTGTATCCAAGCTAGAGGCGGTACAACATGGTACTAGAGCCTCCATGCCCTCCTGTATCACATCGTGTATCCAAGCTAGAGGTGGCACAACTGGGTACTAGAGTCTCCATGCCGGGCTGTATTACACATTTTATCCAAGCTAGAGTTGGTACAGCAGGGTGCTGGAGCCTCCATGCCCCCGTATCACATCTTGTATCCAAGCTAGAGGTGATACAACAGGGTACTAGAGCCTCCATGCCCTCCTGTATCACATGTTGTATCCAAGCTAGAGGCGGTACAACAGGGTAGTAGAGCCTCCATGCCCACCCGTATCACATTTTGTTTCTAAGCTAGAGGCAGTACAACAGGGTACTAGAGCCTCCATGCCCAGCTTTATCACATCTTGTATCCAAGCCAGAGCCGGTATAACATGGTACTAGAGCCTCCATGCCCCATGTATCACATCTTGTATCCAAGCCAGAGGCGGTATAACATGGTACTAGAGCCTCCAGGCCTGTCTGTATCACATTTTGTATCCAAGCTAGAGGTGGTACAACAGGGTACTAGAGCCTCCATGCCTATCCGTATCACATCTTGTATCTAAGCTAGAGGTGGTACAGCAGGGTACTAGAGCCTCCATGCCTATCCGTATCACATCTTGTATCCAAGCTACAGGTGGTACAACAGGGTACTAGAGCCTCCATGCCCACCCGTATCACATCTTGTTTCTAAGCTACAGGTGGTACAATGGGGTACTAGAGCCTTCATGCCTGCCCGTATCACATCTTGTATCCAAGCTAGAGGGGGTACAATGGGGTACTAGAGCCTCCATGTCCGCCTATATCACATCTTGTATCCAAGCTAGAGGTGGTACAACAGGGTACTAGAGCCTCCATGCCCCCGTATCACATCTTGTACCCAAGCTGGAGGGATGTCTGAGTTTGATTTTTGGAGGGCTGATGGGTTATGTTGATACTTTGTATCTGCAGGTGCTCCTATTATATTTATGTTCTATCACCTGTCTGCAGGTTCTTTTGTAGTCCGTCACCTTTGACCCCTTTTGTTGGGGTCCGGCTTTGGTGTAACCTTTTCATCCTTAGCACCCCTGTGCCAGCACGTTGCCCCCCAGCACGGCCAGGTGGGCACAGGCATCGCCATCCTCTGATTGTAGGATTTAGAATTCACAACATGATAGAAGTGGAGAGGTTCAGCACGGCTGCCTAATGAACACGGCGTCCCAGGCTCTGCCTTATTCGGGGGCGGAGGCTGCGCCCCTGGGAGCCGCTTCTTTCTGACACATTGCCTTATTAAAAGTGTTCTGCGATGAAATTGCTAAATCTTACAGCGCGTGTCAGCATCATCTGGCAACTGAGACTTAACGACTGTGATAAACTGCACAGCGCTGATCAAGTTGGGAGATCCAGACTCTACGCTCCACAGTCCCTCATTAACCCCCGACATGCCAGCCCCGTGCACTGCCGCCCAGTACTGTACAAGGCGGGGACGGCCTGCCCGGTGGCTCTCAGTATGCAGGCTGTGTAGAGGCTCCTGGCCACCTCAGGGTCACAGCAAGCCGCGCTCCACTCTCTGTCGCTTGTCCTACTTATGGGGGCCGGGCGCACTCTACCTGCTGCACTACAAGCCCATGGATGGCCTGTCACTTTGTAGCCAGAGGTCTCCTCACAGCGCTGTCTGTCTGTCATCATCCGCAGGAAGAGAGCGCGAACCCTCTCCTTTTGCACCGAGTGCTCTTGCTGGGCCACCATGGTGTCTGGCGCTTGGTCATCACTGCGGTCTCAGTCATCCCCTGCATGGATCATCTTTCTCCTCATGGGTGGGGATCATCTTTCTCCTCATGGGTGGGGATCATCTTTCTCCCCATGGGTGGGGATCATCTTTCTCCTCATGGGTGGGGATCATCTTTCTCCTCATGGGTGGGGATCATCTGAGAGGTGGGACCCTTTAGCTGTCAGATATTTATGATGGATCAGACATCCAGTTTGTGCAACGTGTCCAGAAGAGGAGCAAATGTGGGCGCAACGTGGTCTCAAAACAAGTATGTTGTTTCTACCCTCCTTACTGTCCAAGATGCTCTCTTAGATCGCACTGCATATCACAGGCGGAAAATGTTATCTAACTCCTCTGCCGTAGACCACCTAGGATGAAAGCATAATCCCCTCTACTGCCTAGACCACCTGGGATTGTAGCCATACACCTCTTCACTACTCTAGACTGCCAGGGATGTAACCATATATCCTATGGATGGGAACCCCTGCCAGCAGGAGCTTGCTGCGACCGACAGTGGGGATCAATGAGAATACTGCATGTAAAGTCTTCACAAACGGAGGACACTCCGTCTGTGATGTCATCGGCCCTCTGTATGTAATCGCGGAGGGTCAATAGGGTGCCATGACCTGTAATTGATATGATTAGTGATAATGTATTGCAGTACAGGACTGCAGTGTAGGATTAGAGCAATCATAGCATCACATGTTCAAGTCCCCCACAAGGACATAAAAAAATGTAAGAAAAAAAGTAGAAATAGTAAAAAAAACAAGATTTTTGTGCACTGTTCCCTCTTCGTTTAAAAAAAATTAAAACCCCCACGTTTGGCATCGCCTCATCCATAGTGACCAGTAAAATAACCTCCCGCATGATAAATGCTATTGAAGAAAAAGAAGGAAAAAAAGAGCCAAAATGGGTTTTTTTGGTCATTTTGCCTCCAAAAACATGCAATAAAAGCGAAGAAAAAAGCTGTATGTACCCCAAAAGGGTACCAATAAAGACTACAGGTCACTGCGCAAAAAACATACGGCCCCCATAGAGCGCCGTCTGTGGAGAAATAAAAAAGTTGTTTTTTTAAAAAATTGTCACATCCTTAGGTCCTAACTAGGCCGCATCACTAAGGGGTTAAAGGGTGATTCCACTTCTAGCTGTTTTGCTGCAGGAAGCAGACAGCACCATACATTGTGTAGTGGCCGGGGTTGGTACTACAGGATAAGCCCCATTCATTGGCCACTGCCCAATGTATAGCGCTTCCTGTGGCCCCTTTAAGGCCCAGCTCCAGATCAGGATGTTGTAGGTAGCTTCTCATATCATGCTGTGTAACACTTTATACTACCGGTCCGGCACTGATATCACGTATTATACTGCAGTCACACCCAGAGCTGCACTCTAAATCTTTGCCAGTTGCCATTTTGCATCTCTCAGAAACCAGATGTAAAAAAACTGTCTAAAAGCACAACTATCCTTGCTGCCTCTGGCAACCAATCACAGCGCAGCTATTATTTTCCCAGAGTGCTATGAGGAAGCTGCGCTGTGATTGGTTGCTAGAGGCAGCAAGGACAGTTGTGCTTTTAGACAGTTTCATAGATCTCCCCATGTTCTCCATGCAGCACACAGAGATGAGTCCGCTGTATGGAGAGGCTTCCAGGGCTGACAGTGAGCCCACCCGGGACCCCTCAGCCCTTCCCATGAGCCCATATAGGCGCTGACAGCAGTGTGATGGATATATACCATGACTGACGTCAGCCTTCCTCCCATCCGGATGCCCCCTGCCCTAAACCCTGCCATGTGGACATTCCCAGCTTGTCAATGAGCCCACCATCCGTGAGTAGATCCTGCTCTGGGGGGCTCACAACGACCCCGAATTACTCAGTAATCTCTATAAAACCAGTGGACACATAAATCAAATGAAGGAAGCAAAAAGAGCAGAAATTAAGGTTCCACTCAATATTTCTGGCTACATCTACCCGGGAGTGTAATGGGGGTCACGATACCGGAAGACCCTTTGCAGCATCCCGTAGGGTGACCCCGGACACAGGGCATACACTGCGGAGCTGGTGGAGCAAGATGCTGGCTTGTCATGGCGGCACTTACCAGGCTCCCTCCCGGAGGGATGCACGCTGCCAAGGCCAGGGCAGCGCTGGACCTCTTCCGGACACCCCCAGCATCATGGGGATGCCTAATAAACATCAGGACAGGTGAAGGCGTTGTCACGGGTGACGCCACCGTTCCAGCACTCCCCGGCATGAACATCGGCAGAGAAATAACTGAGCCACTGACAAGGTTATAGTACCTCAGGTCCCCGGGAACGGTCAGGGCCTGGAATAAGGTTACTGAATAATAACTTCAAACGGTACAAGCCAAAAATCAGCAGTATGCCAAGTGCAGACAAAATGAAAGATATATATATATATATACAGACCTGACGATGAGTACCTCCACCCAGTGGTCCTAGGCTTCAGGACGCTTGAGTGTGAACAGTTGAAGAAGAAAGAGTACCTCTGCATGGGGTCTTGAGAAAGTCTTCCTCACTAATTACTCTCTCTCTCTCACTGGAGGCTCACTCACTGCTCATGCAGATCCTTGCGCTCTGGAAATCTATCCTCCTCCTCCATCTTCAGCACATGAGGGCTGAAGGTGCCCCCTTGTGCCTCCGTACTTTGCTCTCTCAGCTCCAGAAGATGGACCCCTTTTCCCGCTCTCACATTTATAGCCTCTCTCATACCAAGTGACAAGACATAAATTGTTACAATTACCAGACAGTCAGCTCACACTTCATTAACCCCTCACATGCTGCAGCTGTGCAATACACATAACAGAATGACAAGACAGTTTTGCACAGAGCATCTACATAAGACATACATGTATGACATTATGGGGGGGCCAGGAAAGCATGTACTGGACCACGACAGCTTCAGTTGGCAGAACACCCCTAAAACAACAGAGCCCCAAAGGTGACTGTGGAGCCATCCCTCCCAGCCGCGTTTGAGCCTTCTAGATGCGTCCTGTCTGCAGGGATGACACTTCAATGGAGATGAGATAGACAGCGGAATACATCCTCGGGGGCCCAGAGCCCCCCATGTGCCGCTGCAGAGTCACCCTCACTCAGGAACGCAGGCTTGGTTTTGCTATTCAGCCAATCAGCCGAAGATTGTAGCGGAAATGTCTCCGGGTCCTTCCTGCTCATGGACCCTGACGGGGCTCCACACTGCAGTTACTTAAGGATCCGGCATGAAAGGGTTAAGGAGGCAGCGCCGCGGCGTAACGAGCTCTGTAATCAACGCAGCTATTTTAATTTCAAATTGACTTAATGGGGGACAATTACAGGAGTAAATATCTGCCGCTAACGAGGAAACATCACAGATACAACCACATCCTGATGAGCCAGGAGGACGATCTCCAGACACACAGCTAAAGGTAGAAGGACCCCAGCAGCAGAACAGTGAGTGCAGCTCTGGAGGATAATACAGGATGTAACTCAGGATCAGTACAGGATAAGTAATGTATGTACACAGTGACTCCACCAGCAGAATAGTGAGTGCAGCTCTGGAGTATAATACAGGATGTAACTCAGGGTCAGTACAGGATGAGTAATGTATGTACACAGTGACTCCACCAGCAGAATAGTGAGTGTAGCTCTGGAGTATAATACAGGATGTAACTCAGGATCAGTACAGGATAAGTAATGTATGTACACAGTGACTCCACCAGCAGAATAGTGAGCGCAGCTCTGGAGTATAATACAGGATGTAACTCAGGGTCAGTACAGGATGAGTAATGTATGTACACAGTGACTCCACCAGCAGAATAGTGAGTGCAGCTCTGGAGTATAATACAGGATGTAACTTAGGATCAGTACAGGATAAGTAATGTATGTACACAGTGACTCCACCAGCAGAATAGTGAGTGCAGCTCTGGGGTATAATACAGGATGTAACTCAGGAGCAGTACAGGATAAGTAATGTATGTACACAGTGACTCCACCAGCAGAATAGTGAGTGCATCTCTGGAGTAAGGTGTGGTTTGTTGGAGCTCCTCAGAGAACCAGGGTGTGGCTGCAGTCCCAGCTGGAAGCCTGTTTTGGATCCCAGGATCAGTGCACTCATCTGGGCTTCTTGTTCTATGGAGTCACGCAATTCCCCCCCTCGGCTTCGGTCGGAGGGGGGGAATGCTGAGAAGGCAGCGACAACACCATCAGCGGCGCTGGCGGCATACGTGGTTTCAGCAGCAACAACCAGGAAAGCCGGAGCAGCTAGTAAAGCTGCGAAGAGAGAGGGTCCGGGTCGCAGGCGCAGTGACATGGCCCAGCAGGTTGGTGCAGCTGCATCTGACAGCGCCGGAAGCGAAATGATGACCCGCAGTCAAACTCGCAGCCAAACGCTCAGCAAAGGAGGTAAGCCGCAGTGGAGTGATCGCAGGAAAGGGGAGTCGGTGGTAGAGCTGGCCTCCCGTCTGGCCACCAGCATGGCGGACTATGAGCGTGCGGGGAGAGAAATCCTCCTGCAGAAGGAGAAGCTGCGGTCGGCCAGGTCGCTAAAGGACCAGACCGCTGCTAAAGGCAAGAAAGATGCAATCAGCAAGTCCATACAAGACTGTAAAAACTGCATACAAAGGTGCAAGGAAGAGAGGGACAGGATTCTGGAGCAAAGTGGTCCCTTTAGGGAAAAGTTACTTAACGGTGATAGATTTTCCAAAATGGCGTCAGGACACAGTGGTCACAAGAAGGCTGATCACTCCAGCGATGGAGACAGCGGTGGTGACTGTACTGACGAGGATGCCTTTGAGGATAGCCTGAGGGAGCAGCCTGTCTGCTCAGGAGAGCAGACCCAGAGTGGCACTACAACCACCAGCAGCCTCCGGCCGGAGCAGGTTGCGCTGCCTCTAACCTCCGGGGATTCAGATCCAGAGGAAGATAAAAGCGATGGGGGCGCTTTAATAATGCAGCAGATAAGGCTGTTGGAATCCCCCCCCAATATGAGCGGCCTTCAGTTTGGTGATGATTTACCAGAGGAGGAAGTGAAAATCAAGACAAAAAAAGGGAAAAAAAAGAATTTGGTGCAGGAGAAATTTGTGTATGTGACGGGGGGCGCTGGTTTGGCTGCAAAGTCGGATCAGGGCACCCCCACCCTGAGAACCCCGGTTTCTGACTCTGCAGTGGGTTTTGAACATGGGAACAGGGATAAAGGAGTTAAACTGGCCAGGTCCTCTGTCCCTGTTTCAGTTAGTGCAGTGACAGAAACAGCCAGCAGGGCGGCCAGCACAGGACAAGGCAAGGTGGCAAAGGATTATGGCAGTGGTAGAACTGCCAGCGCCAGTAAGGCCAGTGATGCGGAGGGTGCTGCGGGGTCGGGATCAGGGATCCCCTGTGCGACAGGTCGGTCTGCAGGGGTCCCTCAGTCTAGGTCCCAGTCTAGGTCCCAGGCACCCAGTGATGTGGAGGCTGCTGGCAAAAGTAAAGAAAAAGGCAAAAATAAAAAAACTAAAAGCGCCGGAATGCAGAGTGCTGACCATGGGGGGGTCATTACGGTGGTTGCAGCTACGCAAGATGGGGCAGCAGTGCCACCCCCAAGGTCTACCAAGGCAAAAACAAACCCTGCTTCTAACCCCAAGTCTGGTCCAGAGGGTCTTGGTATGAAAGGTCTTGGTATGAAAGGGGTGGATGTGTCTGGTGCGGCCAGCGTGTCTGATGCTCCGACGCACTCGGAGGCACGGGCTGCAGCTAGTGTTCTCAGCACAGGGGCACCCACTGTAAATATAGGCACAGGTTCTGGGGATAGTCAGGGCACATCACAGGTTCCAGTCGCCCCTCCAGCGGCGACAACAGCTGGTAGGAGTTATGCCAGTGTCGCTGCTGGAGGGGAGGGGTCCTCCTTGTCTCCAGGCTCTAGAGAGGGCGTATTGCAACAGCGCCTCCTGGGGGCTCTACGGAAGGGGGAGAGTTCAATCACAGTTGGAGGAAGAGAGGTGAACCTATCTCTTTGGACAGAGAGACACGGCTTAGGAGCCTTCCGAGAGCAAAGGGGGGAGACCGTATGGTCCCTACCAACACCCGGGCAGGACGCAGGTCGTAGGAATGTGGTCCGTCTTCGTTGGAGGGGCAATGATACATGCCCCCCGAGGGCGAGGGTAGTGGAGCTTCTACTGAAGATGGGCTTCAGGGCGGTTGACATCTTTGCCCTGATCCATCCCTTCGGCACGTCTGAGTTTGACATCAGTTTCGTTCGCCCAGAGGGTCTAGAACTCTTCTGGGGGAATTACGAGCTGATGAAAAACGAGCCCGGCTGGCGAGACTTTGCCATCCAGGTGGTGTCTCGCCAGAACGAAGTCAAGAAGGTGACCGTTTAGACTCGTAACGAGTCACTTTCTTGTTTTGATATTATGACGTGGCTCGGTCGATATGGAGAGGTGACAGACATGCCCAGAAAGAACAGGGATGAGCACGGCATCTGGTCCGGGGCCTGGACGTTTATGGTCAAGCTGAAGCGTTCAGGTAACTCAGTGGCACACATACCATCTGCAGCCTTCCTCGGCAGGGATCGTATCCTGGCCTTTTACCAGGGGCAGCCGAAGCTCTGCCACAGGTGCGGCGACCCCTCACACTTGAGCGCCGCTTGTAAGACCTTGAAGTGCGCTCTGTGTGGGGGTCTGGGTCATCTAGCCGCCTCCTGTGCGGAGATTAGGTGTAACCTGTGTGGTGATCTCGGTCACCCATTCAGTCGCTGTCCACGCTCCTTTGCCAATGCGGTCTCAGCCCCTACGGATGGGGGCCATGGTGCGGCCTCCGGGGGTGAGGGGACTAGCAGAGGTGGAGGAGCTAAGGAGCCAGGGAAGAACCAGCAAAAGACGCCTTCTGAGCAGAGGCGTCAGGACAAACGCAGACGGAGCAGGGAGCTGACAGGAGCGCCCACAGCAGGTGGGTCAATGGTGGCCCCTGTTCCTGAAGCAAATTTTGCGGCTGAGGCCTTGAGGGACAGTGAAGTGGATGAAGAGGACAGGAGGATCCAGAGGGAGGACGGAAAGACCAACTCTTCAGATTCCTCCCACTATGAGAGTGTGGATGAGGAAGGAAAGAGGTGGCTAGAGAAACGGCGTAAGCTAGGTGCCACTAGGAGAAAGCGAAGGGGGGATTCAAGATCTTCTCCCACCCCGGGCCAAGTACTGGAAGGAGAAGCCTGCTCGCCTCCAGTTGGACTCTCCAATAGGTACCGGGCCCTTCAAGACATCTCTTCCTCCTCTGAGGGGGAAGCAAAGGGCAAGGTGCCTGGGGCAAAGAAAGGGTCAACGGGGGGCGCTGAGTCTCCTCCTCGTGGAGGCTTAGTTCCTTCCGGGGAGGGGGCTACTCTGGAGCCTGGAGACAAGGACGATGGGGTCGGGGGATCCCCTGCTATGGACACATCTGTGTCCAAAAAAAGAAGCAAGGGGCTTTCCTCCGACCCCGAAGAAGCGGGTGTGAGGAAGAAAGCCATCTAATTTAATCACTCATGATGGCGGCACCCACTCCGCTGACTCTGGCATCAATTAACGTTGCCAGCATTAAGTCTGATACGGCTAGATTTGCGGCCTTTGATTTTCTCGGCCGCGTTGAAGCCGACATTTTATTTTTGCAGGAGACCAGGCTGTCTGATTTGGCAGCCATACATAAGGCAAAAAGGGAGTGGAGGTCAGGCCCTTCCTACTGGTCTCTTGCGGCCGAGCCGTATAGCGGAGTGGCGGTACTTTTTACCGCAGCGGTCGAATGCCGACGAGTAATTGAATTAGAAATGGGAAGGTGCCTGATCTTAGATGTCCTCATGAAGGGACAAGAATTGAGACTTGTAAACATCTATGGTCCCCAGTCAAAAAAGGACAGGAAGAGTCTCTTTATGAGGATCAAGCCCTACCTTTTTACCAGCCGCCAAGTTGTCTTTGGAGGTGACTTTAATGCAGTCACGAGAGCCCGCGATAGGGGAGGCTCTGGAGACAGGCGGTTGACTTTTGACAGCGTCGCACTTAATAGTATAGCTAGCGAGGCTCGCCTGGTGGATGTCCACATCCGGCACACCCCAGGCCACGAGGGATTCACCTTTTATAGGGGTCAGAGCAGGTCTAGAATAGACAGGTTTTATTTGAAGGAGGAAGCCATCTCTTCACCAGTGTCCGTTGTTGAGGTGGAATTCTCCGACCACTGTCTAATATTGCTTTCTCTGAATGTTGCAGAGACCCCCCGGATGGGCAGAGGTTTGTGGAGACTGAATTCATCACTCCTGGAGGAAGCAGAGATAAGACAGTCCTTTGAGGATTTTCTGCAGAGCCAGGTACCATTACTGGATCTCTGTAGCAGTAAGTCAGAGTGGTGGGAGATGTTCAAGAGGAGGGCGGCGAGGTTCTTCCGTGAGCTCTCCAACCTCAGATGCCTGGACAGGTACCGCCTGTACAACGGCCTGAGGAGGAAACTCGAACATCTCGTTTCGACTGGAGGCAGCCGCGAGGAGATCTCCAGAGTGAAATCTTTACTCAAGACGTGCCAGTATGACAGACACGCATCCTTGGTTTTTGAGAGGGATTTCGGGAAGTACCGCTCGCCCGACCCTTACAGAAACTGTAGGATGTCAGTGAATAGTAAAGTGGTCACTGGACTGATTGACAGTACGGGGTCCCTGAATCGATCCAGATCAGGGATCCTGGAGGTCGTCAGATCCTACTACTCGCAACTCTTGGGAAAGAGGGATCTAGATTCGGAAGTGATGTCGGCTTTCCTGGCTGAAGCTGTCCCTGGGCCAGGGGTAGACACCTCTCTTGGCGTTTTGACAGAAGAGATCAGAGAAGAGGAAGTTAGACTGGCGATTGATGGGCTCCGGCCCAAAAAGTCGCCAGGTCCGGATGGATTAACATCCGAGTATTATAAGACCTTCAAGGACCTCTTGAGTCCCCTCTTGACGGAGGTATTCAATGAGTGTCTTTCCTCGGGCACTCTGCCAAAGTCAATGAGGAGGTCGGCCTTGATCATTCTGTCAAAAGGTAGAGACTCGAGCCGTATTGAGAACTGGCGTCCCATAGCGCTTCTCAATATGGACAGGAAGGTTCTGGCAAAAGTGCTGTTTAATCGGCTGGTCAAGTTTGCACCCCGGCTCCTCTCGGGGGCCCAGCATTGCTCTGTTCCAGGCCGTAGCACCTTTAGCGCTGTTCTCGGTGTCCGAGAGGCAGTGGAGCAGGGTAGGGCTGGCCACTGGGAGGGGTACCTGCTGTCCTTGGATCAGGCCAAAGCGTTTGATCGGGTTAATCACGAGTACCTCTGGTCAGTCCTTCTGAGATACGGCCTGCCAGTGGGGTTTGTTGATTGGCTGCGAACATTGTATGCAGGGGCTGAGACTTTCCCGCTGGTGAACGGTTGGCTTGGCCGCCCTTTTGAGGTGGGGTCCGGCGTCCGTCAGGGCTGTCCTCTAAGTCCCCTGTTGTATGCGTTTGCGATAGATCCCTTCCTTAGGAGGGTTGATTGTGGACCTATAGCAGGGGTCGGGATGGACCAGGCGGTGCCGGAGGCTACCCTGAGGGCAGTGGCATACGCCGATGATGTCACGCTCTTCGTGTCCTCGAGAGAGGAGGCGGAGTTTGTGGTGTCGGAGGTGGACCGCTACTCGGAAGCTTCCGGGTCTATGGTCAACTGGGATAAGTGTGAAAGTCTCTGGTTAGGAAGGGGGGATCCTACGTTTGATCTCCCGGACACCCTTCCGGTGCCCCAAACTTCAGCAAAAGTACTTGGCATCAAATTCGGCCAGGGGGATTACCCCATGCAAAATTGGGTGGACAGGCTGGATGGTGCAACTCACAAGGTAAACCAGTGGAAGGGTTGGTCTTTGACCCTTCGGGAAAGAATTAGCCTGATCAAAACATACCTGCTCCCGTTATTCATCTACCTGGGCAGCATATGCATTTTGCCAGAACCTCTCTGGACCCGGGTCTACAACCTGTTCTTCCTAATGTTGTGGGGGAACAGGTTGAACCTGATCAGGAGAGATGTTACATACCGCACGAGGAGACTAGGGGGGTTATCTATGGTCAACCCCGTGGTGTTTCTTGTAAACACTTTTTTTAAGATCAACATAGGCAACCTCTGGCAAGAGAGGGCTCCTCCGTGGGTCTACTCCTGCCGGGGATGGTTTCGGCCCTTTTTCCAGGAATGGGAGACAGGAGGGCGAGTGAAGGACCTTCGCACGCAGCACGGATATCTCCCGGCTTACGCTACCTTGGTTCTGAAGGTGATACGCCGGTGGGGTCTGGGGATGTGGGAGATCAGGACTCTGACGAGGAGGCTCCTCGACGAAAGAGTCCTGTTGACCCATTTCCAGAAGCCCCTGGCGCTCAAGGACTGCCCAAGTCGGGACCTGGAGGGAGGGTTACGTTTACTGAATTCAACCCGGGTCCCCTTGAAGTTTTGGGACTTGGCTTGGCGCTGCTTTCACGGGAGACTGTATGTAAGGGGTAACTTGAAGAGCAGGCCTCTGATTGACAGGGGTTGCCCCCGTCAGGAGTGCAGCGACGTGCTGGAAAGCATGGAGCATTTCCTGCTTCAGTGCCCCTTTAATACAGAGGTATACCAACGGGTAGGGGTCTCCATAGGCTGGCCTCAGCTGGCACACCTCTCCTATGCGGAGTGGGCTTATGGAGCGTTCAGAGGCCTTGGTGGCAGGGACCGCTGCACTTTATTTCTAGTTAGCCTAGTGGTCAGGTTCCACATCTGGAGTGCACGGTGTCTAATCTCGACGGAGCTGAAAATCCTCCCCATGGATACGGTATGTAGGAACATCCTGGGTGACCTGGTGAAGGTGCGTTCTTTGGAGTATGAGAGGCTGGGCACATCTAAGGCTTCTCTCCTATGGAGAGGGCTTGTATTTCGTTAGGGACAGTCTTTTCTTAATCTTCTAGGGGCAGAGTAGGGAGAGAGGAGGGACAGGATAGGGAGAGAGGAGGGATAGGGCAGGGACAGGTTTCCATGAAGGGTCAGACTGAGGGGCAGACTAAGGACAGTCTAGGGCAAATTAGGGAAAGAATAGGGAGAAAATGTAAGGGATAGTACATTATGATATCTGTGCCCGGCTTATCACCTCCAATCCCGGTGGGGGGCTGTGAGTGCACCATGAAGCTTTTTGTTTTGATTTGGGCAAGATGGAGTGAAGTAGGGCTGCAGGTGAGCCGACCTTAGGCTTTCGGGTTATGTTAATATATATCGTGTATGTCATGTATATTGGTTAATGTATGTTTATATGTATATATTCACGTTCTGGGTGGTAGTTAGGTTGGGTGGGGGGTTGGGGGGGAGTGGTTTCACGCCTTGAGCCGTAGCCTGGCACGTCCCAAACATTGAACTCTGGGCACGGACTGGTGGAGCGGGCATGGCCCCCAGGCTGCGGCAGGCAGAGTGTTGTACAGTTTATATATTACAAAAAAAAAACCCCGTTGTGGCTTGGCACGTCCTGAACTTTAGAACTCTGGGCACGGACTGGTGGAGCAGGCATGGCCCCCGAGCTGCACTGGGGACCCAAAAAAAAATTAAAAAAAAAAAAAATTGAAAAACAATTTCTTTAGTTATTTTTGTATGCCGGTTGGCTTGGTCTTTATTTTCATATTTAGTTAATTATTGGTATATATATATGTTATGTTTACGTTATTGCCTAAGTTTGTTTATGATGGGGTTTCAGTGCGGTACGGCTGGACCTGTAGCTTTAGTTTTAGTTTTCTCTTCTGGATAGCTGGATGCTCTTCTTTTAGGTATATTGTGTTTTGCTTTGAGTGTGTGTGCGAGTGTGCGGCAGGGGGGAGGGGAGTCCAGACATGGGGTTTTCTTTTGTTTGTGGACCATGGACTCAGGGTGAAGGGCCTTATCTCTGTATACGGTTGTATTATTATTATTTACTATTGTTACAGTTTGCTTTTATTGTTATGTTTCATACTTTTATAATAAAAGATCTACAGGATGTAACTCAGGAGCAGTACAGGATAAGTAATGTATGTACACAGGGACTCCACCAGCAGAATAGTGAGTGCAGCTCTGGAGTATAATACAGGATGTAACTCAGGATCAGTACAGGATAAGTAATGTATGTACACAGTGACTACAGCAGAACAGTGAGCGCAGCTCTGGGGTATAATACAGGATGTAACTCAGGAGCAGTACAGGATAAGTAATGTATGTACACAGTGACTCCACCAGCAGAATAGTGAGTGCAGCTCTGGAGTATAATACAGGATGTAACTCAGGGTCAGTACAGGATAAGTAATGTATGTACACAGTGACTCCACCAGCAGAATAGTGAGTGCAGCTCTGGAGTATAATACAGGATGTAACTCAGGATCAGTACAGGATAAGTAATGTGTGTACACAGTGACTCCACCAGCAGAATAGTGAGTGCAGCTCTGGAGTATAATACAGGATGTAACTCAGGATCAGTACAGGATAAGTAATGTATATACACAGTGACTCCACCAGCAGAATAGTGAGTACAGCTCTGGGGTATAATACAGGATGTAACTCAGGAGCAGTACAGGATAAGTAATGTATGTACACAGTGACTCCACCAGCAGAATAGTGAGTGCAGCTCTGGAGTATAATACAGGATGTAACTCAGGATCAGTACAGGATAAGTAATGTATGTACACAGTGACTACAGCAGAACAGTGAGCGCAGCTCTGGGGTATAATACAGGATGTAACTCAGGAGCAGTACAGGATAAGTAATGTATGTACACAGTGACTCCACCAGCAGAATAGTGAGTGCAGCTCTGGAGTATAATACAGGATGTAACTCAGGGTCAGTACAGGATAAGTAATGTATGTACACAGTGACTCCACCAGCAGAATAGTGAGTGCAGCTCTGGAGTATAATACAGGATGTAACTCAGGATCAGTACAGGATAAGTAATGTGTGTACACAGTGACTCCACCAGCAGAATAGTGAGTGCAGCTCTGGAGTATAATACAGGATGTAACTCAGGATCAGTACAGGATAAGTAATGTATATACACAGTGACTCCACCAGCAGAATAGTGAGTACAGCTCTGGGGTATAATACAGGATGTAACTCAGGAGCAGTACAGGATAAGTAATGTATGTACACAGTGACTCCACCAGCAGAATAGTGAGTGCAGCTCTGGAGTATAATACAGGATGTAACTCAGGTCAGTACAGGATAAGTAATGTATGTACACAGTGACTCCACCAGCAGAATAGTGAGTACAGCTCTGGGGTATAATACAGGATGTAACTCAGGAGCAGTACAGGATAAGTATTGTATGTACACAGTGACTCCACCAGCAGAATAGTGAGTGCAGCTCTGGGGTATAATACAGGATGTAACTCAGGAGCAGTACAGGATAAGTAATGTATGTACACAGTGACTCCACCAGCAGAATAGTGAGTGCAGCTCTGCAGTATAATACAGGATGTAACTCAGGAGCAGTACAGGATAAGTAATGTATGTACACAGTGACTCCACCAGCAGAATAGTGAGTGCAGCTCTGGGGTATAATATAGGATGTAACTCAGGAGCAGTACAGGATAAGTATTGTATGTACACAGTGACTCCACCAGCAGAATAGTGAGTGCAGCTCTGGGGTATAATACAGGATGTAACTCAGGAGCAGTACAGGATAAGTATTGTATGTACACAGTGACTCCACCAGCAGAATAGTGAGTGCAGCTCTGGAGTATGATACAGGATGTAACTCAGGATCAGTACAGGATGAGTAATGTATGTACACAGTGACTCCACCAGCAGAATAGTGAGTGCAGCTCTGCAGTATAATGCAGGATGTAACTCAGGAGCAGTACAGGATAAGTAATGTATGTACACAGTGACTCCACCAGCAGAATAGTGAGTGCAGCTCTGGATGATAATACAGGATGTAACTCAGGATCAGTACAGGATAAGTAATGTATGTACACAGTGACTCCACCAGCAGAATAGTGAGTGCAGCTCTGGAGGATAATACAAGATGTAACTCAGGATCAGTACAGGATAAGTAACGTATGTACACAGTCACTCCACTAGCAGAATAGTGAGTGCAGCTCTGGATGATAATACAGGATGTAACTCAGGATCAGTACAGGATAAGTAATGTATGTACACAGTGACTCCACCAGCAGAATAGTGAGTGCAGCTCTGGATGATAATACAGGATGTAACTCAGGAGCAGTACAGGATAAGTAATGTATGTACACGGTGACTCCACCAGCAGAATAGCGAGTGCAGCTCTGGGGTATAATACAGAATGTAACTCAGGGTCAGTACAGGATAAGTGATGTATGTACACAGTGACTCCACCAGCAGAATAGTGAGTGCAGCTCTGGAGTATAATACAGGATATAACTCAGGATCAGTACAGGATAAGTAATGTATGTACACAGTGACTCCAGCAGCAGAATAGTGAGTGCAGCGCTGGGGTATAATACAGGATGTAACTCAGGATCAGTACAGGATAAGTAATGTATGTACACAGTGACTCCAGCAGAATAGTGAGTGCAGCTCTGGAGTATAATACAGGATGTAACTCAGGAGCAGTACAGGATAAGTAATGTATGTACACAGTGACTCCACCAGCAGAATTGTGAGTGCTGCTCTGCAGTATAATGCAGGATAAGTATTGTATGTGTGAACTTTTTATGTAGATTCATTGTATAATGGTAGCTGGCAGAGTATAAATGTTTTCAGGTCCTTATTGTCATATTAGGTGGTTTTATTTGCTGAGGAGCCGCAGTACTTCTCTGAGTAACGTAGAAGGGGATATATAGAAATAGACATATATTAAACGAGCCATGTGAGGTGAGAGTGTCTGCATCCCACTTTCCGCTGGCGCGGCCCGCAGACCGTTTCCTTCCTGCACCTTTCACGTAACCTTCCGGCACTTTATATTAAGAGATGTTTAAACTTTGTAGGTAAAATAAAAATGCTTTATGGCGTCTTTGTGAATGTTAGGGCATCGTTTCCTGCGCAGACAGTGATAGTAAGTGATGGGCTGGCGCCGCGCTCGCCTCCGCTATGTTTACGTTTCGTGCCATGTTTATGCCAGGTTGTCAGCAGGTAAGAGTGATGATGGCATCTGGGAGAGCGCGGAGCTGATGGGAGGATTGATCAGTGCGGACTGTCACATTCCTGGCCCTGGAGATGGGCTCCGATATGGATGAGCAGCTGTCAGCGACGACATCGCAGCCGCTTCTCCTCTGACTTACTGCGTGACGCTTCTCCACTAGGAGTAAATCAGCCACGAGATGTGACAGCGCAGCGCCGGCTGATAGTATTTCCAGCCCATTCCTTATTTAAAACTTTGGCTTATTTATTTTGGGAGAGCGTCAGAATGCAGGCGGCTTGTTTTACTGCGCCGTCCAATGCGATTGAGCCGGAGAGCCGAATGACTGCATTTTATCAGCGGTATAAACTACTAGCGGTGTTCAGTGGCGCAATAATGCAACGTTAGCTGCGCACTAAAACCTTCTACTACAGCAGAGGGCGAGGAAGGTGGAGAATACGAGGGGCGAGCAGATATCACTGCATATATCACTAGTGCAGATGGATATATGAATCCCTGTAATACATCTTCCCGGCCAACCAGAAGCCTCTATTCACGAATGTCCATGAAACTCCTTCTAGAGTAAAACTGTAAGTAGTAGGGAGCGAGGAGGGGGATGCGAGGCCGCCACAACATTTGGGATGGAGGGAAATGCTAGTGCAGCTTCTGGGGAGGAGGGGGATGCTGCTGCAGCTTCTGAGGGGGAGGGGATGCTACCGCAGATTCTGGGGAGAAGGGGGATGCTGCCACAACTTCTTGGGAGGAGGGGGATGCCGCCACAACTTCTGGGATGGAGGGAGATGCCAGTGCAGCTTCTAGGGAGGAGGGGGATGCCGCCGCAGCTTCTGAGGGGGAGGGGATGCCACCGCAGCTTCTGGGGAGAAGGGGGATGCTGCCACAACTTCTTGGGGGGAGGGGGATGCCAGTGCAACTTCTTGGGAGGAGGGGGATGCCGCCACAACTTCTTGTGAGGAGGGGGATGCCGCCACAACTTCTGGGAGAAGGGGATGCCGCTGCAGCTTCTGCGGAGGAGGGGGATGCCGACACAGCTTCTCACGAGCAGGGGGATGCCGACGCAGCTTCTGGGGAGGAGGGGGCTGCCAGCGCAGCTTCTGAGGGGGAGGTGGATGCCAGTGCAGCTTCTTGGGAGGAGAAGGATGCCGCCGCAGCTTCTGAGGGGGAGGGGGGTGCCAGTGCAGCTTCTGGGGAGGAGGGGGATGCCGCCGCAGCTTCTGGGGAGGAGGGGGTGCCGCCGCAGCTTCTGAGGGGGAGGGGGGTGCCAGTGTAGCTTCTAGGGAGGAGAGGGATACTGCCGCAGCTTCTGGGGAGAAGGGGGATGCAGCCACAGCTTCTCGTGAGGAGGAGGATGCTGTTGTAGCTTCTGGGGAGGAGGGGAATGGTGGTGCAGCTTCTGGGGAAGAGGAGGATGCCGCTGCAGCTTCTGGGGAGGAGGGGGATGCTGCCATAGCTTCTCGTGAGTAGGGGGATGCTGCTGCAGCTTCTGGGGAAGAGGGGGATGCTGTCACAGCTTCTCAAGAGGAGAGGAATGCCACTGTAGCTTCTCGCGAGGAAGGTGATGCTGCCACAGATTCAAACGAGGGGGTGGGTGCCACCGCAGATTCTCACGGGGAGGAGGATGCTGCCGCAGCTTCTTGTTAGGAGGGGGATGCCACCGCAGCTTCCTTCGAGGAGGGGAATGTCGCTGCAATTTCTCGTGAGCAGGGGGATGCCACTGCAGCTTCTCGCGAGGAGGGGGATATCACCACAGATTATAGCGAGGAGGGGGATATCACCACAGATTATAGCGAGGAGGGGGATGCCGCCACAGATTCTCTCAAGGATTAGGATGCCACCAAAACTTCTCGTGAGGAGGGGGATGCTGGCACAGCTGCTCGCAAGGAGAGGGATGTTGCCGCAGCTTCTTGCGGGGAGGGGGATGCCGCCGCAGCTTCTGGGAATGAGAAGGATGCTGCTGCAGCTTCTGTGGAGGGAGGGGATGCTGTTGCAGCTTCTGGGCAGGAGGGGGATGGCGGTGCAGCTTCTCATGAGAAGGAGGATGCTGCCGCAGCTTTTGGGGGGTGGGGGATGCCACCACAGCTTCTCGCAGGTAGGGGGATGCCGCTGCAGTTTCAGGGAAGGAGGAGGATGCTGGCACACCTTTAAGCAAGGAGGGAGATGCCGCTGCAGCTTCTCGTGAGGAGGGGAATGCTGGCACAGCTTCTCGCGAGGAGGGAGATGCCGACGCAACTACTCGCAAGGAGGGGGATGCTGCTGCAGCTTCTCTTAAGGAGTAGGATACCACCACAGCTTCTTGCGAGGAAGGCTTGCCACCACATTTCTCGCGAGTAGGGTAATGCCACCGCAGCTTCTGGTGAGGAGGGGGATGCTGCCGCAGATTCTCACGAGGAAGGGGATGCCACGGAAGCTTTTTGTGAGGAGAGGGATACCGCTACAGATTCTAGCAAGGAGGGGAATGCCACCACACATTCTTTCAAGGAGGGTGATGCTGCTGTAGCATCTCATGAGGAGGGGGCTGCTGCCTCAGCTTTTCACGGGGAGAGGGATGAAGGTGCAGCTTCTCACGAGGAGGGGGATGCCGCCTCATATTTTCACAAGGAGGGGGATGCCGGCATAGCTTCTCGCTTAGTGTCTTAAGGCCCTTTTACACTGGACGACTTGCCAGGCGCCGATCGTCTCACAATGCTCGCTGCTGTGCGTTTACACAGGAACAAGTCTCACTGAGAGCCCGGCTCAGAAGCGACCGACTGCCTGTTTACGCAGCCGATCCATCATTCAGTTTTATGCATGCAGAAACTGACCGATGAAGGAAAAGCATAGACATTCTCGTTGGTCATTCAGTCGGGGTGTGCCTTTACACTGAGCAGTGGTCACTCAGATTCCGCTGGATGTGGCTATTTGAACAACTTCTCGGCTGTCTAAAAGGGCCCTTAGTGGAATAGTGTGAAGGGGTGACGCTGTGATTGGTCGGCCCAGAGCTAGATGTGGGCCGCACACGCTGGATCTCGTATCATGAGGGTTACAGGACTATCCAGATGTTTAGAGGAACTCCATGACTTGCAAACTGTTGGGAACTTCAGGACTCTCCGGTAAACCTCATGATATAAGATGCAGTGTCTGTGGCCCACGTGTAGCTCTGGACATTGCACCCGCAGGAGGGAGCGCTACCGAATGGAGCGCTATACACTCCTCCGCTGTGACATCACAGCCATCCACTCAGCAGTATGGAAAGCGAAGACGATAGATGAACGCTAAGAGGGCTTCTCCATGACTGCAACAATATGGCCATGAGAAACCCATCCTAGGATGGGGGAACGCATCAGGGGGAGGGAGATCTCCACACGCTTGGGCGAGCGTTTCCGTGTCAAATGCAGTATCTTTACATGCACCCCACCCCACCCCCGGACCCTCGGAACATCAGAGGTGAGGAAAGCAAGCGGGGAGGAGGATTCATCCGGATGCACATGAAGGTACTCCTTGCCATTTGGAGAGACAGGAAGGGGGGGGGGGGGGGGGCTCCTGCCTAACAAGGCAGGAAGCACCATTAATGAGGGTAGAAAGGGGGGCACCATTAATTAACAAGGATACATAGGGGGCACCATTACCTAAAGCAGCTACAAAGGTCACCTGGAGAAAGGTGGGGGTAGCAACAAGGCACTTTTCTCTCGGCCCCACCTTTCTTTTAGTGCATGTGACCCAGATGCAGATGTGGGCTGTAAATATGGAACGTCACAAGTAAAAAGGGGGTGGGATCTGTGGAAAGGGGCGTGGCCTACAGATGCCCAGGAAAGTCGCTCGCTGATCTCCCTGATTACAGATTCTACCATTATTATACATTCCCCTACAAGGGTTTCACCCTATTTGCTGGGTTCTCGGAAGCGGACACCTATATTAAAGGGGTTGTCTATGATGAGCTGACCCCTTTAAAGTGCATTATAATAGAGCTCATTGACGTTTATATGGCAGGCAGTATCTATCCATTGCGCTTCTATAGACGTCCCTCGACATGGAGCGGTTTTCTGGGCGCACACAAGGGTGATCCATGCGTAGCATAGCCTTCGTTGGGGTTGGAGCTCCTGGACCCTAATAAACAGTCTGAGACTCTCCCAGGACAGCAGCGTTCCCTTACATCAAACTGAACCCCAAAGTGGCCCCGGAGCTCCTTATATGTCATATCTAGCTTATAAAGTCTCAGAGAGTTGGGCGCTGGAGCCGACTCCAGTATTCGTGCGTTACCTTCTGGTCCAGGCTGTACGCCAGCACCCAGTCCTCCTGCTTGGGGTGGAAGAGCAGGCTCTGGATGTAGAAGCTGAGTCGGTACTTCTGGTAGGTGGCCCCGGCATCAGAGCTGATGAGTATGCTGCTCTCCACGTCCGGATCACTCAGGAGCATGATCTAGGAGAGAGCCAGAAAGGTCTCTATTACAATATATCCATAACCAAGAACTGTCCCTGCAGCCAACTGCACCAAGGGCCCCGCAAGAAGACCCCCGCGGTATAAGGCCCGATGCACACGGCCCCCTCTGGATTGTGCAGCACATACTACCCATAACATGCTATGCAAAATCGCTTTTCCATGTCCGCTCGCAGAGGGAAAATCGCAGCATTCTCTATTTTATCGAGATTTCAGCGCGGACGGCTTTGAAGTCAATGGAAGCCATCCAATCCACGGCCCGTCCACAGTGACAGTGCAGACGTGCCGCAGAACTTGCGTCATTGCTTAGCGACGGCACAGAGTCATCTGTACTACGCATGTGCCAGGCCGCCACATCCACATTGCAGGTGAAGAGCATTGTGGACGGGTCCGCAGGGGTCAGCGGCCGGGCACCATGTCGGATTCCACTGCAGGATCACGCATGCAGAATCCAACCCCGCCGCGTGCATGTAATCTAAGTTGCACATAATAGGTGAGGGGTCCGTTATAGGACAGGAACCAGGAGCTTCAAAGCTGAACCAATGGTGGAGCGCAGCAGACATAGATACGGTATTATACATCGCTCTGCACGATTTCTGTACTGGTGACTAATAAAAAGATTTGCCGGAGCCGGAAAACAAAGTTGTAGGTGGGAGGCAGACATGACAGGGTTAACGGGAAGTGAAAGGGTTAAGAGAAGAGGAGAACTCTGGGTGGAGAAAGGGGGGGTTAGTGGGGGAGTAAAAAGAGCGGCAAGGAAGGTGGGGGGGAGGAGTCAGTTTTCAAAGAAAATTAGCAGTTGGAGCACAGCCGTGGAAGTGTCCCGCCCGGCCGCCCTTGGGTAAAAAAGGGAGGGGGGGTGTATCGTCATGGCAGCAGGAGGGGTGGAGGGGTCCCTTGGAGTCAGCTAAACTTCCCTCTCCGTGAATTGTTTGGTTAGGACTGTCGCCTCGGGGAGTCGCAGGGCGGTGCCTTGCAGTGGTTATGGGAGGGGTTGGCCAGGTTATGGCTAGCCGTCCTCGGGGTCCGGATGAGGCAACCTGAGGCGAGTGAGTGGCGCGCCCCCGTGTCTGTCGACTCGCGGCGGGGGCAGTTGGTAGGGAAATAGTGTTGCCCGAGTCCGAAATGCGACGGGTGACAGGCACAACTATTTCCCGTTTTTCTGGTGAGGCGACAGTCCGGTGGGAGGGCTCCATGGGATCCCTCCCAGGGGTATCTTTGGTTAAAACGGTTATTTATGTTTATGGTATGTTTATATAAATGTGGCTGCTGTGGCCATAAATTAATCCAACTTTTGGTGTTGCGTTGTTTTTAAGGTATGGGGGAAAAGGGAAAGGGGAGGTAGGTCACAGTAGGCAACGACTCCGTATACCCTCGTCATGTGTCTGATTGTATCCAAGTCACAATGTAACTAATAACAGCCGGCTGGATCAGCCACAGTGCAAGGAGGCAACTAAGTGAAATAATGTCACTAACATCAGCAAGAGCTTCTGTAATTACTAAAGGAGGTTCAGTAAGGAGATGAGATGGCAATGTGGGTGGCACACGTGCTTTACCCGTTAAATAAAGACCCATGGAGCCTGGTTACTGACAGATCTGTCCGTCTCAGCAATTGGTCAGTGTGAGCTGCGCCTCCATGCAAATAACTTTTAGAAGATGTGTTATGGAGAGGCTGGAAAAGGCAAAACCCGGGAGAACATCAATCCCTGGTTATATCTACAGATGGAGGACATTCGGGACCGTTCTACTCTCTCCAGGAGTGTCCGATTCTATCACTCCAAGAGCACAACAAGCAACCCTGAAAGAACCCAAGAAGAACATCAATGGACCTAGAGAAGTGTCTACAGACTGCAAGATCTCTGCCTTCTCTTAGATAACACTGACCAAGAATGGTGTTCATGGAAAAGCACCACAAAGGCCACTGCAGCCCCCCTAACTGCAGCCCCCCTAACTGCTGCCCCCCTAACTGCTGCCCCCCTAACTGCTTCCCCGTAACTGCTGCCCTCTAACTGCTGCCCCCTAACTTCTGCCCCCTAACTTCTGCCCCCTAACTGCTGCCCCCCTAACTGCTGCCCCCCTAACTGCTGCCCCCTAACTGCTGCCCCCTAACTGCTGCCCCCTAACTGCTGCCCCCTAACTGCTTCCCCGTAACTGCTGCCCCCTAACTGCTGCCCTCCTAACTGCTTCCCCCTAACTGCTGCCCCCCTAACTGCCTCCCCCTAACTGCTGCCCCCACAGTATGCTGAGCATGCCCGCTCTCGCCCCATTCCCTCCATGGGACTGCTGCTTTTGTTACATTGCCCCAATGTATCTGTTTGTGACGAGCTGCGGCCCTTTAACAGGTTTCTCTTTTACTTATTGATAAAATTGAAAGAGGAGAAAAAATGGTTAAAGACAGGAAAGTTTGTTGCACTCGGGCGCCAGTCCAGCCCCCCACTCCTGTCCGTGGTCTCAGTAATTATGAGGGTCCCACTTGCAGGTGAATTAAGAGATGAAGCACACATTGCATTCTACACTGAGGGCTCATCCCCACGAGCGCTGATCACGCCCGCCATGTACGCCCCGTAATATGAATGGAGTCAATGAAAGTCCATTGATGTTCACTGATCCGCGCACATTAGTGCATATCCACCACGCATGAAAACGACCGCCGCATGCTCTATGTCATCGTGTATCACGCACGGACAGCCCCATTGTTCTCTATGGGTAGCGTATTTAACGCTGTCCATACACAATACATTGCATACGTGACACCGCTATGAGACAGAGCGGGGAATTAACAAAAACACAGTTACAGAGCGTGCGTGAGATCCACGGTCATGTGCCGCGCATTGGCTGCAGTACGCGGTGATACCGGTTCATCGCCTGCTGCTGGATGATCCGCGCAGCGTACGCCGTTGGGATGAGCCTTAACAGTCTTTGCTTGGCAGCTGAATCGGTTTCTACTGCTTCGCACCCACTTTTGCAGCATTGTAAGGCAGCTCTGGATCTCCTAGCTCCATGATGGTGAACCTATGACACGCATGTCAGCACTGACACGCGTAGCCATAGTCGCTGACACACGGCCGCTGTCGGCCGTTCACCCCGTTAGTGAATACTAGCAGGGGCCGTGGCTCCCCTGCTGCTATTCACTAACCAGCACTACTACCGATTGCGGCGCTGATCCCGGCGCACACTGTGATGTCAGTGTGCAGCCGGGATTCTCCTCCCCCGATGTCTCTTACAACTTGGTTCTGCGAGAGCGTCCGGGGGAGGAGGCGTCTGGAAGCACACTGACGTCAGTGTGCGCCACAGATCATCTCTGCTAGCGGCGCGGAGGGCAGCAGAGGAGCAGAGCTTCCAGGACATGGACGGGGTGAGTACGTGGGTCTCGGTGGGCCGCTGTCACTGCTGGGGGGGCTGCTATCACTGCTGGAGGTCCACTGTCACTGCTGGGGGGGCTGCTGTTGCTGCTGGGGGTCCACTGTGGGAGGCATTGTCACTGCTGGTGGGTCACTGTCACTGCTGAGGGGGCCGCTGTCACTGCTGTGCGGGGCACTGTAACTGCTGGGGGTCCACTGTCGCTGCTGGGGGGGGGGGCTACTGTTGCTGCTGGGGGCCCACTGTGGGGGGCGCTGTTGCTGCTGGGGGGGACGCTGTAGGGGGCCGCTCTCGCTGCTGGGGGGCCACTGTAGGGGGAGCTGTCACTGCTGGGGGCCGCTGCTGGGGGCTCTGTCGCTGCTGGGGGCCAGCTGTGGGGGGCACTGTCACTGCTGGGGGCTCATCATTACTGACATAAGTGAGGGGAGTCTGGGGGAGGCGAAGGCCGGTGCTGTGGGGGTTTTGGGTTTATTAACCCCTTAGTGACCAAGCCTGTTTGCGCCTTAATGACCAGGCCAAATTTTGCAAATCTGACACGTGTCACTTTAGCATGGAAAAACACCAGAAAGGTTTTGCATATCCAAGCGATTCTGACATTGTTTTTTCGCCACATGTTGTACTTCATCTAGGCGGAAAAAATAGACCGATAGAATTTGTGTTTATTTATTAAAAGCGCCAAAATTGGGAAAATTTTGAAAAAATCGTCATTTTTTCACATTTCCAACAGCAATATCTCAAATATGTGCAAATATAATATAGACATTTTTGCCAAGATATATATTTCCATTCGTTTACTTTATTTTGGGCGCACATTGGAAAAACTTTAGTTTTTTTTTTAACCATTTAGGAGACGTACAAATTTAACATTACTTTTCAGCATTTTGAGGAACACTTTGTTTTCCTGCACCAAGCCAAGATTGGAAAGGCTCATAGGAGTCAAAATGATAGATACCCCCACAAGTGACCCCATTTTAAAAACTACACCCCTTAACGTATTCACTGAGGGGTGTCAGGAGTATTTTAACCCCACAGTTTTTTTTCAGGAGTCAATGCAATTTAGAAGAGAAAAACTAAAATTTCATATTTTTGCAAATGTCATTTTAAAGACAGGACTTTTTTCTATAGTACACATGAAAATGAGGATTTGCACCCCAGAATGGATACCCCTGTTTGTCCTGTGCTCAGAAACATACCCATTGTGGCCCTAGTATTACGTCTGGATGCACAATGGGGCCCAAAATGAAAGGAGCAACCGGTGGCTTTCGGAACAGAAATTTTGCTTGAAGGAGATTTAGTCCCCATTGCCCACTTGTAGAGCCATTGAGTGACCAAAATGATGGAGAACGCCCACAAGTGACCCCATTTTGAAAAGTAGACCCCTTAACGAATTTATCTAGGGGTACGATGACTTTTTTGACTTCACAGTTTTTGAATGAGTCTAAGTCAAGCAGAAGGAAAAAAATTACGATTTTCATTTTTTTGGTAATTCTGTCATTTTAAAAGCAGTTTTTTTGTACAGCACATAAATGAATGAAGACTTGCACCCCAAAATGGATCCCCCTGTTTGTCCCGTGTTCAGAAACATACCCATTGTGGCCCTAATCTACTTAAAGGTCACATGGCTAGGCCTATAATGGAAGGAGCACCCGTTGGATTTCAGGGTACAACGGAATAAATTCCAGGCCCCATTGCCCACTTGTAGAGACATTGAGCGTCCAAAACGATAGAGAACCCCCACAAATGACCCCATTTTGAAAACTAGACCCCTTAACAAATTCATCTAGGGGTGCACTGCATATTTTGACCCCACAGTAATTGAATGAATCTAAGCAAAGCAGAAGGAAAAAATTACGATTTTCATTTTTTTGGCAATTTTGTCAATTTAAAAACAGTTTTTTTTTGTACAGTGTACATAGGAATGAAGACCTTCACCCCAAAATGGATACCCCTGTTTGTCCCGTGTTCAGAAACATATGCATTGTGGCCCTAATCTACTTACAGGACACATGGCTAGGCCCATAATGGAGGGAATGCCCGCTGGATTTCAGGGTACAACTGAATAAATTCCAGGCCCCATTGCCCACTTATACAGAAAAAAAATTGACTTCCTAAAAATAACCCCCCCCCCCATCACCCCCCCTCCACCATCCCCATTTTTTGGCATTCCCTAAATATTAGATAAAAGTAATAATATAAACTGCGTTTTATGTCCGAAGACAGGGGTAATTACGGAGGCTGGTTGGGTTGGGCACATGGGGCAAGAAAACCGGGTATCCCCCCCCCCGTCTGTCTCGCTTTTTTGGGGGTATTTCGTGACCTCAGCGGCGGGGATGGGGTGTAAAAAGTGGCGCTCTGTGAGGCTTTTGTAATCTTGCTGCGGTGCAGCGGTCTCACACAGAAGGCGCTCAACAAGCTGCTCCTGGAACTGCAGGAAGGCGAACGTTCCCGGGGCTTCTTGTAAATTGCGTATTACAGGTAGCGGTCTGAATAACGCCGTGCTCACGTAACCGTAGGCGGAATCCGCTTGCCGAGGCCCGCAGCGGATCCCATCTGTGAGCCCGGCTGTGACCCTGCGTACGGTTGCGTAATGTACTGCGCATAACTGCCTACTCACACAGGCGGTTTTTTGTTTGCATTTCCCGCGCCATCGCTTAGAGATGACCCGGGTACCCGCAGCCCGTACACAATGTGTTTGCATATGGGGTGCGGGTATATCCGTGGTCATAGAGCACAATGGGCTCTAGGTCGCAGATATTCGTGGTAAAATATAGCATGCTGTGTTCTGTTTCTGCGAGTGGATTCCGTAATTCCGACCCACTAATTGGGGGGAATTGTGTAATCCAATGTATGCGATTGATCCGTGGATTACCGCTGATCAAGCGCGTGCAGAACCCGTAATTCCTCTCCTGTCATGCATGACCGGCCTAATGTTATACCGCTAATTTATCACGTGACCGGGGACCGCTCAGCGAGGCCGCCGGTCACTGCTCCAAGCACTCAGCGACCGTTGGTCGCTGGGAGCAAGGAGATTTAACATTTCCTGGGCTCCCCGGCTCCTGCGAATGTGTCCGGCATTTTGCCGGCGGGCGCATACCCAGGAGCTGGCAGGATCCATGGAGGATAATCGCATCTGGATTCAAATGCGGAAGCCTCCGAGAAGATGTTTCATCTCCCCCACCGATCGCATCAGTGAGGGGAAATGAAACTGCCACTTTTTAAAGAACTTTTACGTGATCGCCATTATGCATTGGATAACGGCGATCACGTGACCAGTAACCGCATACCACGACCCCCCTCCCCCCCCCCCCGTGCTGACGGGCGCATGCGCCGAAGCTGGGGTAAGGTCCGCGGATCAACATCCCACCAGGGAACAAATACGGGACCTTGGGTATGCAATTTCATCCCCCCTTACGGATACGATCCGTAAGGGGAGATGAAACTTTAACTTTTTTTAACTTTTAACTTTTTTTTTTTTTTTTACTTTTTAACTTTATATGATCACCGTTATCTGATGGATAACGGTGATCATATGACTGGAAACCGCATAGAAGCGGTCCCCAGTCATATCTCCCTGCACTCGGCTATATGTGATAGCCGGGTGCAGGGAGATTTTGAATTTGCCAGGATCGCCGGCCTTCTGCGCATGCGCGCCACATCGGCGCATGCGCAGAAGCCAGCGGAGGGTCCCGACACCGGCCGGAGGACATGTAGGGAGCGGGGTGAGTATTTTCACCTTCCCTCATGGATCCGATCCATGAGGGGAGGTGAAGCTTTTCTTTTTTTACACTTTTCTTCACTTTTCCGCGATCACCGTTATCCATTGGATAACGGCAATCGCGGTACTGGGGACCGCTCACCGCGGTCCCCGCTGACATCTCCTGCCTCCCGGCTACCTACAGGAGCCGAGAGCCAGGAGATCATAAAATTCCCGGGCCGCCAGGCCTTCTGCGCATGCGGCTGACGTAATGCCGCCTGGCACGCATGCACAGAACGGGACCCGGAGGACCAGGAGAGCGGGGAGCAGTGCGGCGGACCCGGGTGAGTAATTTCAGGTGCCCTGATGGATCCGATCCATCAGGGCAGCTGAATCTTTAACTTTTTTCAAACTTTTATTTACTTATTTGCGATCGGCGCTATCCACCGGATAGCGCCGATCGCATTGCCGGGGAGGGGGGGGGGGGTCCCCGCAGTTCGGGATGACAGCTCCATGCTGTCGGCGACCTGCGGACACCGACAGCATGGAGCTGTCACGTCCAGAGCCCGAGGGGCTTTATTCTCTGCAGGACACATGTTTTTACGTCCTCAGAGAATAAAGCCACCTTCGGGAGGACGTAAAAACACTATGGGCTGGTCGTTAAGGGGTTAAATACAGTTATATATTACAATTATACATTTTTGTTATTTAAACTATAAATATCGCAAATTTATGGATTTTTTGTCTAAGTGACACACCACTCGAGTTATGTTTGGGTTTTTTGGCGAATTTTGGCACGCCGAGCTTAAAAGGTTGCCCATCACTGTCCTAGTTGGTAACGCTGCCTGTTCGGCGCCCCCCGCAGGAACGCGTCTCCGTCTCTTCATACACTTACGGCCTTTTGACTGCTCGGTCTTTGTAGCTATCAGGTTGGTGTAACGCCACGGACGCTCCGTACGGCCCTCAGTGGTTCGCACTCCCAGTCTTTTAATGGCGGACTTCCACTATCTCAGCGGTACTGCAGATCCACGAGCAGAGCTGCCACAGCTACACTGGTGCGACGGATCAGCCCCCTCCGCTCTGACCAGCGCGCTCGGGAGGTGTTCACGGGTTACGTTTTCATGCTGCACCCAACCTCTCCCACAACAGGCTGTTAAGGCTTTTCCCCAGTTTGTGATTCTTCCACACCCAACCTTACACCCGCCTCACACCAGAGCAACCAGTACAAAACATTGCTGCCACATCCTGCCTCTTATAGCAAAAAGGCACCACCCTGAGGGCATGGTGTGCCTTCCCATTTACCCAGCAGATGCATATGCCCCACCCAGCATGCACCCTGTGATGTACCCCTTCTGTGACCAACACCATGTCCACAGGGGCCACAACAGAGACAGTTACAGAAACCAGTTGCATAATATACATAGTAATGCCTAAAAACCTCAGCAGTTACATAACAGACCTCGCCTCCCCAAATACACGGCAGCTTCGGTGGTATTTAACCCCTTACATATCTGCTGCACCTTGTTAACAAAGCCCAAAGGTGAGGGTGGGAATGACAGCGCTGGATGGCTGCCAGTTGGGAGCAGCCGATGCAGTTTTGTATGGTGTTTTTAACTATTTCTTGACCTCTGTCAAATTTTTGAGTAACTCAGAAAGCCCTTTTACCCCCTCCACACTCTTGGACATAAATGTGCGCCCTCCAACATTGAGGGTTGTGTTTGACAGCAGAAACCCACATGCAATAGCGGTGATCAGTGCTGCTGCTGAATGCCCCCACCCAAGTTCAAGGGTCCCAAGAGCCCCCCCCCCCCCTGCCCCCTACGGTGGGATCATGAGATGACCTTCAGTTGCCATAGCAGCCGAGGGCCTCCTGAAGGCTCCCACAGCTGCCACGGGCATGTGATCCGTTCTAAATGAATGCCAGCAAAAATAGCATATACCACTTGAAGTACTGCAGTGTATGATAATAATTATTATACTGCAGTAATGTACTGACCAGCGAATAATCACAAGTTCAAGTCCCCTGTAGGAACTTTAAAAAAATTAGTGAAAATAAAGATAAGAAAAACAAAGTATACTAAAAGTGCAAAAAACCTTTTTCTCATACTAATAAAAAAGTCAGAACAAAAAAACCCCAAAACATATTTGGTCTTGTCCGTAAACGTCGGCTCAAAATAGTGGGAATATGTATCCTGTATGGTGAACATCAGCAGAAAACACAATAAGGAGTTATTTGGTTTTAAAGACAATTTATTTGAAACATAGTATTGCAAAAAAAAACCCGAACTAAATCCGGTCATCAGTGCAGCGAGCCCAGGATGCAGTCATCAGTGCAGCGAGCCCAGGATGCAGTCAGCAGTGCAGCGAGCCCAGGATGCAGTCATCAGTGCAGCGAGCCCAGGATGCAGTCATCAGGCCCCTTCCCCACAGAGTGCATGCAGCTGAAGCACGGCCCAGTCTCCACTTCACCGCTTAGCAGCACATTATATGGAATATTATATAGAACCACTGAAAAATAATTCTCATCCCACAATAAAAGCCAAGCCCTGGACCGCGACGCCACGTAAAAAAGTCATATGTGTCACATGGGCGAGGGGAGGCTTAGATGGAGGAGTGACTGTACCCATCGAGGCATTGAACCTGATTACTAATTACCCACAATTGTGTCTTTAGAGATATGGCTTCCTGTTAACACGGACGAGGTTCACTAATTAATTGTGGAATATGTTGGCGCTATACAAATAAAGTTTATTATTATTATTGAAAGTTTAATTCTAAAAAGATAGCGGTCCTTATTTACAGATAAATACACAGAATGATGTCACAAGGTAAGAGGCACGAGGCACGCATGAGGTGTTCACAGACAGTAAAATAAAGGATGGACATAAAGAGTGCTCCCAATCTATGTGTGGAGTCACAGGGAATTACAGGGCAGTCCGCACACACTGCACTCCAAGGGGCTGACCCTGAACACCAGTCCATGGCGGTGAGGTGACTGCCATTCAGCTCCCTGCAGCCCCCATGGGGGTTCGGCTTACATCGGAGCACATGAACACTGAAATCCATGTTTCCTCCATAACGCCGTGTGGGTGGGGCCACAATGAAAATATGGCGGCTGAGTTTCCTCTCATGGTTTTACATACGGTTTGAGCCCACCCTCGAATGAATTCAGATACATATTTTCATAGATCTGCGACTCCAGGGTCTCTGAGCGTCTCACCATGATGGGAGTACCTGTGTCCGTGGGGATGTAACGTTCTGTAAAATACCCTCACCGATGGCCTACAGAGTACAGATCAGTCATAATTTCCAAATTACATTTTCCCCTTTCTTTGAGAGAAGTTCCTTTGTTATAATTGGCTCCCAAAGCTATCAGGTCTGGCGGTGGCCCGCTCCAACATAGGGAGGAGGAGTCACTGCGTTGTGAAGGCTGTTCCTGTCCTTAGCTCATATTCTAATTGTTTCAAAGCCCCCTTCTGCACTCAGCTGTCCTAGATACTGAAAAGCATTTAACTCCCCCCCTTACAAACTACACAGCAGCGTTGCAAAACCTCGTAGGACTAAAGGTAGCCGTGCCATACCTCATAACGTTTTTTTGAGAGTGGGAGGAGAAACCAAGAATTAAAAAAGGGCCACATCATTAAGGGTTAACTAACTCCAGAGGAGGGGAGGATGGACACCTGCAGGAGCAGTTAGGACTGCCCGCTCTCCGCAGTGCTTTACCTGTTCTCTGACGCTAGGCCTGTGCCCACTCTCTGCAGTGCCATGGGCTTTGCCTGCTCTCTGCCGCAAGGCCTGTGCCCACTCTCTGCAGTGCCATGGGCTTTGCCTGCTCTCTGCCGCTAGGACTGTGCCTGCTCTCCACAGTGCCATGGTCTTTGCCTGCTCTCTGCCACAAGGGCTGTGTCCACTCTCTGCAGTGCCATGGGCTTTGCCTGCTCTCTGCTGCTAGAGATGTGCCCGCTCTCTGCAGTGCCATAGGCTTTGCCTGCTCTCTGCCGCTAGGGCTGTGCCCGCTCTCCGCAGTGCCATGGGCTTTGCCTGCTCTCTGCCGCTAGGGCTGTGCCCGCTCTCCGCAGTGCCATGGGCTTTGCCTGCTCTCTGCCACTAGGGCTGTGCCCGCTCTCCGCAGTGCCATGGGCTTTGCCTGCTCTGTGCCGCAAGGGCTGTGCCCGCTCTCTGCAGTGCCATGGGTTGCCCTTGCGCGGGTCATTACATATGTATCCCAGACTCAACCATCTATGAGTCCTGCAGGGAGCGTTGCGGCAGGATAACTGTAGGGCCGCCTTCAGGACGGCTGGTGAAGCGCAGTCCGTTTCCTTTCACTCCCTTTACGGTTACACAATTCTCTCTCATCGCTCATGATAGTTTTCTGTTTAAATCAGCATAAAAGGAAGAAGCGGCGGAGGCCCCAGTGATCACAAGGAGAGGAAACAGAAGACAAGTGAGCGTCAGATGACTGCGGGCGCCGCACCAGAGCAAATGTGACAACGCCACAAGATGGCTCGCAGCCACAACGTGTTAGATTGCCGTCACTTCAATGGCTGCTGGAAGCTCTCCGCACATAAAACACGTCTGCAGACGGCGCTCAGAATCCGCCAGCTAGAAAACGGCTTCATGTTCATCAAGTTGATGTTCAAAGTTGTTTTTATATGGAACGCTATTAACCTTTTCATGACAGGACGGGCTGAAGCATTACATGAGGCAGGCATTAAAAGGAGATCAAAGGGTCTTCTACAAGCCTCCATAGAAGGAATAAAGCAGGTTTATGGGTGTGCGAGCAGAGGGTTCACATATCTGTCCAACAGTGATAAAAAGCATCAGCAGTAAGCGGGGCGGACGGCGCAGCGCGGTGTGAGGGCATAGAAGGGCTCCATAGTGGCTCATCATGTAGCAGTGTAACAGGGGTCTCTACTTTTATCTTCCAACAGTTTTCTTTAAAGACCCCAATTTCAAAACACATGGTGGGCTGCAATGCACATCTCAACCACTGGGTGGCCACATATAGCATATACATCTGCCAAGAGAATATCATAGCATCAGGATACGTCCAGCAACGAAAGCATGTAAGGAAGGACACCACTGGAGGTCTCTCTAATAATCAAGGAACTTCATCCTGAGGAGAAGGGGCTCCCAAGAATGGGCGTACAGTTACGTCCTATGGATGGCGCGGACTCAGAAGCCGAGCCTGCACCATCCGGAGCTGGTTGTGACTGACAGCCGGTCTCACTGCAACAGCAGGAATCGGTGAGAATACCAATCCCTTAACCTTAACATTCATCGCGGCATGTAAAAGGTTCACAGAGGGAGGGCGCTCTCAGCGATATCATCAGCCCTCTGCGATATAATAGTGGAGGACCAATCAGCAGCCAGTCAATAGCGTCCAGTTCTGCTATGTCCTGTGATCGCTATGATTAGCGATAAAATGTTGTAGTACCGAAGTACTACAGTGTATTATCAAAACAATCATAGCATCGCAGGTTCAAGTCCCTTACAAAAACATAAAATGTGGAAAAGGTGAATAAAGTATCTTTTTTTTAAGTTTTTTGCACTTTTCCTTCCGTTGTTACAAAAAAAAAAAGAAAGCACATTGTGTTTGGCCAAAATAGTCCATTTCCCATAGGGATTAAAGAGCCAGTAACTTATCAGACAACGTCTGTTCTTCTGCAAGCTTGTATGCATCTTATCATTTGTGTAACATACATTGCATTAAAAATGTCATTACGTTACCCCTGTAAATCACGTTTGAAGTGTCTGCCACTAGGGGTCTCCCCACGTCTCTGCAATCCACTCTCTGTCGTTAGGTACAGAGCTTCTGTAATAAGAAAGACACAGGGGGATTTCCTTATGGGATGCTGCTATCTTCACAGGTGTTTACAGACTGCAGGCCGACAGATCTGCAGATGCTGTTATAATGATCTGCACAGTCATTGCTCCTCCTGCTATTACAGCATGTGGGTGTCTCTGCACACATTACATACACACTCTAGTGGGTTTACTAACCATTTGGCCAGAATGTCTCTGAATGCCTGAATCATCCTGGGACAGCATAGGGTTTGCATTCAATTACTCCCTCCCTGCTGATTGCACCACAGACTGTGCAATATAACATGCAGGGCAAGAAAGTCAGGGCAGTGAACTACTGCAAAATGCTAGGCTTGCTACATGCTCCCTCACTGAGAGTTGATAGCAAACAGCAAACAGGTCTGGTGTATTTAGAAAGGTACAATCCTCGGTCTCTATTTCACTTGCCCAATTATTATCAATCAGTGTACTTTGTGTGAATGAAGATGTCTGGACTGTTTGAAGTGGTTGTTTGTTATACAAGCAGGATCATAGGATTCTTAAAGTTTTAATGGTCCATTATATCGCCGTGGGGATGTTGTTACAGAAGTTGGAGACACGGTCACAGTTTTAAGCTTGCATGTTGTGCTTCTATCGCTTGTATTAAATAGTGATCTAACATACATCATTAGACTATATCACCCATACAGCACCGTGTGGGGAAGACAGAATAGTTGGCACAAGTAAAGTCCCTCCTTACGCCCCTTCTTCCCTGAGTTTTGTTACACTACAGAGCTAAGGAAGGCAAGGGCTGTTCTCAGTTAACCCTGTATGTCCTGAAAGACACAGTGAGTAGAGTAGTGACAAATTCTCTTATGTCTGATGAATCTGGGTCTTAAGAAGTGAAGCCTACGCTTCAGCTTGGACTTGTTAGCGCATGTGAATAGAGGTCCAAAGAATGTAAAATGTTCTGAGATTGATCAGTACTGGATACGTGTACATTGAAACCTTCAACAGTCTCATACTGGTAGGATGGTGTTTATTCAATCTAATGGCTATCTGATTGTTATGCTAATTGGTAGGTGGAGTCTGGGACTCCACTAAGGGGGTAAGACTTCTGGGAGGTGCCTGTTAGGTAGGTAGTCATTCTGAAAATGACAATTGTAGCTGCAGGACAGAGGTGACCCAGTGTAGGTCATGCTCGATCATCTTACCACTTATGGAAACTATGGATTGCCAAGAGAGAGATAAGCACACCAAAGATGAGATATCTGGATGTGGAAAATGAAGCACGCTTGAGAGTGAATGTGGAGGCTGCAGCAGATCACAGAAAGTGTGTGCTGGAGGTGAAATGAAAGGATGTTTTATAGTGACTTGAATCTGTCTGTGACAAAGGAGGAGAGTGGAGGGGCAGCTTCAGTTGGTGTGGCTTTGGCTCCACTCCATATGTCTTCTACTGACTCTTCACAATGTGACAATATAGCAGAGCTGAACTTGTAGTAGGAAACTAGAGAAATACCTGCTTGGAGAGATGTTAGTTTCATGTAGAAATCAGTGAAATCTGTTCTACAGTTCCATCATTTGCTTCCAAGGAGTTACGTATTCTTTTACATTGCATTCCGGAGGGGAGGCGGCAGCTGATGCGAGATGTGTGAGTTGGTGGATTGTGTTATTGCTGCACAGGGAATTAGGATGTAATTTTTGTCATATTGGATCTTGTTGTTTGATCATAAATAATGTAGATCTGATATTTTTGGGAATTTGTTAGAGTGTAAAGGGCCCGTCCATAAGTTATATTGTGTTATATGGTATGTGTATCACTGGACATCTGAACATGCACTAGAGAGACATGTCCAAACAGTTAGCCAGACCACAAGGGATGGAGCTAAGTGATGTAAGAGGAGGGAAGGAAGATGAGTAAGAGTTCTCTGGCATAACAGGTATGCCTTTCTTTAATGCGGAGCACCTAACAGGGAGAAGTGTGTCTCCATTTGAGTGGAATATATGTGTGTGTAATATACACAATTGTCTATATACTATATACAGTAATGAGATGATTGTGCACTTGACAAGCTTGATAGGTACATTACAAAAGGAATCAAATTAAAGACAAGAGTTTACTTAAAGTGTATTACATTTTAATGTGGATAGAATTTTTGTGTCAGAGACCTGCCCAGTCGACTTATTAGTGGCAGACATGTTTACAGTGATACAAGCAACAATTGAGTATACCTAAATGGTATCAAAGAGACCAGCCCCCTAACTAACCAACAGTTAACTACTATTTGTGCTTATTGTTACAGTCCCTTAAGAATGTATCTCTTTTCATGCAACAAGTACTTGCATCGGTACCAGAGATACTGTGGGCCAAACACAAAATGGATGTTGGATGACCGCTTGTTACTCTGATGGACGTTAAAGTCAAACCAGGCAACAGCCACCCAACATCAGGCATTACCCTCCAAGTGCCCTCAGGAAGCCAGTATTAATGAGCAGGCCCAACTTGAGAAGGGGATCATACAGGAATGTCATTCCCCTTACAACACTCTATTGTTTCCAGCCAATAAAAAGGTTGTCTTGGCAACCTCAAACCTTTCTCATGGTCCATGATCACCGAGCAGTTAATACTGTCACCAGTGATGCCAAATTCCCATATGTTGCCTTCATAGGTACCAGCCATCTTGACCTTCTCCACAGTGGTGGATCTCACAAACACTTCTTCAGGGTACCCCTAAAGATAGTGGTCAGCTCCTATTCTCTTCCACGCATCGAGGCAAGCAATATTGCTGGTGTGTTGCCTCAGGCAGCAGCCAGCTCCGCAGGGCAGTACTTTAAGGCCCTACAAATTGTTTTGTACAACTGGGTCCCACAATATCTCAGCACCTCAGTGCTTCAATATGTTGATTACTTGCTCTTGTGTTGTGACACTATTGAACAGTGCTTGGAGCAGACTATCAGTCTGCTACACTTTCTTACTGAGAATGACTGCAAGGCACCCAAGTCCAAACTTCAGTTTTGCCAACCCACAGTTGTGTTGCTAGGTCACTGCATTTTGCAGGACAATAGGTACATTACTGACAACATCCAGACAGTTCAGGCCATCCACCTTCCCAGAAACCCCCGGGGAACAGCACACTTTTCTGGGATTGGTGGGATGTTGCAGAGAATGGATAACCCAAGGCTCCCACCTTCTGCAACCGCTCTAGGACTGCCCTTATATATGACAATTAGAAGATGTATAATCCTGAATCATTGCTTCCACTGAATTCAGGAGAGGGAGGGGAAAACATGGATCATCAAATGCAAATGCTTGATTGTCCAGAGTTATTGGAAAATGAGACCAGGGGTCTTGAAAATGTTGCTGAAACTCCCATTGCTATTGCTGACTTTGACATTTTTGTAGATAGTTCCCAGATACAATGAAAATGGACAAGCAAAACAGGCCAATGCAGTGGTACCCAACAATGAGGTAATTGGATGAGAACCACTCCCTCCTGGGAAATCTGCTCAGGAGGCTGAGCTGATGGTGCTCACTGAAGCATGTAAGCTGACTGAAGGGGAGACTGTTAACATCTACACTGATTCAAGGTACGCATTATGGCGCAGCAGAAATCTTGTTGGATCATCGGGTAAACCAATGCGGAATGCAGAGGCGGTATCCTTCTTGTATCAGGTTTTAGCTCTTCCCAAAGGTAGAAGTTATCGAGGTCCAGTCTGATACCAAGGAAATGACTTGAGAGAACTAGGGTACAGGAGGGCAGATGCGGCAGCGAAGGCTGCAGCCCAACTCCCACTAAATTTTTTTAAACAAACAGGAGAAATTAACAGAAAGTTACCAGCTTTTGGGATACACGGCCGGGCCAAAGGGTCTGAATGGCGGAGTTCCAGAACAGAGGGACGGCCCATATACCATAGTATAGCTCAGTGGATCGAGTATTTGGACCTGTGGGGTCCTACATTATGAAGGGTCCCTAAGTACATTCCTCCTCCCCGATCCCTCTGAGGTCATACAGAGAAGGAAGGGTTGTAGGAATTACCAGGCCCTGCATTGTTTACAAGTTGCCATGGAGACCGTTGGTCCCTCAGCGGCAACTTGAAATGCAGAGTTTTCTTTATGGAGCTCATCAGAAGGTGGTAGAGGAGACCTGGGACCTCAAAAAAAATGAAGAACGTTAGATGGAACAACAGGACTTTCTTGTACTTAAACATGCCCCCCCCCCCAGGTGGTTTAGGAGATGATCCTTTTACAATATGGAGGGCAATATGCCCACCGGACTCCATATGTACCGGCTTGGGAGAAAGTATCTCTCTGTAGTTGTTACTTCGGTTCCTGCAGAAAGAATGGTTACACAAGCCAGTGAGATCCTGTCTGCTGGAGGAGCGCTGTGAAGGGAGAGCGGGCGGCAGATTAATGTTAGATAACGGTTATTGGGGCCGGTGATAAAGAACGTCTTCTCATAGACCTCATTATATTAGATGTTTCATCTGTAACTCTAATATATCTTCCTGTTATTAATAGTTAGAAGTCAATAAGAAATTCAACCGTTTAAAGTTTTAGAAGAAAACTATAATGTTTTTGCTGCTTGTTGCTTTATTGACCCCGGACCGGCTTTATTTTATACAGCATTTACAAAAGTCGATATATCGAAACACCAATAGTTTTCCACCGATTTTACAATAATTATTATTATTATTATTCAAAACAGTGGAAATGTGAAAGTGTTGAATTATATTTTATGCAGTAGGGTCATGTGCAGAACAAGAAGTGCATGCACAAAAGGCAGGCATTGTAGTGAAATTCTACTAACAGGATCTCATATGCTGAGCATGCAGCTTTGACATAATTAACCTTTGTAATGATTTACTAAGAGGGAAGCATCACACATGCCGTGGGATGTAAATATTAGACTGTGGGGTTTGTCACAGTATATAATATCTTGCATTGTAACAATAAAACAGAAGAGCTTGGAAACATCACTTGAGGGTTTCTTATTGCTTCATTCTCTGATGCATTAAATAACAATTAGACATATCTGATCGATAAGGCTATGATATCCCTTGAGTATCACCTAAGTTAAGTGATTACCGCACTTGGGTGTGGCCGTTGTCTGTAGAGCGGTTTCAAAATGACAGTATCGTCCCAACAGTGAGGTTTGGAGGAGGTTCTGTTATGAGGGGGGAGGGGTGGTATGGGGGTTGCTGAGAAGGACTAGGGCCATTAATTTTTTTGAAGTCCGCCCTCACTACTAATTGGTACAAAGACATCCCGGACAATGTGGCATCATCTCCCATATGGTAATCCTCTGGTACAGCTCCGTGTCTCCACCAACATGACGAGCGCCATGTCATACGGCACCCAGTGTGGGGGAGCAGAACGTCTGCAGGCTTCATTGGCCCAAAGTCCGTATCTCAATCCCATTGATTAGGAGGAACTAGGATGCCGAATCCGTGCGCCCAACACACCCATCATCCCCCATCACTATCTGAGGCTCCTCCAGGAATGGAGGCAAATCCCTCTACACATCTATGGGGATCTGGTGCAAGCGGCTGCGGAGGGGACTGCAGGCATTGAGGCCAAAGGAGTCCAACACCGGATGGCAAATGGGACTAAAATCCAATTTCATCACCTTATGTGTGTGTTCCAGTACTTCTATCAACATAGTGTATATTACAGATGACGCATTGTCCTTCGGTGCTCCAGGAGGACTCATAGCTAAGGAAAGTGTTTCAGCTGCTCACGATTCCCGAGGCCCAGTAGTAGATTGTAAAGGCGAAGGTTGTACTCTCAGGTCGGAAAAAAATGGCGGTGCCCATTATAGTAAGACAAATGATCCACTTCAACAACGCATCACCTGGAAGTATCATGCCCAGCTTCCATGGAGCTCACAGTGGCCAAGCACTACAATAGCATGGTGTGTCCCTCCAATGCAGCCTTGAAGCACTGTTAGAACTGCCTTCTCTGTTATCCCTTTAAGAACCCACCGAGACTTCAACCGATTTCCTCCATTTAAACATTGTTGATTGGAGATACTGTTGAGGATGAAGCGGAGGCGACCGAAGAGAATTCTCCTGATTAACACCCTTTTTTTTTTTGCAAATATCCAGTGACTTCTGTGGGTGAAAGATCAGCTGGTTTGTTAAGGGTAGCTGCCACTTGCAATCCTGGGTCTTCAGCGGACGCATCCTCCCACTAGTGATTTAGATTAATTGCATTCCATTAAGTGCCGATAAACAAACTCCGCTTCTAAATGAGCGTCCTGCCAAAACGCAACGCTGCCATTTATAATTGCCGAAAGGGCAGAAAGTGTGCAGCGGGGAGGTGGCAGCCCTAATGTGCGGCTCCTTAATCCTAATCAGTTCCCATAATATTAGATGAAATGACAGCCTTTATTAAGGAGAAAATTACATCTCAACCGGCTTCTTGTAATCTTGTGGCCATGTGCGGCGTGATGAAGGGATCTGACAACGTGGCAGGGAGAGGAAGCAGCGCTGCACACTTATGGGACGCTAATATTCCTTAAGAGAGTCTAATGTAGCTGCACTAATGAGAACTATGAGGCTGGAGGCGAACAAGCAAGTTTACCAACAGGCTGCAATACCCAGGAAGGAGTGCCTGGTAACACCTCCCAACTGCGGGGAGCTTCAGGCTCTGCACCTCCTATACATTCTTACTATGGTGTGCTGAGTCCAGGGCTAATGTTTCTGCTTGGGGAGAGCACTATGAGGGTTCAGGGGTCTTACAGGCCATGCAATGCTCCCTGGGAAAAAGCTAAGCAAATGAGCAATGCAAAATCCCTGCACAGTGCCACCTATTGGATGGCATCTGCCCTACGAGTCAATATCAGACCCTTTAATCAGCCTTGTAACATGACTAGAGATGTAAGCCAATACCCATATACAGATAGCTGTTTCGGTAGCTACCTTCCTCTAGAAGGCACTGTTGAGGCACATCACTTAATAGCATATCCTATTGTTACAAAGAGACTATGAAGCGGAGGTCAGAGATCTTGACTCCTATTTTAGAATTCCCTAGCATAATACTACCCGAGCATTAGTACCACAAACGTCCTGAGCATGTCATAGTGTAAGGAACCCGCGGCTTCTGTGCCCTCCGGGTTGTCCAGGTCGGTGCCAGCCTGGCTGATATAGGCCTGGCCAGTTCTATAACAGGAAGAGCTAGGCCAAGTACAGCCGGGGAGATCATGGTGCCTGCATCACTAGGGGGTCATGGCCCAGTGAGGGTTGGGTTTGTAGTAGGCTTCCACTGCCCGGGGGCTCCGTGGATAGCTGACAGAAGCCACGGGGGTCGCCATTGCTAAACAAACAACCAGGGACCTGGGATGACTCCATCTGTTTAGGAAGTCCAAAAAGCTGTGAAAATGGGTAACAATACAAGTCCTGTAGCCGGCCGACCAAGAGTTATTCTCTTCACGATGGTCAGAAATGGAGGAACCGCTTGTTACCTGGGGAAAGTAAGGAAGCTTGGAAGCCTATCAGCCTATCTCCTTCCCGGGGGGCACTGTCTGTGGACGGCCACTACAACACTGGGGCGCTATTCAGGACAGGCGCCTCTTCCTATCCCACATGACTAATACCATGGGGCTCTCTGGGTGTTCGGCTCGGGATGTCACTGACACAATGGAGGTTCAGCCTTAACCAGCACAGCCATATCCTTATATATGTAAAATGGGAAGATAGAAAACAATGTACAGATAGCCCCTACGTGCCAACATTGGAGTTATGAACTTCACAGGATACGAGCAGCCTGTCCTGCCGTCTGACGCTACGGCATTGTACTGTGCAGGCTTCCATCAAGCCAGGCCATAGGCGCTTCCTGATGGGCACTCGGCATAGGCAGCCCAGGGGACTTTCAGAAGCCCCCCGGCTGCCATGACAATCGTATCCCGTGATCTTATCGCAGGAGGCCACACGTAACACCCGAACGTCGGGTGCCGGCTGTTCCTAACAGCCGTCACCCGCCGCAGCAGCTCCGACGAGTCGCGCCGCTCGTGGTAACTGTATCCTCCTCCACACAAGCACTGGTTCGGACATACGAACAAATATACTTATGAAGATCTTCCTGAACGGAGTCGGTTCGTAAGCAGCGGATTATCGGCGCTCTCACCAGCCGGACCCTCGCCGTAAACACCACTCGAGATATTAGAACCACATTGACCCTTCTAAAGCTCCAGCGTCTTACTCCTCCAGTCACTATAAAATGTGGTTATACAAGTGAGTCCTAAATATCTGCTGCGCCAATTATTACATGTCTGCGGCACCAATAGTCCGACCAGCTTCAAGAAATAGGACTCGAATAGTCAGCTTCAAAACCATATGGACAGCATGTCATAGTCTTCACACCGCAACCAATCGGAAAAGAAGAACTCGCTGAAATACCGCCCCGCTGAAGACCCCACAGGAATATCACCAACCCTCCTGAGTAATCAGCAATATAGCATGTAATATTGTAACACTCAAGAAAGACGTCCAGAACCTCTTATATCGTATCACCATCACCGCGTCCTCAGGAGAGAGGTCCACAGTCTCACTGCTCTTACAGTAAAGAACCTCCTACCGTGTTGTCGAAACCTTCTATCCTCTAGATGTAGAGAGCGCTCCCTTGTTACAGTCCTGGGTATAATAGATGATGGGAGAGATCTCTGTACTGACCCCTGATATATTATACATAGTTATTAGAGCGCCCCCTTGTTACAGTCCTGGGTATAAGGGATGATGGGAGAGATCTCTGTACTGTCCCCTGATATATCTATACATAGTTATTAGAGCACAGCCTTGTTACAGTCCTGGGTATAATAGATGATGGGAGAGATCTCTGTACTGACCCCTGATATATCTATACATAGTTATTAGAGCGCCCCCTTGTTACAGTTCTGGGTATAATAGATGATGGGAGAGATCTCTGTACTGCCCCCTGATATATTATACATAGTTATTAGAGCGCCCCCTTGTTACAGTCCTGGGTATAATAGATGTGGGAAGAGATCTCTGCACTGACCCCTGATATATCTATACATAGTTATTAGAGCGCCCCCTTGTTACAGTCCTGGGTATAATAGATGATGGGAGAGATCTCTGTACTGAACCCTGATATATCTATACATAGTTATTAGAGCGCCCCCTTGTTACAGTCCTGGGTATAATAGATGATGGGAGAGATCTCTGTACTGACCCCTGATATATTATACATAATTATTATAGCACCCCCTTGTTACTGTCCTGGATATAATAGATGGTGGGAGAGATCTCTGTACTGACCCCTGATATATTATACATAGTTATTAGAGCGCCCCCTTGTTACAGTTCTGGGTATAATAGATGGTGGGAGAGATCTCTGTACTGACCCCTGATATATCTATACATAGTTATTAGAGCGCCCCCTTGTTACAGTTCTGGGTATAATAGATGATGGGAGAGATCTCTGTACTGCCCCCTGATATATTATACATAGTTATTAGAGCGCCCCCTTGTTACAGTCCTGGGTATAATAGATGTGGGAAGAGATCTCTGCACTGACCCCTGATATATCTATACATAGTTATTAGAGCGCCCCCTTGTTACAGTCCTGGGTATAATAGATGATGGGAGAGATCTCTGTACTGAACCCTGATATATCTATACATAGTTATTAGAGCGCCCCCTTGTTACAGTCCTGGGTATAATAGATGATGGGAGAGATCTCTGTACTGACCTCTGATATATCTATACATAGTTATTAGAGCGCCCTCTTGTTACAGTCCTGGGTATAATAGATGATGGGAGAGATCTCTGTACTGATCCCTGATATATCTATACATAGTTATTAGAGCGCCCCCTTGTTACAGTTCTGGGTATAATAGATGATGGGAGAGATCTCTGTACTGACCTCTGATATATCTATACATAGTTATTAGAGCGCCCTCTTGTTACAGTTCTGGGTATAATAGATGATGGGAGAGATCTCTGTACTGACCCTGATATATTATATATAGTTATGAGAGCTCCCCCTTGTTATAGTCCTGGGTATAATAGATGATGGGAGAGATCTCTCTACTGACCTCTGATATATCTATACATAGTTATTAGAGCGCCCTCTTGTTACAGTGCTGGGTATAATAGATGATGGGAGAGATCTCTGTACTGACCCTGATATATTATATATAGTTATGAGAGCTCCCCCTTGTTATAGTCCTGGGTATAATAGATGATGGGAGAGATCTCTGTACTGACCCCTGATATATTGTACATAGTTATTAGAGCGCCCCCTTGTTATAGTCCTTGGTGTAATAGATGATGGGAGAGATCTCTCTACTGACCCCTGATATATTATACATAGTTATTAGAGCCCCCTCTTGTTACAGTCCTGGGTATAATAGATGATGGGAGAGATCTCTGTACTGACCTCTGATATATCTATACATAGTTATTAGAGCGCCCCCTTGTTACAGTCCTGGGTATAATAGATGATGGGAGAGATCTCTGTACTGACCCCAGATATATTATACATAGTTATTAGAGCGCCCCCTTGTTACAGTCCTGGGTATAATAGATGATGGAGAGAACCCTGTACTGACCCCTGATATACTATACATAGTTATTAGAGCGCCCCCTTGTTACAGTCCTGGGTATAATAGAGGATGGGAGAGATCTCTGTACTGACCTCTGATATATCTATACATAGTTATTAGAGTGCCCCCTTGTTATAGTCCTGGGTATAATAGATGATGGGAGAGATCTCTGTACTGACCCCTGATATATTGTACATAGTTATTAGAGCGCCCCCTTGTTATAGTCCTTGGTGTAATAGATGATGGGAGAGATCTCTCTACTGACCCCTGATATATTATACATAGTTATTAGAGCCCCCTCTTGTTACAGTCCTGGGTATAATAGATGATGGGAGAGATCTCTGTACTGACCTCTGATATATCTATACATAGTTATTAGAGCGCCCCCTTGTTACAGTCCTGGGTATAATAGATGATGGGAGAGATCTCTGTACTGACCCCAGATATATTATACATAGTTATTAGAGCGCCCCCTTGTTACAGTCCTGGGTATAATAGATGATGGAGAGAACCCTGTACTGACCCCTGATATACTATACATAGTTATTAGAGCGCCCCCTTGTTACAGTCCTGGGTATAATAGAGGATGGGAGAGATCTCTGTACTGACCTCTGATATATCTATACATAGTTATTAGAGTGCCCCCTTGTTACAGTCCTGGGTATAATAGATGATGGGAGAGATCTCTGTACTGATCTCTGATATATCTATATATAGTTATTAGAGCGCCCCCTTGTTACAGTCCTGGGTATAATAGATGATGGGAGAGATCTCTGTACTGACCTCTGATATATCTATACATAGTTATTAGAGTGCCCCCTTGTTACAGTCCAGGGTATAATAGATGATGGGAGAGATCTCTGTAGTGATCTCTGATATATCTATATATAGTTATTAGAGCGCCCCCTTGTTACAGTCCTGGGTATAATAGATGATGGGAGAGATCTCTGTACTGACCTCTGATATATCTATACATAGTTATTAGAGTGCCCCCTTGTTACAGTCCAGGGTATAATAGATGATGGGAGAGATCTCTGTACTGATCTCTGATATATCTATATATAGTTATTAGAGCGCCCCCTTGTTACAGTCCTGGGTATAATAGATGATGGGAGAGATCTCTGTACTGATCTCTGATATATCTAGAGAACCCACCATTCAGTTACCAATTCACACTACAAGTTTTGCCTATTCTGCTATCCAGAGTCAGGATCACCGCACAGAGGTATGATACTGAGTGTTATTGCTAAAGTTTCATGTAAATAATTGTCTGCTGGAGAGTCTGCGGAGTGACCCCTTCCCCTATTCTTCCTCCGCAGTACTCCCAGTCCAGGAGCGGTGCCGTACGGATAACGTGGACTGTAGGACCGGTGTCATCCTGTGTATCCTCCCTATCTCTGAGCTCTAGCCTGCTGGCACTCAATAGAATTGTACCTGCATCACTGTGAATGTTTGTTTGACAAAGTTATTTCTTTAAGTAAAGTTATACCGGGCCCTAACCGCTCCTGGGGCCCCGAGGTACTATACACAAGTCTATGTGTTATTTCTCTGCCACATAACATACCAGTGTGTGGGAATGGTGGTGTCACGAGTGATAAGTACTACTAACTACACCCATCATCCCATTTATTGGCATTCCCTATCCTAGGGGTGTGGGAGCTGGCCTGCGATCCTGCTCTGGCCTTGGCTGCGTGTCATCCCTCCGGGACCAGAGCCTGGTAAGTGCCACCGTGACAAGCCAACACTTAACCCTCCCAGCTCTACACGTCAGCCAGGTGCCCAGGGTCACCCCTCTAGGGTGTTGCAGTCTGACCAATGACTTGTATAGAGGAAGAGCAATGTTGTCATCATGCACCCATAGACCTCTTCTGATGCCCCAATGATCCTATTTGCCTTGGCAGCAGCTGCCTGACACTGGTTGCTCCAGTTAAGCTTACAGTTATAACCCCCCCAGTCCTTCTCCATGTCGGGGTCCCCGGTGGTTTCCCATGTAGTGTGTAATGGTGACATGTATTTACTACCGTGGGCAGAACCTTACATATATGAGTGTTACCCCTCAGCTGACACTATTCTGCCCCCCCCCCCAACTTATCCAGATCTATATGTACCCACATTCTGTCCTCTTGTGTTACTTTACATCATTTTATATCATCGGCAGATATTGATATTTTACTGCACAATCCATCTACCAGGTCATTAATAAATACATTACTAAGCATAGGGCCCAATACTGCCCCCTGTAGTACCCCACTAGTAACAGTGACCCCTCCAATATTGCCCCCTGTGGTACCCCACTAGTAACGGTGACCCCTCCTATACTGCCCCCTGTGGTACTCCACTAGTAACGGTGACCCCTCCAATACTGCCCCCTGTGGTACCCCACTAGTAACGGTGACCCCTCCTATACTGCCTCCTGTTGTACCCCACTAATAACGGTGCCCCCCTCCAATACTGCCCCCTGTAGTACCCCACTAGTAATGGTGACCTCTCCAATACTGCCCCTTGTGCTACTCCCCTAGTAATGGTTACCTCTCCAATACTGCCCCTTGTGGTACCCCACTAGTAACAATAACCCCTCCAATACTGCCCCCTATGGTACCCCACTAGTAACAGCAACCCCTTCAATACTGCCCCCTGAGGTACCCCACTAGTAACAGTGACCTCTCTAATACTGTCCCCTGTGGTACCCCACTAGTAACGATGACTCCTCCAATACTGCCCCTGTTGTACCCCACTACTAACAGCGAACCCTCCAATACTGCCCCCTGTGGTACCCCACTAGCAACAGTGACCCCTCCAATACTGTCCCCTGTGGTACCCCACAAGTACAGGGACCCCTCCAACACTGCCCCCTGTGGTACCCCACTAGTAACCATGACCTCTTCAGTACTGCCCTCTTTGGTACCCCACTAGTAATGGTGACCCCTCTAATACTGCCCCCTGTGGTACCCCACTAGTAACAGTGACCCCTCCTATACTGCCCCCTGTGGTACCCCACTAGTAACAGTGACCCCTCCAATATTACCCCCTGTGGTACCCCACTAGTAACAGTGACCCCTCCAATAGTACTTCCTGTAGTACCTCACTAATAATGGTGACCCCTCTAATACTGCCCCCTGTGCCCCCCACTATTAACGGTGACCCAATCAGAGTATATACTATTTATAACCCCCTCTGCTTTCTATCACCGACCAGTTACCCCCTTACCCACATTCTCGCCCAGACCGAGCATTCTCATGTTATATACCAACGTTTTATGCTGCACAATATCAAGCACTTTGGAGGAGTTCAGATACACAAGATCTGGTGACTCTCCGGTCCAGTCTAGAACTTACCTCCTTGTAGAAGCTGATCAGGGTGGTCTGACAGGAGTGATCTTACATAAATCTACTGATACGGAGTTATACAGACATTGTCCTTGAGGTCCTCCAGGATGGCATCTCTTATAAACCCCCCAAACATTTTACCCACAATAGTCAGACTTACAGGCTTGTAGTTTCCAGGGTCACCCCCTTTTGAATATTAGCACCACATTGGCTACACACCAATCCAGTGGCACAGACCCACCACTATAGAGTCCTTAAATATAAGAAACAAGGCTCTGTCTATCACATTACTTACTGTTGTTCCAATCACTGCACACTGCTGGATAGCAGGGGTGGTAGTCCATATATGCCAAGAGAGGACTCACATATCCAATCCACGGGGACTGATTGTCCAACTGTTACAGAAACTTTATACTTGTGCAGTTCACACTAAATCCAATGCGATATGTGCCAACCCGCTAAGCAGCAGGCGTGGCCGTTTGTATCGCAGTCCAAACATAGGAGTAGTTTAATAAGAACACATAGTACATGTAGTCCACCGTGCCAGATGCCTTCCAAAGACCCCGCAGCTTTTCCCTCAGTGGCCATATTCTCTCTAGTGAATTCTGGGATCAATATATCCCAAAGACTCCGAGTGGATCCATGTAACGGCCTCAATACCTCGCATGTGTGCGCAAATCAGCATGTATAGAAAGGCCGCGTCTAAGACATATATACAGAGAGCTGCGCACATAAAACCTCATACGCCCTGTCAGCAAAATACGGAGCATGAAGGGGAAAAGTGTGAAGATCGGAAACTAAAAAATAGATAAAAAATTATAATAATTTCAAAGGAATTCCGCCAAGAATGTGAGGAGACATTGTAGCCTTTCATACCTTATAAAAGGGGCGTAACCACAGGGGAGCGCCAAACGTTGGGGGATATACAGAGAAACTACAATGCCGCTGTCCGTCCTGCAGGCGGTGAGAATGGAGACCTACATATGATAAGAATGTCTGTTATCTGATGATAAAACGTAATTAGAGATGGAAGGGGGCGGCACTGCGGACGGCACGGGTCGGCTAGAGCATCCCCGAAACGTGGCTTTGGGGGCGCGGCCGCTAATAGGACGGGAATCCAGATTTATATGATGGCATACCGGTATTTTATTGTATCTCAGAAATCCACAAGGAAGCAGTAACTGCTGGGGGGCCACAGTCTGGGGGTCCCTCACTTCCAATCTGTCCCAACATTTAGATTTGGCAACCATTAGTGAAACAAGCTCCACCTTTTGACGGCCATCGCTGTGAGGACATACAGTGGAGAGATACTGGTTATTAGTCCCACTCCACGTCAGTTGGTCATTCATGTAGCAATCACTCACAAGGGCGGCTGATGGCAGATCTTCAGAGGAGGGTACCGCCATGGGCACCAGCTTCATGGCAGGGGATGCTCATTTATGGCATATTGGGAACATGCTTGTATTCTGCCTCGCTGGGCTCTGACCCGCTGCTGTGGCTACTTCGATGACATCACCTTTAAATGATGAGATTCAAGGGATAATTTTGCAGATTTTACAAATGATCAAACCTTCAATTTACTGCGAATATTGGGATGAATAAAGTAGAATTTTTGGATTTAGAGGATAAAGTGGCTGAAAACCACCGAGTGCGATGCACATATGAAGCCTGCAGCCAGGAACGGGTTTATGGCATCCAGTAGTGGCCATCTACAAGGTTGGCCAATTAATGTCCCTTTTGGCCAGTAGAAGTTTTTGAACCAGAATTGCACAAGAAATGAAATATGTGAGAAGGAAGGTGAGGAATTACCAAGACGATTGAGTGATAAGGAATCCCCGAGGATGTTGTGGATGAAGGCAGGCGGGCCGAGGGGTCGGAGATCTGAGAGTGATCAACTGAAAACATGAAGGTAGATAAAGTTTTGGATTCAGCAGAGTTCATTCTAGCATTTGGCACAAAGGTGTTGTCAGCAGACATCGGTGTCTTTGGATAATTTGTTGGGGTCTATGTTACAAGCCGCAGGTTCTTCATCCGAGGGCACGAGGTTTGGGGCTGACCCTCCGGTACACGGCTATGAATGTACGATGAGAGAACTCCTCCCATGTGAGAACGTGATCCGAGCGCCCGCAGTGAGCGGTACGTAGGAAGGACAACCACACCGCTGAGAAGGAATCTGTCCGCATACTTGTAATGTGAAAATGTTCTTGTCCCACAAGTTCCATGACATCATGGAGGTGACCCTGGGGGCAACAGGCAGAGACGGGCGAGGATGCCAAGTCCCGCATGATTTCGGAGTTTTAATCCCAAAATGAGCCCCATTGTATTCGTGACATCCTGAGCCGCTTCCAAGTGAGCGGAGCACCCGGAGAGCCGCGTGGCATCAGCCAAGTGTTCAGTGTGTGGATGCGGCTTCTATCTGCACTCGCTGATCAATTCTTTCACTATTTTTGGGGTTGAGTTGCCTCCAGCTTGTTAATTTCCTCTTCCCGTCCAGCGACAGCGAGGCCGCTCGGGCGCCACTCTACATACGCTTCCTTCCCGCTCAGCTCGTCTCCGCCCCGTCATAAACATACAGCCAACATTTCCGCCCCAGGAAGGAGTATGAGAACTCTTCCCCTTATAGTAACACCATACAATGCTGAGCATTCTGCCATGTGGTGCACAGAAAATCAGGCCATCCTGTAACAGTACTACACCGGCCCCAACAGCAGTGCCATCACTTCCAAGAATATATGCATAGAAAATATATGGGACAGCGCTTCAGCCTTCGCAATAGGAAAATGCGCAGTAAAAAACGGACAGCCGGGCCAATCGTACCCCTTCCAAGGGGGTTTGTTTAGGGGTAACATAGAGCAGCTGGAAAAAAAGGGCTCGGCGCTCCAACAGGAGACCCAGAGGAATCCCGGACTTAGCAGTAATCTTTTCTTTTAATTCCATAGCAAAACATTAAACTTCTGTACAACGCGATTTGTCGCCATCACCGCGACTTTATCAAGTAGTCAGGTACTGCTAAGTCCGGGATTCCACTGGGTCCCTCCTGTTGGAGCGCCGAGCCCCTTTTTTCCAGCTTCTCTACATTCCCTCATATACGTATAATCAAGAGACATAAGCGCATGGAAAGTTTAGAGGGTGCCATGAATGGTGAAAACATGGTGGAGGGACTCCAGAGCGATGGCGTCTCCAAGGCTACGGACCCCTATCGCCTAAAGTCAGGAAGCCACTGTGACATCACAAGCGTCTGTCTGGTTTATATCTCTGACATCACAGATCTGTTTCCATCAAGCTGTGACATCACTGCGGGTTTCAGTCAAGTAAACTGCTATGACATCACAGATAGGGTTTAGGCTGGATTCTATGACATCACAAACATGTGTCGCTCTGGTAGTTGCTGGCAGAGACGGCCGGTCATGCTGGGTATTACAAGTACACAAAAAACATTTTACATGGAAGGATGATTATTACTTGGTTATACAAAGTAACAAGATGCAAGCGTCACACGTGGTCGTCCGATGGATCCGTGTTGTATGGAAGCATTCATCCTGTAGCGGTTCTTGTTTCTCATGGATTCCCCGGTTAGAAGTAGGTGAAGTGCGATTAATTGGCTGCCATATTATGGATATAGTAGGACAGCGATGCTTCTCGGGAGGAGCATGGGGCCCCCGGTGGGCACGGCGGGGCCCTGATGAGTTCTTAGCTTGTATCATAGGCATCGGGACAGAGTAACTAAAGCCGCTCCGCGGTCACGTGATTCTGTGCAGCCGGAGCTATTTTAGTGATCTGGACAATAAAGTGTGTAGCCGGCGGTACATCGAGTCCACGGACGGATTTCCTGCTCTCAGTTCATCTGCTTTATTAAAGCCTTTGAGCGGCGCCTCAATCCTCGCCGTCTCCATCCGCTGATTACCGCTTATCCTCTAATACATTTGTGAAATGTCAAAAGCTCAGCGCTGCAATGCAACCTTCTCCTTTCCTGAAGTTTTACCAAATTTCTAAAAAAGTTTCTTCTTCAGCGTTCAGTTTCTTAGGTAACCGGCTCAGTGCAGCCGCCATACTATTAAGTTCTGCCACCGGGCATCAACAACTGCCACCGGGGGTCCAGCCCAACAGCTCTGCCATTGCCAGTCCCAAGCCTGGATGAGAGAGGAGGAGGGTTGGCCGTGGCGGCAGCATTCCCAAGAGAATCAAATCAAACGTGGTCAGAGAGCGGTCAAAAGTGTCGATCTATGACACCAGCGGAACAAAGTCGGCGAACAACCATCTGTTACTTGAGGTGCGTCGCCCTCTTCAGTGATACAAACAGGAAGCAGTAGATTGGCGCAGCCACTCGGTGAACCTGACGGCTGTAAGTTGGATATCCTGTGCATTTGTGTAACGAATGTCAGGCATCGTCAGTGAATGGAGCGCCTCGCGGATTGTTCTGGCCGCCTCCATTCACAGTAAACAGGCAGTCATTTCTAGATGGACAACTGCCTGTTCGCACGGACGATCCATCGATCAGTTTTCTGCGTGCAGAGACTGAACAACGAACAAGAAGCAAACAATTTCTCATTCGCCGATCAGTCGGGCAGCATTTATACTGAATGATCATTGTTCAGTCTCACTAGATTGCAGGCATCCAAATGATTCAATCCGTGTGAAAGGGCCTTTATATGTGGGACATGATACCAACCACACGCATGATGCTCAAGCCAAAGCCGCTCTTATCAACTGGAAGCCAACTGATCTGAGTCTCATGATGTGAAGGCCACAAGTCAAGCCTATTCCCCAACTGAAGACACCAATGGTATGGACAAAGACGCTTCCTATGATCAGCGACAAGTGGTCCTCACTGAAGTCCTCACCATGACCTGCTCATGCTTATAGGGGATCTTATGGCACATGTTGGTTCAACTCACCAAGGATTCGAGCCAACCAATGGTCCTCATGGATCTGCTCAAACATCGAGTGAGAAAGACTTTCAACTAATCCGTTTTTTCCGACAACCTCTGTTGGGAATTCATTGTTTTGGTATTAGGATATCCTTAAGTATCCTGGTGGAGCCCAGGCTGCCAGACCTCTGCCTTTCTAGACGGTGGGGATGACTGATCACAAATGTTATCACATGCTGTGGGGAAGATATTGGCTTCAACCACCTTCTCTTGGCTCGAGTCGACCTACGCTTCTGTATGTAACCAGCACACCCCTTCACTGTCACCATTAATGTCACCACCAACCAATACAATGTGGCATTCAGAACCGCTTCTCTATGTTGGAGTGAACTGGAGGTTCTGCCCCTTTGTTGTGCCAAGGGGACCATCAGACTTTGAAGAGGATCCTTTAGAGAGCGATGGATCACGGACAGTCTGTGACCTCATGGGCGCCATCACTGGATAACAAGTACAAGTTAAAGGGGTTTTCCAGGGAAAATACTACTGATGACCTGCAGTCTCCTCAGGATGGGTCATCAATAGTTGACCAGCTGGGGTCCGTTGCTTGGGACCCCGACTGATCAGCTGAGTAGGCACATGTAAATACACAGAGGTCGGAGCAGAAGCAGTGGAAGTCTCCACGCCGATCTCTGTGTAGAGGCCGGCGCTCGTAACTGCAGGCATGGCTCGCGTTGATTTCAGTGAGACCCCAGCCTGCAGTAACAAGCGCCAGCCACTACACAGAGGATACCTCTTCATTGTTTGTCAAGCACAGCTCCATACTTTTGGTAATGGCTATGCCTGGTATTGGAGCTCAGAGCAGCGAGGTCCCATACAAGTGACTAGGACTGTGCTGCAGTACCAATTACAGCCACTACCAAAAATACGGAGCTGTTCCTAGTAAACAATAAGACCATGACAATGTCCTAATGGTTGGCTATGCGGTTGCATTGACTGCTGCAAGAAGTATAACACCTGATGCATTTTTGCTTTCAGATGGTAAGTCACACATGGATTTTCTACCGTAGACAACAATGTAGGCCGCGGGCGTCTGCGAATTGCTTGTGATACGGCTGTGATTTTGTGGGATTTTTAACAGCAAAATTGCAGCTCTAAAAGACTCAAAGTCAAATGCATGACTTATCTAAGACTTGTTGTCACGTGACACATGTGTAGCCTGCGCTAGAGTGGGTGTGGCATACGCTGGAGTGTTGCAGCCCCTTCCATCAGGGCTTACCTATATGCCCTGGGGCATGAAAAGGTTAGTATGACATCAGAATAGAGTCGCACTCTCAGTCATGTTCAATGAGGTGGTAAGTCTAAATGTTCATGTTCCCAGAGATATTATTCAACATTTGAAGCATGAAACTAAAGGACATAACCTCGGGGGCGGAGGAGGGTATGGTGGGTGCTGCAATGCTATAGGGAGCAATCAGCCAAATGTTTCTCTTCTACTTTCTGATGGTAATATAAGCAGGAAATCAGTTGCTCATGGGTGGAGTTTGCTGCTCAGAGGTGGAGCCCTCAATGCTTGCTGCTCATGGGTGGAGCCTTCAATGCTTGCTGCTCATGGGTGGAGCCTTCAATGCTTGCTGCTCAGGGGTGGAGCCCTCAGTCAGCACTAGAGCACATTACACTTGGTGATATCTGCCATCCTCTTCTATTGCCGACTCTGTAGCCCAACAACAATAAAGCAGTCCTTCCTCTATAAAGGCAGCGCTTGCCGGGGACGGGCGGCTCCTGCAAACATTCTACACTGTTCACCAACTAATCACATTCAGACCTGAGATCTCAATAGTGAAAGGCTCAGTGGGGATTTACTCCGCCGCCTGTGAAGTTGTGCAGATTTCTATCGCTACATTGAACGGTGACATTTATGCAGAACTGATGCAAGGAAGCTTTTGCATAAAAATAGCGCACTGTATCGCTGGCGTTCCACGGGCGGTCGCCAGCTATACATTAACCCTCTCTGTACTCAACTTTTCTTTACTACAAGCACATAAAAAAATGTAGTTTATCAATTCTGAAAAAACTGCAGCACAAATTCTCTTAAAGGGACAACGTCGCCAGCATTTTCAATGTTAAACTGGAAACATCTTGCAGGCCGACTCCCGCACACAGGCCAACTCCCGCACACAGGCCGACTCCCGCACACAGGCCGACTCCCGCACACAGGCCGACTCCCGCACACAGGTCGACTCCCGCACACAGGCCCACTCCCGCACACAGGCCGACTCCCGCACACAGGCCCACTCCCGCACACAGGCCGACTCCCGCACACAGGCCCACTCCCGCACACAGGCCCACTCCCGCACACAGGCCCACTCCCGCACACAGGCCGACTCCCGCACACAGGCCGACTCCCGCACACAGGCCGACCCCTGCACACAGGCCGACTCCCGCACACAGGCCGACTCCCGCACACAGGCCGACTCCCGCACACAGGCCGACCCCTGCACACAGGCCGACTCCCGCACACAGGCCGACTCCCGCACACAGGCCGACCCCTGCACACAGGCCGACCCCTGCACACAGGCCGACTCCCGCACACAGGCCGATTCCCGCACACAGGCCGACTCCCGCACACAGGCCGACTCCCGCACACAGGCCGACTCCCGCACACAGGCCGACTCCTGCACACAGGCCGACTCCCGCACACAGGCCGACCCTCTTCTTTCTGCTGACTTTTATCAAAAGGAAATACATTTTCCTTCAGAACTCCCAGGTTCTGCATCTCTGCCCCAAGGGTGGCGCCAGCGCATCAGTTATTGTTTCATGTTACTGTTCTCCCCACAACAGCGGTGGCAGGGACCCCCTTATAGTGTCCTTCTATGTGCCAGAGGTGCAGCCTGAGACGTCAGGGGTGACCATGACCCCCGCATGCTTATAGTGACGCCTCTGCAGACCCCTTAGAAGTCAAGACCCGGGTCCAAGTGCCACCCAGCACCATCTATGGCCACAACCCCCTGCCAACCGCTTGATATTCCATGATGTCGGCCAACATTGATGATGTCTTTGTGCCATCTGACCTCCATCCAACATCCGCCCGACCTCCATGGAACCCAAAACACCCCGACACAAAGTATCATTTAGGAAATAGAGATGGAAAACGTATCTACAGAAATGAAAGTCCGTCTAACGACGCTACATGAGACGACGCAGAGCGGTCTGAGCGCCCCCTGACAACCGGCGCTCATTAGCAGCCCCCGAAGAGTTCGCTGCGCTGACAGCCCCAACCGGCGGCCCCTGATGAAGAAGAGACTCGTCTGACAAGGCTGGAAACATTGCAAGGAATCTGGTACAGCGGTAGCGGCGGCGCGCTGCATACATTCAGATGCCGTTAGCCGATCCTCAGAGACGGCCGTCTGTTTTCTTGCGTCTCACAAACTATTACAAAGAGGGAAAACCTCCGTTGAGGAATATATTTAATAACCTTCTTCTCTGCACGGCTGATCTCTCTAAGCCGCCAGGCGCTAATACCCTGAGATCCGGGATCAGGCCGCGCTGCTAGGCCGCTGGAAGGGGCATCTGTATTCCACACCACACGGCCGGATGATTCGCTTTTTTGTTTTCCCGGAGATTCCAAGATTGTGTCTCATGAAAGGATACAAGCCGGAGTCCAGGAAGAGGAGCGCGGGCGCCGCCACCAACGCCACCACCGCCGCTGCCCGCTGGATTTCATTTACAAAATGTTTGTCTGCTTGGAGAGGACGTGTGTCAAGCCGGCGCCGAAGACTGTAAAGTCGTCTGATAAGATCACGCAAGGAGATGATATGAAGCTGCCGTATAAATTATTTATGTGCTGACAGAAACTACGTAAAGATACAAAACGCTTCCAAGGAGCCTCAAAGAGGCGGCCGAGGAGGGGAGCAGCGCATCTTGGGGGCACCAGTGGTTTCCACCGCCCCGTACGGCCTGCAGAGAGCAGTAATTGGGCCCGTAGCTGTCTATGGCATTAAAGGTGTGTTTGCATGTTCACAAATCAGTCCCTGATGAATGCAAAGAACACATGATGCCAACATCTGCATGCGGGACGTTAGCACATCCCGTCAACCTCCCTCTGACTCTACATTGTGTGCATGTGCAGTGAGGCGAGGTGTATCTACTGTGGCTTCACAGCAAAATCCACCTGCACCAGAGACCATGGCTGGGGGAATTTTTGCTGCTAAGGATAATCTACTTGTAAAGCTAGACAGGAGCAGAAAAAGAATGTGCTGGATGGCTTACAGTGATGTCATAAGCCGGGGGAAGATGGCAAGCAACATGAACTGGCCTTCATCAACGCCCAAATGACTCAGAGGGTTGGACCCGATGACCCTGGAGATCCCAATAATCTTGGAGGACCCGATGACCCTGGAGGACCTGATGGCCCTGGATGTCCCGATGACCCTGGAAGACCCAATGACCCCCGATGACCCTGGAGATCTCAATGACCCTGGAGGACCTGATGACCCTGGAGGTCCCGATGATTCCAGGAGGTCCCAATGACCTTGGAGGACCTGATGACTCTGGAGGTCCCGATGACCCTCATGGTTCTATTTACCCTGGATGTCCCAATGACCCTGTAGATCCTGATGACCTTGGAGGACCCGATGACCCTGGAGGACCCGATGACCCTGAAGGTCCAGATGACCCTGGAGCTCCCGATGACCCTGGAGGTCCCTTCCAACTCTACCATTCTATCATTCTATGACTTCAATGCTGTGATTTGTATACTGCGTGCGCCAGAATAAAAGTAGGTATTTGTGCTAAGTATGACCCCAGCGATTGTGATGAAAACAACATGTCCCTTAAAGCAGTTGACATAACATCGTGCCGGGGGTTTACTGGAGAAAAATGGTGATTGGTTCCCTTTAAATGTCTAGCAGAAGTCAGCGCTCCCCAATACTTCTGTCCGCAGCTCGTCTTCTGGGCACATGGAAGATGCCACAGTGCCCCCTGCTGTAGTGGCTGTTCCAAACGCAGAGCTCGCAGGCATACATCGACCACCATTACCATATACCAGGCGCTATGATCTACTATCTTACTGCCAACAACACAGGAAGCGCCATTGTTCCATGTCATAATAAAAGCGGAAACGCTGATGGAAACTACCTGAATGGAGGCTGGATCGGCCTTTAGGGTGCATGGGGGTTAATGCATGCACACACTGTCGGCACCAGAACTGCACACAAAAGATCACGTGAAAGGTCGCAAAAATAAGCGCTAATTTTGCTGCAAGCCTAAAACATTTTCACGCTATTTATTTTTAAGCTGGGGGTGTGGCTTGTTCGGAGCAGCGCGGACGCTCCGACATGGCAGTCTTAAGCATCATTTACCCAGCAGAGTGGCAGACACGCTTCCAGAAATCTGCTCTAGCCGCCAGCTGGGGTAGATTTCATGGACGCCCTGAGATGCGCGTAATGTATGAAGCGGCGCGTGCGTCTACTGTATGCCGCGAGCGCCTTCACACATTACACATCCGTTGCTGCAGGTTTCATCAACGTGAGCGCCACCTCTGGATAAGCCTCCCAGGACTGCGTGCAGCCATCGCTGAGGTCAGCTGGAAGCCGTGCCCCCCGAGCTGAGAGACCCCCGAGGTGTGTCCAGACTGATGACCCAGCAGACCACAGCGGAGGCGCGCCCCAACCGCAGCTATGGTGGCACCAAGTCTCCTACAGCAGATTACTGCTGTACAGAAGTCACAAATAGTGCGCCAAACTTTAGAGCTTTGGTCTCTTTTCGCCGTCCTCCACCACTAACTGGGTGGGGCTTGCTGAAGAAGAGGCGTGATCTCGCAGCACCCGCAACGTGTAAAACCGCTCGCAACAATGTATCTGCTGGGGCTCTCCACGATCCTATAGACTTTAATGGGCAGCTTTGCTCCAGGATGCGGATCGCCATGTGCTGCACACACCGAGTGAGCCTGCGCCAATCACAGAGGGTCATACTGTCCCTATTACATATAATACGCCCGTGTGAATGAGCCCCAAGTCTCATGAAATCACGCTGCTGGAAGTACCATGGCACCGATTGGACAGCTCCGGTGGACACTCCTGGGAGGCGGAGACTGTCCAGTCGCCAATCTATTCATTAAAGGGCCACACTGGTGATATTAGTCATTCATTATGTAGCTCCCCTCCAGTATATATATATATATATATATATATATATATATATATATATATATATATATATGTAGGCTAGTGTGACCATAGTTAGTTACTCCTCTGTCTGAGACCCCCAGCTTCCTTGGATAGTCATGTGATCTCAGTTCTGACCCCCTCAGATCTACTTGGGTTCTGTGTTCAGTCCTGACGAGATACTTATGAGCTCTAGCTTATTTAGGTGACAGTAGAAAGTAATAATAATAAAACTGCACCTCCCTCCCTGCGGGCAGAGATGGTAGAACCTCTAGCTAATACTGAGGCGATGCATCATGGGATTGATGTGAAACTGAAAGTAAAGAATCTCAGTCTAAGGCCGCCTGCAGACGAGCGGGTCGGATCCGGCAGCGAGAAATCTCGCCGCGCGATCCGACCCCAGAGCCTGCAGGGGCGAGCGCGTACTCACCCGCGCCTGGCGGCCCCGGCTCTTTGATGTGCCGGCTGCCGCGCAGCCGGCGCATGCGCAGACCGGAGCCGGCGGCCAGGTGAGTGCGTGCTCCGCACAAAATTGAACATGCCGCGGTTTGTTTGCCGCGCGAGATTTCGCGCGGCCAAACCGCGGCCGTCTGCATAGGAGTGCGTATTGTAATGCACTCCTATGCAGACTTTCAGCGGCGGAAATCCCGCGGGAAATCCCGCGGCGGGATTTCCGCTCGTCTGCAGGCGGCCTAAAGAAGGTGGCTGATAAGCATCAGACAGGGTGCTGCACTGCATGAAAGTGACTGTGAGACACAGAGGAGACCTCCAGAGTGCGACAGGCAATCAGATGAGGGGGCAGGGATGGAAAAATGTGTTTTTACCAGGTGGCCTTTTAAGAAGCATATTACCAACAAGATAGCATCAATTTGGGGTGAAGAAGGGGCCAACAGAAGGGTGGGCCGTCAGTTCTACTTTTTGGTCCTCTTTAAGGTTGCTGACCCCTTTGGCAGGCGCATTGCTCTGCAGCCTTTGTTCCACATGGCGGGGTGACCTTCACCAATAAAACAAGTCAAATTTACCAAAAACTGCTGCAGTGCGAAGTCATTAACGGCTCATTGTGGAATATTAAGAAATCTCAACTGTGACAAGAATTGCCCTTTAATACTGCAGGTTTCTTCGGCCTGGAAGGACCGCCGCCGCCGCCCCGCGACTGCTTCCTCATTTATTTCAGCGCCACATATAGTCCAAAAATTGCTGTCCACAAAATTTACACTTGAAAAGGCCAATTATCTCGGCAGGACTTCATGTTCCTTTGAAATTACTAAATGAGCGCCGGCATCTCGTTAACCTCTATCTGGATTACCAGCGGTGGAGTAAAAGCAGAGCTCCTGCCCTGATCCGCGCGACGCCACCGGCGGAGAGGATTCCAGATGGGGGCTCGTCCGGGATTACACTGCGAGTACAACACAAAGAGGTAATGGAATACTTCAATGACGTTTTGTACTCGGCGGATCGGCCTCACCAGATTTATGTCTCCTCTCTCTTTTTTTCATTCTTCGAAGCAGCGATTGCGAGCCGCCCGCCGAACGCACCTTGTCTGGATCAATTTTACAAAAGAATAAAGCAGATTTTCTGTTTCAGAGCCGCCACATGTGAAATTGCAGAGACACCATTAAAATACCACAATTCAAAATCAGTGAACTGTGATCCGATGACCCGCTATTTTATTTCACGGTTCATCGCGATTAACATATTTTTCATCAGGCGAGGTCGAACGCGAGCGTCGCCGTAATCAGAATGTAGCTACCAGACGGCCTAGATTCCGTCCAATTATACTCATCGGAGAGGAAGTGTTGCAGCACAGTCACTTCTACTTTCCTCCACCACAGCCTAATCAAGAGGTTCAGGAATGGCGCGGTCCTCATTCCGTTTATTTTTACCCCATTTTATAACATAAAGTTCCATAATGCTGCTTAAAGCGGTCCTCCCACTTCTACTATTGATGCCCTATCCTCAGGGGTGTCTGCCTCCCGGGAGTCCCGCCAATCGGTTGATCGCCAAGGCCAGTGTTCTGTTGTACAGAGCGGCTTTGTGTCTAGAAGCAGAAAGCTCCACACAGTGGCCACTTGTGGTACTGCAGGCTCAGTGCCACTCACTCTATAGGGCTCCCACGTCCCAAGTGGGACAACACCTCTTTAGAGCTCCTTCACCCACAAATCATTTTCAATGGTTTCCTTTTTGATTTGCGATGTTTTCACTCCTGCAGTACAATGGGAGGATATGGCGACCTCCTGCCGCGGCTGTGACCCCCTGCGGCCGGGATGAAGGGAACCCCTGCAGTGATGCAAGGCTGTTTCCATGTGAAAATGTCTGGCATCTGAGAGTTTTCAGAAGGATTGTGAGGGCGATATCATACCCTCACCAGTGTGCAGGAGCCCAGTGTTATGTGAGTACTGTATGGCAGTATTAGTTGGGCACTGTATGATGGTATTATAAGTTATGACACTGTTGTATGAGTACAGTATGGCAGTATTAGTTGGACACTAGATGATGATTTTATAGGTAATGGCACTATTATATGAGTACTGTTTTAGTTGGGCAAGGTATGGTGGTATTACAAGTTATGGCACTGTTATGTGGGTTCTGTATGGCAGTATTAGTTGGACACTGTATGGTGGTTTATTATGTTTTGACACTATTATGTGAGTTCTGTATGGCAGTATTATCTGGATACTGTATGGTGGTTTTATAGGTTATGGCACTATTATGTGAGTACTGTATGGCAGTATTATCTGGGCACTGTATGGTGGTATTACAAGTTATAGCAGTATTATGTAAGTACTGTATGGCAGTATTACAAGTTATGGCAGTATTATGTCGGTACTGTATGGCAGTATTAGTTGGGCAAGGTATGGTGGTATTATAAGTTATGGAACTATTATGTGGGTACTGTATGGCAGTATTATCTGGACACTGTATGGTGGTATTATAAGTTATGGCAGTATTATGTAAGTAGTGTATGGCAGTATTACAAGTTATGGCAGTATTATGTGAGTTCTGTAAGGCAGTTTTATTTGGGCAAGGTATAGTGGTATTAAAGGTTATGGCAGTATTATGTGAGTTCTGTATGGCAGTATTATCTAGGCACTGTATGGTGTTATTCAAGTTATGGCAGTATTATGTAAGTACTGTATGGCAGTTTTAGTTGGGCAAGGTATGGTGGTATTATAAGTTATGGCACTATTATGTAAGTACTGTATGGCAGTATTGGTTGGGCAAGGTATGGTGGTATTATAAGTTATAGCACTATTATGCAAGTACTGTATGGCAGTATTACAAGTTATGGCACTATTTTGTAAGTACTGTATGGCAGTATTGGTTGGGCAAGGTATGGTGGTATTATAAGTTATGGCACTGTTATGTGAGTACTGTATGGCAGTATTATAAACCAGGATTCACACATTTTACAGCTCTCTGTACACAAAGTTACTCCACCTTCAGCCACTTAGAGCCCAAGATGAGATCTTGTCATGTGACATGAAGAAAGCTTTCTCCAACTGCTGGGGATCTGACTGGGTGCGATCCGTCATTATGCCGCTGATATACGGCGTCCGGCCGCCCCTCCTCGTGTGACCCGGCTCTGACAGCAGCAGTATTGGCCCGTCCCCGCCGTGCTCCCCGCGGGCCGCGGCTCTGATTACACATTTGTCTATTTGTAGGTTTCTCTTGGCTGAAAATATCGGAGCGGAAAATGTTTGTAATAATCATCGGAATCTGTCAGATGGAGGCGCCTCGCGGCGGCGCCGCCATTACGGCTAATTACTGCAGCTTCATTAACAGGTTTTATTTCGCACCTTTAGCACGGAGGGGGGGTGGGGGAGGGGGGGGGTCCTGCGCTAATTAAAGTTCTGTTAAAAATAAATAGGATCATAGCGTTCTGTTTATTTTTTCGTTATTATTGGTCGACGCGGCAAAACTAATTACAAGACGCTCTTACGGCGCCCGTTATGCCGCACGGTTTCATTCCAGCGGAGGGATTTCAGATTAATTATGGTGTTTGTCAGACGTCTTCCACAATTACAGAGCGAGATAGAAAACGTCTTAAACTGCCGATACGTTACTTACACCGCGGCGCCGCATCCCCCCACAACGCGCTTCCTGCGAACTGCCGATCACAGAGGATTACAAAAAACGAAGCATCTGGTAAAAGGCACTGAGTGACAGAAGTGACGTGTCGCCGGGCGCGACAGAAGATCGCGTTGTGACGTTTGTAACGGGAATCTTTTGCATTTCTACACCTTCCGCCCCGCGGACCGCGGTTACGGATCGGCGCTCAGGGTCCAGAGCGCCAAGTTTCGCTTCCTGTCTGCTTCTTGGAGGGGTTCATGAAGGGCTGTAGTTCCGGATACAAAGGAGCTACAATTTAGCACACAATTTGCAACATTTGGGCCTTTTGAGCCCCGCGGTGCAGTTTCGGAGGAGGGGCGGGGCCTCGCTGGCCATTCAGATTTACTATAACTTGTCCCAGAATTTGCGTAAATCTACGCCTGCTCGCAGATAGCGCAAATATCAGTCTGGCGTGCGTCACATTTAGTAAGGGGCGTGTGCTAAAGCTTCCTCCGGGATCACAGCAGCGGGGATCGGGGGCTCCCGTGCTGGTTGGGGTGCTACTTAAGGAGGAGAGTATCGATTCTTTGTTTTACACCAGTCCCAGCTCCTATTTTCCTTGATTGCCAGAAAACCCCTTTAAGATCCCGGCCCCCCTCATTAATTCAAACTCCCCTCACCAGCATCTTAAATGGACCCCAAGCTAGATGTCAAAATTAATGTTGACTGCAGACCTGACCCGTACATTTGCCCCCCTGTGACATGTCCTGCCCCCTCACTCTGGCATACCCCTCCCCCTCACTGTGACATGTCCCGCACCCTCACTGTGACATGCCACTCCCCTTCACTGTGACATGCTCCTCCCCCTCACTGTGACATGTCCCGCCCCTTACAGTGACATGCCCCTCCCCTTCACTGTGACATGCCACTCCCCCTCACTGTGACATGCTCCTCCCCCTCACTGTGACATGCCCCGCCCCCTCACTGTGACATGCCCCTCCCCCTCACTGTGACATGCCCCACCTCCTCCTTCCTGCCACTGGGCAGAGAGCATTGCTTGAGTTTTGTCTACAGTGCGCCAATACCAAAGAAGACACAATGTAACAACTTCCAAGTAAAGCAAATTGAACTCTGCTGTATCTTCACACCATCAAGGGGTTAACATGCGAGATCTGTTGGCCCCCACAAAGTGCAGCTCCACCTCTGGCCCGGTCCTGGCACCACATCTCACTGCAGGAGGGGGCCGGCCAAGCAGCCAGCCCCCGCGGTGACATCACCGATTAGCGGTGCATACCATGTGACCTGATGCCAGGCTGGGCTGGAGGTGTCCGCTCTGCAGGACTGGCTTGCATGCCCCTCTGGATGACGCCTTCCTGATGTATGCCGTATATGTGCAGCACACGTTGGCTGTCATTATATAAAAGAGGCTAGCGGCTGCTCGCTCCATACAGTGTGACTGCCGATGGCAGCCTCGTTGGAGAGGACCCGAGACTGTAAACCCCTTGTATGCCAATGTCCATTCTGCCAGTGGCATTTAAATGTCCTGAATGCCCCCTTGCAGTGGGATCACAGGCCACCCTGCGGGCGTCATGGCAGCCACTACATATTTCTGCGTATTAAGACTTGCCTGTGGAACATCCTAATAGAACAGCTGTCAGTATGCAGTATAATGGTATTGCAGTGTATTGTCCCCATGACGACTGTAAAACAAAACGTTTTTAACCCTTTCCAATCCAATTTGTGTCTTCCTAGGGGGCTTACTCTTTTTCTGCCATTATATAACGGCGCTATCTGCTGGCTAAAGCCAGTACTGCATGAGGTGACACGTTGGATAGGCTCCGACAGCAGAGAGGCTGGCAATATACAGTAAGAGAACCCTGACAAACGTCTTCCAACATCGGAGCTGTACAGCCTTAAATCATAATGTCTACAGAGGTCAGACAGTGGATTGGAAAGGGTTAATCATTACAAAAGCCACAAAAACCCAAGAAAATGGTGTGATTACAGTTTGTTTGTTTTTTCCATTTCCTCACATTATACGGTACGTTAAATGGCGCTACGGCGTTACAAGGAGAAAATGAGAGGGCTGTGGCAGGAAAGGGTTAACATTTCCCAACTCTCTGAGGCTGCGCTCACACTTGCTTTTTGTGCGCTCACACTGAAGGCCGTATGTGCTTCTACACTCGGCGGCACGGAGCATAGTGTGCGTGAAGAAGGGTTTCTGCCAGCTGTTCAAACTCCGCCCCACCGCGCAGGAGCTTGAATAAAGTACGGGAAGAGATCCGCTGCTCCATCTCTCCGGTATATAGTTGTTACCAGCTTGTCTCACCGGAACCATTAGCAAGCGAGAATCCTGCTGGTGAGAAAGAAACCACAGAGATCCCCAGAGATCCCCAGAGATCCACAGGGATCCACAGAGATCCGTGCTTTTGTTTTGTCCTGTTATCGGACCACACCGGTACCGTTCTGATGACCCCGTTGCCAGGTGCCAAATTGGTAGATATTAGAGATGAGCGAACGTACTCGTCCGAGCTTGATGCTCGTTCGAGTATTAGCGTGTTCGAGATGCTCGTTACTCTTAACGAGCACCACGCGATGTTCGGGTTACTTTCACTTCCTTCCCTGAGACGTTAGCGCGCTTTTCTGGCCAATAGAAGCACAGGGAAGGCATTACAACTTCCCCCTGCGACGTTCAAGCCCTATACCACCCCCCTGCAGTGAGTGGCTGGCGAGATCAGGTGTCACCCGAGTATATAAATCGGCCCCTCCCGCGGCTCGCCTCAGATGTATTCTGACAGAGATCAGGGACAGTGCTGCTGGTGCCGGAGCTGCTATAGGGAGAGTGTTAGGAGTTAGTGTAGGCTTCAAGAACCCCAACGGTCCTACTTAGGGCCACATCTATCCGTGTGCAGTACTGTGGAGGCTGCTTTTTGCAGTGTTGCACCTTTTTTTTTTTTTTTGGTATATCGGCTGTGCAGAGCATTGCGTCCTGCAGTAATTTTACATTGTCCAGGGCCAGTAGTGGTGAGGCAGGGACAGAAGACATATACAGTGTATATAGGCAGTGGGCCTTTCCAAAAACATTTGGGAAAAATATCTATTTGGGCTGCCTATGACTGTCCTCAGTGTTCTGGGTCTCTGCTGGGGGTAGTTGTCCTAATTCATACGCAGCCAGCTAAGTGTTACAGCAGGCTTGCGCCAAATTATTTCCTGGCTCTGCTGTGTGTTCCGTAAGCGAAGTCAGCCTCCAACCAAGGGCCAATAAGCGGCACATTTAATTACAGCATTCTGTTTCTGCACTACTGGTAATACAGCATGCTGAGGGGTAGGGGTAGGCCTAGAGGACGTGGACGCGGGCGAGGACGCAGAGGCCCAAGTCAGGGTGTGGGCACAGGCCGAGCCAGTGCGGTGGCCAGGGGTAGAGGCAGGGCCAGACCGAATAATCCACCAACTGTTTCCCAAAGCGCCCCCTCGCGCCATGCCACCCTGCAGAGGTCAAGGTGCTCTACGGTGTGGCAGTTTTTCACAGAGACTACTGACGACCGACGAACAGTGGTGTGCAACCTTTGTCGCGCCAAGATCAGCTGGGGAGGCACCACCACCAGCATGCGCAGGCATATGATGGCCAAGCACCCCACAAGGTGGGACGAAGGCCGTTCACCGCCTCCGGGTCACACCACTGCCTCTTCCCCTGTGCCCCAACCTGCCACTGAGATCCAGCCCCCCTCTGAGGACATAGGCACTACCGTCTCCTGGCCTGCACCCACACCCTCACCTCCGCTGTCCTCGGCCCCATCTAGCAATGTCTCTCAGCGCAGCGTCCAGACGTCGCTAGCGCAACTGTTTGAGCGCAAGTACGCCGCCACGCACCCGCACGCTCAAGCGTTAAACGTGCACATTGCAAAATTGATCAGCCTGGAGATGGTGCCGTATAGGCTTGTGGAAACGGAGGCTTTCAAAAGCATGATGGCGGCGGCGGCCCCGCGCTACTCAGTTCCCAGTCGCCACTACTTTTCCCGATGTGCCGTCCCAGCCCTGCACAACCACGTCTCTCGCAACATTGTACGCGCCCTCACCAACGCGGTTACTGCCAAGGTCCACTTAACAATGGACAAGTGGACAAGCACAGGCGGGCAGGGCCACTATATCTCCCTGACGGCACATTGGGTGAATTTAGTGGAGGCTGGGACAGAGTCAGAGCCTGGGACCGCTCACGTCCTACCCACCCCCAGAATTGCGGGCCCCAGCTCGGTGGTGGTATCTGCGGCGGTGTATGCTTCCTCCACTAAACCACCCTCCTCCTCCTCCTCCTCCTCCAACGCAACCTCTGTCTCGCAATCAAGATGTGTCAGCAGCAGCACGTCGACAGCAGTCGGTGTCGTGCAGCGTGGCAGCACAGCGGTGGGCAAGCGTCAGCAGGCCGTGCTGAAACTACTCAGCTTAGGCGATAAGAGGCACACGGCCCACGAACTGCTGCAGGTCTGACACAGCAGACCGACCGCTGGCTTGCGCCGCTGAGCCTCCAACCGGGCATGGTCGTGTGTGACGGCCGTAATCTGGTGGCGGCTCTGCAGCTCGGCAGCCTCACGCATGTGCCATGCCTGGCCCACGTCTTTAATTTGGTGGTTCAGCGCTTTCTGAAAAGCTACCCACACTTGTCATACCTGCTCGGAAAGGTGCGCCGGCTCTGCGCACATTTCCGCAACTCCAAGACGGACGCTGCCACCCTGCGGACCCTGCAACATCGGTTTAATTTGCCAGTGCACCGACTGCTGTGCGACGTGCCCACATGGTGGAACTCTACGCGCCACATGTTGGCCAGGCTCTATGAGCAGCGTAGAGCTATAGTGGAATACCAACTCCAACACGGGCGGCGTAGTGGGAGTCAGCCTCCTCAATTCTTTACAGAAGAGTGGGCCTGGTTGGCAGCCATCTGCCAGGTCCTTGGAAACTTGGAGTCTACCCAGATGGTGAGCGGGGATGCTGCAATCATTAGCGTCACCATTCCTCTGCTATGCATCTTGAGAAGTTCCCTGCAGAGCATAAAGGCAGACGCTTTGCTCTTGGAAACGGAGGCGGGGGAAGACAGTATGTCGCTGGATAGTCAGGGCACCCTCCTGTCTATATCTCAGCGCGTTCAGGAGGAGGAGCATGAGGAGGAGGGGGAAGAGACAGCTTGGCCCACTGCTGAGGGTACCCATGCTGCTTGCCTGTCATCCTTTCAGCGCGTATGGCCGGAGGAGGAGGAGGAGGAGGATCCTGAAAGTGATCTTCCTAGTGAGGACAGCCATGTGTTGCGTACAGGTACCCTGGCACACATGGCTGACTTCATGTTAGGATGCCTTTCTCGAGACCCTCGCGTTACACGCATTCTGGCCACTACGGATTACTGGGTGTACACACTGCTCGACCCACGGTATAAGGAGAACCTTTCCACTCTCATACCCGAAGAGGAAAGGGGTTCGAAAGTGATGCTATACCACAGGACCCTGGCGGACAAACTGATGGTAAAATTCCCATCCGACAGCGCTAGTGGCAGAAGGCGCAGTTCCGAGGGCCAGGTAGCAGGGGAGGTGCGGAGATCAGGCAGCATGTACAGCACAGGCGGGGGAACACTCTCTAAGGCCTTTGACAGCTTTCTGGCTCCCCAGCAAGACTGTGTCACCGCTCCCCAGTCACGGCTGAGTCGGCGGGAGCACTGTAAAAGGATGGTGAGGGAGTACGTAGCTGATCGCACGACCGTCCTCCGTGACGCCTCTGCCCCCTACAACTACTGGGTGTCGAAGCTGGACACGTGGCCTGAACTAGCGCTGTATGCCCTGGAGGTGCTTGCTTGTCCTGCGGCTAGCGTCTTGTCAGAGAGGGTGTTTAGTGCGGCTGGGGGAATCATCACAGATAAGCGTACCCGCCTGTCAACCGACAGTGCCGACAGGCTAACACTCATCAAGATGAGCAAAGCCTGGATTTCCCCAGACTTCTGTTCTCCACCAGCGGACAGCAGCGATACCTAAGCAATACGTAGGCTGCACCCGCGGATGGAAGCATCGTTCTCTCTCACCATCCAAAACGGGGACATTTCTGCTTCATCAATCTGTGTATAATATTCCTCCTCCTCCTCCTGCTCCTCCTCCTGAAACCTCACGTAATCACGCCGAACGGGCAATTTTTCTTAGGCCCACAAGGCTCACTCATATAATTTTTGTAAACAATTTTTAGACGTTTCAATGCTCATTAAAGCGTTGAAACTTTCACCTCAACCAATTTTTATTTTAACTGGGCTGCCTCCAGGCCTAGTTACCAATTAAGCCACATTAACCAAAGCGATTAATGGGTTTCACCTGCCATCTTGGTTGGCCATGGCCAATTTTTCTGAGGTACATTAGTACTGTTGGTACACCAATTTTTGTGGGCCCTCGCCTACAGTGTAATCCTAGTAATTTTTTGCCCACCTGCATTAAAGCTGACGTTACATCAGCTGTGCTGGGCAATGCAATGGGATATATTTATGTACCGCCGGTGGGTTCCAGGTAGCCACCCATGCTGTGGGTCCACAGGGAGTTGTAACTGCATGTGTCCACTTCTAAAGAACCCCAGTCTGACTGGGGCATGCAGTGTGGGCCGAAGCCCACCTGCATTAAACATGACGTTACCTCAGCTGTGATGGGCAATGCAATGGGATATATTTATGTGCCGCCGGTGGGTTCCAGGGAGCCACCCATGCTGTGGGTGCACAGGGAATTCCCATTGCGGAGTTATACCTGCCTGTGACTATTTATAAAAAACCGCGGTCTGACTGGGGCATGCAGACACCTTGACAGAATGAATAGTGTGTGGCACATAGGTTCCCCATTGCTATGCCCACGTCTGCAGCTCCTGATGGCGGTGGCACAGGATTCTATTTCTCATTGCTTCTGTACAGCATTGTGGGCTATCGGCCCGCCCCTTTTAAAGAGGGTCGCTGCCTGGCCCTGCCAACCCTCTGCAGTGTGTGCCTGCGGTTCCTCCTCATGGCAGACGCACTTATAAATAGACATGAGGGTGGTGTGGCATAAGTGCAGCTGAAGGCTGCGCAGGGACACTTTGGTGTGCGCTGTGGACACTGCGTCGTGCGGGGGGAAGGGGGGTTGGGCAGCATGTAACCCAGGAGAAGTTGCAGCGGAGTGTCATGCAGGCAGTGATTGTGCTTTGTTGGAGGTAGTGTGGTGCTTAGCTAAGGTATGCCATGCTAATGAGGGCTTTTCAGATGTAAAAGTTGTTGGGAGGGGGGGGGCTTACTCTTGCCGCTATTGTGGCTTAATAGTGGGACCTGTGAACCTGAGATGCAGCCCAACATGTAGCCCCTCGCCTGCCCTATCCGTTTCTGTGTCGTTCCCATCACTTTCTTGAATTGCCCAGATTTGCACAAGTGAAAACCTTAGTGAGCATCGGCGAAATACAAAAATGCTCTGGTCGCCCATTGACTTCAATGGGGTTCGTTACTCGAAACGAACCCTCGAGCATCGCGATAATTTCGTCCCGAGTAACGAGCCCCGAGCATTTTGGTGCTCGCTCATCTCTAGTAGATATGGAAGCCCGTGATGAGGAGATTTGCCAGCAATTATCTATCAATAGCATGAGATCACTCCATGTTTTTGTTTTTTTTTTCTTTTTATTAGTATTTTCCCTGGATACATACATGGCAGATGTTTTAGGAAAGTCGATACAGAGTTTCGCATGATATACATTCCTTTACAGTGATATTACATTGTTTAGGTTCTGTCATATGCGTATTTCTCTCTGTAATCTTCCCAATTATTTTGCCTCCAACCCATGTATGATCCTTACTTATTTCGGTAAAACTCTCTCCCAAATATGGTGACAGTTATTAACAGATTGAAACACACATTGAAATGCAATGCTAATATTAACCGTCACCTATCTAATCTAATCCCGGCCAGTGTTCCTTTCAGATCAGTCACGATATTCTCAGTGATCCCAGACTGTTCAAATCCTTTTGTCTGTAGTACCATGTTGTGTTAGCGAATTGCGTCATACATTCTTTGATTTCGCTGGGGTTAAGAAGTTTTTCTATAAATTCCCTCCATTTTTTGAAGAATTTTGAGGTTTGGGATTCCAATCTCCGTTCTATCTCACTTTTTTCCATTTTTAAGAGATGTTTAGCTGGTGTATCACCTCTTCTATCCCTGGGGGTTTGGCTTGTAGCCAGTTATTTAGAAGGCACCTTTTACTAATTAGAAGTATGGTATGGGTCATTGTGGTTTTTCTAGCCTGTTCTGGCAGTTGGTGGAGTACGAATGTCTGTGGTGATAGCTGTAGGAATTGGCCTCCAATGCCTTGTATTATTTTTTGGGTCCCCACCCAAAATGATTTGATTTAAGGGCAGTGCCAAATGCCGTGTAAAAAATCTGAGTTGGGTAATGCACATCTTGGGCATGCTTGTAGTCTTGCTGGACCATTTGGGTTCTGAGGTATGTTGAACCCATAAATCGCTCTGTGGATTATCCTAAAATATGTTTCCCGCCATCTTTCGTTTGATACCGCCCTTCTCACAGAGTTCCAGCTCTTGATTATACCCTCAGATATCTCTGGATCCTGTAGGTCACCTATCCATCTTTTAAACAAGTTCGAGCCATTCTCTTTCACCCATGCTTCCCTGAACTTAGTATATAATACTGAAATGGATTGTTTGTAGGTACAGTTTTGGATTAGGATATCTATAGAGTTGAGTATTGCCTCTTTTGAAATGTCAGTCAGCCTATTCCGTAGGAAGTTTCTCATTTGTGCATATGGGAGAACATGGGTTGTAGGTAGGTTCTATTTTTCACCCAATTCCTTGAAGCTCATATATCTAGGAGTTTCTGGGTGTATAAGATGTTGGACCTTTAAAATGCCCCTCTGCTGCCAAACATTAAACATTTTGTTTTCTCGCCCTTCTTTGAATTCAGGATGGTTGAAATCCCTCCATGTTATGTCAAGACGCTTCTCCATGAGAACTCAATGAATTCTACTTTATTATCAACATTACCAACTCTTATACAGAAAGAAGAAGGCAGATTCAAGAGTTACTTGGTACAAAGATTAGTGTTACATAAGTGACAAAGCTGATTGATCATAAGGCTTATTGACATCTACCAAATAGTCTCAAAGCTCTTAAGGCCCGTCTAGACATGGAAATCACTGCAGTCAGGATATTGTTATCGCATTAGACACTATTTCTGCTATCGCTCTGTGTCTTCTCTGTTAACATAGCTCAGCCTTATTTAATTTGTCTGTTGACTTCTTATCTTACAATCCTAGTTCCTGACACTACAAAGCATAGGTTTTAGTCTTCTATTTAAGGGCCAATAGTCCAATACAAGGTAAGAAACATACACTTATTGCATTCTGAAACTTAACCCTTTATAGTCCATGACAGTCAGGTTATGATTATCACAGCCGTAAAAAGGAAGGAAACCGCGTCCGTGTGTCTAAGCCTGCAGGCACAGAAAAGTGCAACACAAGTGCCAAGTGTGAACGCCGCCGTACGCTGCCGACTGCGATGTCATGCTCGGACATCTGGCATCTCTAAGCGAGTTTGAGACGTTTTGTGAAACAAATTGCATCTCGTCGGATGAGTGGGGGAAAAAAAATCACATTTTGCTTCAATTAGAAAATAAAAGTCACACTTACATGAAACTCCTGAGTTTCCTGCGATTGCGATACGATTTTTGAGCATTCCCGCAGCGCAAAATGGGCAAGTTTTCAGTGATATTATTAAAAAAGACAACATGCCGCAGTTTTCCATCTTGTAGCCTCGCTGCACCCATGCAGATAAACTCGTTGATGACATCGGACACGTTCTGGGCATCATGCAAACGCACTGAACCCGCGTGTTATTCCTGACCGTGTAAATAAGCCCCTAAACAGTCAACGGCGCCTCTAGTACTTTTGTTGTCTACGCCAAAACAGAGAAATGAGCTGATGCCGGCATGTGAAGGTTCTCTCGCTCCTCGTGGATGGCAATACCTCCACATAGCTGATCCAAAGCTGCCGATCACATGGTGCCTGAACACTCAGCTCTGACAGTACAACACGTTTAACTGCACTATGTAGCACGGCTCCAATGTAGAAGGGGTGCAGCGTGCAGCTCCAGCACAGAAGGGGTGCAGAGCGCGTCTCCAGCATAGAAGGGGTGCAGTGTGCAGCTCCAGCAGAGAAGGGGGCGGAGCGTGGATCCAGCACAGAAGGGGTGCAGAGCGCGTCTCCAGCATAGAAGGGGTGCAGTGTGCAGCTCCAGCAGAGAAGGGGGCGGAGCGCGGCTTCAGCACAGAAGGGGTGTAGAGCGTGGATCCAGCACAGAAGGGGTGCAGAGCGCGTCTCCAGCATAGAAGGGGTGCAGTGTGCAGCTCCAGCAGAGAAGGGGGCGGAGCGCGGCTTCAGCACAGAAGGGGTGTAGAGCGTGGATCCAGCACAGAAGGGGTGCAGAGCGTGGCTCCAGCACAGAAGGGGTGCAGAGCGTGGCTCCAGCACAGAAGGGGTGCAGAGCGTGGCTCCAGCACAGAAGGGGTGCAGAGCGTGGCTCCAGCACAGAAGGGGTGCAGAGCGTGGCTCCAGCACAGAAGGGGTGCAGAGCGTGGCTCCAGCACAGAATGGGTGCAGAGCGTGGCTCCAGCACAGAAGGGGTGCAGAGCGTGGCTCTAGCACAGAAGGGGTGCAGAGCGTGGCTCCAGCACAGAAGGGGTGCAGAGTGTGGATCCAGCACACAAGGGGTGCAGAGTGTGGCTCCAGCACACAAGGGGTGCAGAGTGTGGCTCCAGCATAGAAGGGGTGCAGAGTGTGGCTCCAGCATAGGAGGGGTGCAGAGTGTGGCTCCAGCATAGGAGGGGTGCAGAGTGTGGCTCCAGCATAGAAGGGGTGCAGAGTGTGGCTCCAGCATAGAAGGGGTGCAGAGTGTGGCTCCAGCACAGAAGGGGTGCAGAGTGTGGCTCCAGCATAGAAGGGGTGCAGAGTGTGGCTCCAGCATAGAAGGGGTGCAGAGCGTGGCTCCAGCACAGAAGGGGTGCAGAGTGTGGCTCCAGCACAGAAGGGGTGCAGAGTGCGGCTCCAGCATAGAAGGGGCGCAGAGTGTGGCTCCAGCACAGAAGGGGTGCAGAGTGTGGCTCCAGCACAGAAGGGGTGCAGAGTGTGGCTCCAGCATAAAAGGGGCGCAGAGCGCGGCTTCAGCACAGAAGGGGTGCAGAGTGTGGCTCCAGCATAGAAGGGGCGCAGAGCGCGGCTTCAGCACAGAAGGGGTGCAGAGTGTGGCTCCAGCATAGAAGGGGTGCAGAGTGTGGCTCCAGCATAGAAGGGGTGCAGAGCGTGGCTCCAGCATAGAAGGGGTGCAGAGTGTGGCTCCAGCACAGAAGGGGTGCAGAGTGTGGCTCCAGCACAGAAGGGGTGCAGAGCGCGGCTCCAGCATAGAAGGGGTGCAGAGTGCGGCTCCAGCATAGAAGGGGTGCAGAGCGCGGCTCCAGCATAGAAGGGGTGCAGAGTGTGGCTCCAGCACAGAAGGGGTGCAGAGCGCGGCTCCAGCATAGAAGGGGTGCAGAGTGCGGCTCCAGCATAGAAGGGGTGCAGAGCGCGGCTCCAGCATAGAAGGGGTGCAGAGTGTGGCTCCAGCATAGAAGGGGTGCAGAGTGCGGCTCCAGCATAGAAGGGGTGCAGAGTGTGGCTCCAGCACAGAAGGGGTGCAGAGTGTGGCTCCAGCACAGAAGGGGTGCAGAGCGCGGCTCCAGCATAGAAGGGGTGCAGAGTGCGGCTCCAGCATAGAAGGGGTGCAGAGCGCGGCTCCAGCATAGAAGGGGTGCAGAGTGTGGCTCCAGCACAGAAGGGGTGCAGAGCGCGGCTCCAGCATAGAAGGGGTGCAGAGTGCGGCTCCAGCATAGAAGGGGTGCAGAGCGCGGCTCCAGCATAGAAGGGGTGCAGAGCGTGGCTCCAGCATAGAAGGGGTGCAGAGTGTGGCTCCAGCATAGAAGGGGTGCAGAGTGTGGCTCCAGCATAGAAGGGGTGCAGAGTGTGGCTCCAGCATAGAAGGGGTGCAGAGCGTGGCTCCAGCATAGAAGGGGTGCAGAGTGTGGCTCCAGCACAGAAGGGGTGCAGAGTGTGGCTCCAGCACAGAAGGGGTGCAGAGCGCGGCTCCAGCATAGAAGGGGTGCAGAGTGCGGCTCCAGCATAGAAGGGGTGCAGAGCGCGGCTCCAGCATAGAAGGGGTGCAGAGTGTGGCTCCAGCACAGAAGGGGTGCAGAGCGCGGCTCCAGCATAGAAGGGGTGCAGAGCGCGGCTCCAGCATAGAAGGGGTGCAGAGCGCGGCTCCAGCATAGAAGGGGTGCAGAGTGTGGCTCCAGCATAGAAGGGGTGCAGAGTGCGGCTCCAGCATAGAAGGGGTGCAGAGTGTGGCTCCAGCACAGAAGGGGTGCAGAGCGCGGCTCCAGCACAGAAGGGGTGCAGAGCGCGGCTCCAGCATAGAAGGGGTGCAGAGCGCGGCTCCAGCATAGAAGGGGTGCAGAGCGCGGCTCCAGCATAGAAGGGGTGCAGAGTGTGGCTCCAGCACAGAAGGGGTGCAGAGCGCGGCTCCAGCATAGAAGGGGTGCAGAGTGCGGCTCCAGCATAGAAGGGGTGCAGAGCGCGGCTCCAGCATAGAAGGGGTGCAGAGCGCGGCTCCAGCATAGAAGGGGTGCAGAGCGTGGCTCCAGCATAGAAGGGGTGCAGAGTGTGGCTCCAGCATAGAAGGGGTGCAGAGTGTGGCTCCAGCATAGAAGGGGTGCAGAGCGTGGCTCCAGCATAGAAGGGGTGCAGAGTGTGGCTCCAGCACAGAAGGGGTGCAGAGTGTGGCTCCAGCACAGAAGGGGTGCAGAGCGCGGCTCCAGCATAGAAGGGGTGCAGAGTGCGGCTCCAGCATAGAAGGGGTGCAGAGCGCGGCTCCAGCATAGAAGGGGTGCAGAGTGTGGCTCCAGCACAGAAGGGGTGCAGAGCGCGGCTCCAGCATAGAAGGGGTGCAGAGCGCGGCTCCAGCATAGAAGGGGTGCAGAGCGCGGCTCCAGCATAGAAGGGGTGCAGAGTGTGGCTCCAGCATAGAAGGGGTGCAGAGTGCGGCTCCAGCATAGAAGGGGTGCAGAGTGTGGCTCCAGCACAGAAGGGGTGCAGAGTGTGGCTCCAGCACAGAAGGGGTGCAGAGCGCGGCTCCAGCATAGAAGGGGTGCAGAGCGTGGCTCCAGCATAGAAGGGGCGCAGAGCGCGGCTCCAGCACAGAAGGGGTGCAGAGCGTGGCTCCAGCATAGAAGGGGCGCAGAGCGCGGCTCCAGCACAGAAGGGGTGCAGAGCGTGGCTCCAGCATAGAAGGGGTGCAGAGTGTGGCTCCAGCATAGAAGGGGCGCAGAGTGTGGCTCCAGCATAGAAGGGGTGCAGAGTGTGGCTCTAGCACAGAAGGGGTGCAGAGCGCGGCTCCAGCACAGAAGGGGTGCAGAGCGTGGCTCCAGCACAGAAGGGGTGCAGAGCGTGGCTCCAGCACAGAAGGGGTGCAGAGTGCGGCTTCAGCACAGAAGGGGTGCAGAGCGTGGCTCCAGCATAGAAGGGGTGCAGAGTGTGGCTCCAGCATAGAAGGGGTGCAGAGTGCGGCTCCAGCACAGAAGGGGTGCAGAGCGTGGCTCCAGCATAGAAGGGGTGCAGAGTGCGGCTGCCATTAGAAAATAATAATGTCACCAAATAAAAAGCTAGAAGTCTCCGGATGAATCGCAGGAAGCGTCCGCCATCTAATGAGATCTTCAGAGCAGCGAGCGCAGGAACGAGGGGGCGCGACAAAGCAAATAATGAGAAACAGTTTGAGGCTGCAGAACAGAAAACTTTCTCGTCTTTCACAGCAGTCATTTTCAGGCGCAAATTCCCTTCATTGTGTTGGCGAGAAGGCGAGGGTTTAAAAGCTGCGCCGAATCCAGCGAACCGCCAGGAAGATCCGTGATTATCTGCTGTTCACATACAGAACGCCGTTCAATGCGTCCTGCGGCCGGCGAGATGAATACATTACTTCTAGGGGAGCGGCAAATCAGAGGCACCGGGATAAAACGGGTAGAAGGCTGGGGGAGGGGTGCGGCATCTGAATTGTACAGACCCGGCGCATTAACTGCAGGCGGCAGCGCGGGCGATGATCGATGCTCTGCTGCTACCGTACTGCGGGAGTCAATCATCAGAAAACACTTGGAAACGGAAAGTCTTCCATGTACAAACTGTAAGATGAAGCAGAGCTGCGGCTGTTGGGTGCAGCGGAGAGATGAACCAATGGGAATATCCAGATGCCTTATCCGGGGATTTACGGACTGTAGGTAGACCGTCTGCATGTCAGGCGCCAGGCAGTGAGCACAGGTCACACTACAGGTCGTCGGGCCCTCAGAGGTCGGTGTATGACGGTATGGTCAGTAGTCGCTGGAGGACTCTTGTTGGGCTCTGGCAGCTACTCCTGTTAATCATACGATACTAGACTGGTCCTCCAGGGTCCTCCAGGGTCATCGGGTCCTCCGGGATTATCAGATCCTCCAGGGTCATCGGGTCCTCCGGGGTCATCGGGTCCAACCCCCTGCTCAGTGCAGGATCATTAAATCATTCCAGACAGATGTCTGTCCAGCCTCTGAAGACTTCCATTGAAGGAGAACTCCCCACCTCCCGTGACAACCTGTTCCACTCATTGATCCCCTCACTGTCTAATATCTAATCTGTGTCTCCTCCCTTTCAGTTTCATCCCATTGCTTCTAGTCTTTCCTTGTGCAGATGAGAATAGGGCTGATCCCTCTGCACTGTGACAGCCCTTCAGATATTTGTACGCAGCTATTAAGTCTCCTCTCAGCCTTCTCTTCTGCTAAACATTCCCAGATCCTTTAACTGCTCCTCATAGGACATGATTTGCAGACCGCTCACCATCTTGGTAACTCTTCTCTGAACTTACTCCAGTTTGTCTATGTCTTGTATAAAGTGGGGTGCCCAGAACTGGACCCAGTATTCCAGATGAGGTCTGACTAAGGAAGAGTAGAGGGGATAATGACCTTACGTGATCTAGACTCTATGCTTCTCTTAATACATCCCAGAATTGTGTTTGCCTTTTTGGCTGCTGCATCACACTGTTGACTCACGTTCAGTCTGTGATCTATTAGTATACCCAAGTCTTTTTCACACGTGTTGCTGCTTAACCCATTTCCTCCCATTCTGTATGCGCTTTCTTCATTTTTCTTGCCCAGATGTAGGACTTTGCATTTCTCCTTGTTAAGTACCATTCTGTTAGTCACAGACCACTGTTGACCGTGCACTCCCACCAGCTCACCCGGGACCGCGTACTCCCACCAGCTCACCCGGGACCACGCACTCCCACCAGCTCACCCGGGACCGCGCACTCCCACCTGCTCACCCGGGACCGTGCACTCCCACCTGCTCACCCAGCACCGTGCACTCCAATCAGGTCACCCAGGATCATGCACTCACATCAGGTCACTCAGGACCGTGTACTCACATCAGCTCACCTGAACAGTGCACTCCCATCAGCTCACCCAGGACCATGCACTTGCTGTGTCCCAGAGGGTCCTCCAGAATAGCCACACATTCATGGTCCTGTCACACTTTGCTATGTGCTTCCAGGAGACATAGAAAGTGCCGTATGTCGGAGAAACCTTGTTTCCCCCTTCTTCCTAAGCTTAAGGCTTTGCAACAGCTGGCTGCTCATTGGCCGTATGTCATGCCCTCACTGATTGGTCAAAGGATGTGGTTGGAGTTCAGAGTGGGGAAACTGTATAGTTGGCCAGTATCCTGAGGGGGAAGAGAAGAGAGAAAGTGTGAGTGTTAGGACTGGCGGGGGCAGATGAACAGGGGATCTCTACGCCAGCCCTCTCCCATGTCCCTACCTACTTGCCCCCCTGGGCTAGGCCCCAGGGCGACCACAGGCGAAAATATCAGAATGTCATCCAAATATACAACCATTAATGCGCCCAGGATGTCATGGAAAATGGTATTTAGAAAACCTTGAAAAATAGCTGGTGCGTTACATAACCCGAATGGCATGACTAGACATTCAAAATGTCACAAAGGAGCATTAAACGCCTTTTTCCATTCGTCCATCTCCCTGATACGGATGAGATTATGGGCTTCTCGAAGATCGAGCTTGGAGAACCAACGGGCTCCAACAACCTGGTTGAGGAGGTCAGGAATCAGGGGTAAGGAGTATTGGTTCTTGATGGTTATCCTGTTCAAGGCTCTATAATCCACACAGGGCCAAAGGCCACCATCCTTCTTCTTGATGAAAAATAACCCTGCCCCTGCGGGTGATTCAGAAAGACGTATCTGCCCCTTTGCGAGACTCTCAGTAATATACTCCTTCATCGCCTCGCGTCCAGAGACTGTAATATTATATATTCCCCCCTTGGGGATCTTGCTCCTGGGAGTAAGATCGGTCCTGCAATCCCATTGCCGGTGTGGAGGTAACGTCTCAGAAAGTTGTTTCCAAAACACGTCAGAAAAATCCTCAATAAACAGAGGTAACCCCCTCACACTCAGTGGAATGCACCTGGACTGAGACCAAATCTTCACTGCAACCCTGCCCCCATTTCACTAGTTCAGAGGTGGACCAATCAATCAGGGGGTTGTGCTGCCGGAGCCAGGGTAACCCAAGGACCAAATCCACGGAAAGGCTCTCCATCACCAGAAAGGAGCACACCTCTGAATGTAGCGCCCCTACAGAAAAGACTAGTTCAGGAGTTCTCGTACTGATTAACCCCGCTGACAATGGAGTAGAATCAATACCCGAGACCCGGATGGGAGGATTCACTGGTAACAGGCATGCAGAAATAGACTTAACGAATTCAAAACTAACGAAGTTCGCGGCGGCCCCCAAATCAATGAAGGCCCGACCATTGAGGATATCAGCATTATACGAAATAGAAAACGGCAAAAACAATTTGGAACATTCCGGAGTACCTGAGCTCCTAGGGATCCCACCGGACATCGCCTAGGAGCGGAAGTTTTCCGGCGGCTGTTTCTTGGGGCAGTTGGTGACCCGATGACCTGGACCTCCGCAATAAAGGCATAATCAATTCGTGAGCCAGAATTCCTTGCATTCCTTTGGGGACATAGAGCCCAACTCCATTGTCTCGTCTTCGTTTGTAGCTGAGGTCATAGACGGATTCTCGGACAGGGTAACGGGTAGTTCAGTCTGAGTCTTGCGTTGGAACCTAAGACGACGGTCAGCCTTTACAGCTATAGTCATAGCCGGTTCTAATGTCTCGGGTGCGACAACAACGGACCTTTAACAGACTCAGAAAACCCTATTAGAAATAAATCTTTCAGAGCGCGGTCATTCCATCTAGACTTCACACAAGACTGTCGAAACTGAGAGCAGAACTCTGCCGAAGACTCAATAACTTACTCACGGCGTACCCCGCCCTATCACCCATCATAAATCTGCCCTTGGGCCGTAAAAAAAGCATCAACTGATTGGCAGGGCTGTGAATTAGGAGGTAGCAAGAATGCCTAGTTTTGAGGGTCGCCCCTCAAACGTGAAATTACAATGCCCACTGTCTGGTATTCAGAACCCGACGAGTGGGGCGTAACTCGAAATACAACCTGCAGGCTTCCCGGAAAGAGAAAAACGTCCTACGGTCGTCAAAGAAAACGTCAGGCAGAGAGACCTTGGGTTCGACCCCCGACCCCGGGGCTACAGCAGTAGTGACCGAAGTACTGGCATTGGTCTGCTCCTGTTGCTGGAGCTGAGTGGACAGGTCTTGCATGAACCCTGTTAAGGCTTGCACCTGATTGGCAAGCGCACCAAACGCCTCCATATTAGGGTTCAAGCGGGAAGGTCGAAAACCGGTTCCCAGCATCAATATGGGCCAGTGTTTCTGTTAGGACTTGCGGGGCAGATGAACAGGGGATCCCTACGCCAGCCCTCTCCCGTGCCTCTACCTACTTGCCCCCCTTGGGCTAGGCCCCAGGGCGACAACTGGGCGACTGTCCCTGCTCTGCACTAGTGACGGGGACCCCAAGGAAGGAGGGACAGGGAGACCGGCAGGTGAGCACCGTGTAGCTGACTGAGAGAAACACAAGAGCAAACCAGAGAGTAGTCGTATAACAAGCAGGGTCAAACCGAAAAGCCACAGGCGGAGTACAGAAGCACATAAAGGTCAGGCCAATAAATGCTGGTGTAGGCAGACAAGTCAAAACCAAACACTGGCAAACTGAGTCAGACTCATCAAGGTATATATGCAGAGCACCCCGCCCAAAGGGCGGGGCGGTCACATGGCAACCGGGGGGAATCATAAGGCCGCCTCCCCCCAGCGGCACACACAGGCCCAAGCACCACGCGGCCGACCAACAGGTAGGTGCGTCTGTGCACGACGTGGGACGCACGGCCGGCTGCCACGACCAACCACCAGAGCCAGCAGTCCGGGCCCCCGCAGCACCAGGACGAGCAGCCCGCACCTGGTGATAACCCCATTTCTAACAGTGGCAACAGGACAGGAAGAGAAGGAGTTATGGGGAGAGTCTGCTTGGAGAGCTGTTGGAGGAGGAGGAGGTCAGTGGAGCGATCAGCTACAACATACTATTTACAGCAAGGAAGCTAGGATTCATCAGCTCCCTAGTCTGCCAGCAGTGAGGAGGAGAGAAGCTGTGACCTGGTCCACTAAACAGTGAGTTACATACAACCGGGTGAGGTTAGAACCAGGGGTACTCAGGAGGTCCACTTAAATCTTCATTCCAGTAACTGCATCAGCAACTTCCAGTGAGCCCAACAGATAACGAGGCCTGTGGGGACTTCTACTGCGTCACCTCTAGTTGTATAGAGAGCGCTGAAGAGAGGACTGTGTTTGTTCAGGTTCAGCTGTGTTGCCATGTGTTGTTTACTGCAAAAATCCGTTGCTCTGCAAACTACTGCAAGACCGCCATTGTTGTACTTTGTCACTAACTTAAAGCTTCAGTAAAACTGTGCACTTCCACTTTACTATTCAAAAGCTACCAGGACTCGTGACAAGTGATTTCCTGTTATTAACTCTTACAGTCCCGGATAAAGTGCTGGTGTCACGTGACCACCGTTCATCATTTCATATTTTTTGTGCCACTATGCAGCGACCGAGTAGGACACCTTTACCGCCATTGTTAGGAGAGATTGCAGAGCCACCCGTGACATCCATCTTGTAATCCCCGTGCACCCGCATCAGCTCATCCGGGACCATGCACCAGCATCAGCTAATCCAGGACCTTGCACTCGGACCTAGGACTGTGCACCCGCATCAGCTCACCTGGGACCGTGCACCCGCATCAGCTCACCTGGCACCGTGCACTCAGACCTAGGACTGTGCACCTGTATCAGCTCACCCAGGACCGTTTACTCGCACTTTCACACCAGGGGTTAGCAACTTGAACGCCCAAAAGCCAATGCAACAATTCTACTCAGCCTGAGAGAGAAACACGAGGTCCCCCGGTTCCACTCGTAGTCTCCATATGAACCCGTGTGTTACAAATAATTCCCTACAGACTCCAGAAAGTTCTTTCCGCGACATTTTCCTCCTGCTGAGTCCTCAGAACGCCGCCTCCCGCATTGTCTTCTGAGGAGCCTGGTACATCTGTAATCCCCGCCAAGTAATTATCCTTCTCACAAGTAAATCAATTAGAGGTAGATGTTACACTTCTCTCCTGCACCAAATCGCTGCTAATCCAGCAGCCGCTAATGAGCGCCGGCAATAGTATTAAACTAATAAGGGGCTGTCAGAAGAGACGGAAGTCCCGGGAACATCACGCCGTCCGGCCCAACACCCCCTAATCTCCTTCATGCCGACTCTAATTAATGATTACATTCTCATTAGGATTGACTTCATTAGGAAGCTTCTTCTATGCTGTCGGTGCGGGGCGTGTGAACATGTGGGCTTCCTCCAACCAATCAGCAAAAGTGGCAGAACACACAGAAGCCGAGACCCTCCAAATGCATTACCAGCGCCAACCACTACAAAGCGGTCGGAGCACTGCGTCTCCACTCTGTACGCTGCCTGTATGGCCGGTGCCAACACGCATTGCTCAGGGTCCTGAGGGGCGACCCCGGCCAATCAACTAATCATGATGGGTTATAATTAACCCCTTAACGCTCCATGAAGTACAATTACAACATGGAGGTTCAGGGTATGCATGGGATCCACCCACAACAGCTGCCATCACAGCTGCAAACCCTTTAAATGTCGCCGTCACATCTGACAGCAGCAGTTTAATACCTCAATCAGACTTCAGGGGTCCTGAACAGCCGCCCTATAAGGGGGTTGTGTGTAGTCATTCAGCTGCGATGGCAGCCGGGGGTAGGCGGGGTCCTCTGCAGGCCCTCGGGTTCTGCCATTGCTCATTGCCTACTAAGGCCAATTTCATACAGATGAAAATCGCACAAAATTGTTGCGAGAAGCACAGATCTCACGCGAGTCTGAACTGCGTTGTTCTGCACGGAATCATCAGCACAAGCCGTGTGGGAACCAAATGATTGCATGTCTGATCTTGGCGTGTTCCTCCGCCAGCATCGCCCACTGGTTTCACTGAATGCATCGCGCGGCACATAAGAGAGATTGGACCCCCACAGACGCCACGCTAGATGCTTTCGCCTGAACATCGTCTGCCATCTGTGGTTAAATCGCATGTTCACGAGCGCCATATCTGGCTTACCTGGAGCGTAATGTAACGGTTGTATCAAACCACCGCAAATTGTAAAAACGAGTAAGAAAAAGGTTTTAGTTATTAAAAAAAATAAAAAGGAAAACAAAACAATTTTTCATATTTATACTAAAAAATCTAGATAAAAAAATACGCCAAACATATTTGGTAAAGGGGGCGGTCCTTGTGGCTGCGCTGAGCGCCCCATAGAAACGAAGAGACTTTACATAAAACCACAGAAAAATAAAACATGTCCCGCGGAAAAAAAAACAAGCCCTCGGACAGCGACGGAGGCGCATAAATAGAAGACGATTTTCTGAAAGTGGGAAGTAAAACCGAAAGTCAAAAAAAATAACTGTGTCCCTACAGGGGTTATAGGATGGCATGGAAACCTCTTAAAATGAGTAGTGGAGTCACTGTGTACATACATTACTTATCCTGTATTATCCTCCAGAGCTGCACTCACTATTCTGCTGGTAAAGTCACTGTGTACATACATTACTTATCCTGTACTGACCCTGAGTTACATCCTGTATTATACCCCAGAGCTGCACTCACTATTCTGCTGGTGGAGTCACCGTGTACATACATTACTTATCCTGTACTGCTCCTGAGTTACATCCTGTATTATACCCCAGAGCTGCACTCACTATTCTGCTGGTGGAGTCACTGTGTACATACATTACTTATTCTGTACTGCTCCTGAGTTACATCCTGTATTATACCCCAGAGCTGCACTCACTATTCTGCTGGTGGAGTCACTGTGTACATACATTACTTATCCTGTACTGATCCTGGGTTACATCCTGAATTATCCTCCAGAGCTGCACTCACTATTCTGCTGGTGGAGTCACTGTGTACATACGTTACTTATCCTGTACTGCTCCTGAGTTACATCCTGTATTATCCTCCAGAGCTGCACTCACTATTCTGCTGGTGGAGTTACTGTGTACATACATTACTTATCCTGTACTGATCCTGAGTTACATCCTGTATTATCCTCCAGAGCTGCACTCACTATACTGCTGGTGGAGTCACTGTGTACATACATTACTTATCCTGTACTGATCCTGAGTTACATCCTGAATTATCCTCCAGAGCTGCACTCACTATTCTGCTGGTGGAGTCACTGTGTACATACGTTACTTATCCTGTACTGCTCCTGAGTTACATCCTGTATTATCCTCCAGAGCTGCACTCACTATTCTGCTGGTGGAGTCACTGTGTACATACGTTACTTATCCTGTACTGCTCCTGAGTTACATCCTGTATTATACTCCAGAGCTGCACTCACTATTCTGCTGGTGGAGTCACTGAGTATATACGTTACTTATCCTGTACTGCTCCTGAGTTACATTCTGTATTATCCTCCAGAGCTGCACTCACTATTCTGCTGGTGGAATCACTGTGTACATACATTACTTATCCTGTACTGCTCCTGAGTTACATCCTGTATTATACTCCAGAGCTGCACTCACTATTCTGCTGGTGGAGTCACTGTGTACATACATTACTTATCCTGTACTGATCCTGAGTTACATCCTGTATTATACTGCAGAGCTACACTCACTATTCTGCTGGTGGAGTCACTGTGTACATACATTACTTATCCTGTACTGCTCCTGAGTTACATCCTGTATTATCCTCCAGAGCTGCACTCACTATTCTGCTGGTGGAATCACTGTGTACATACATTACTTATCCTGTACTGCTCCTGAGTTGCATCCTGTATTATACCCAAGAGCTGCACTCACTATTTTGCTGGTGGAGTCACTGTGTACATACATTACTTATCCTGTACTGATGCTGAGTTACATCCTGTATTATACTCCAGAGCTGCACTCACTATTCTGCTGGTGGGGTCACGGTGTACATACATTACTTATCCTGTACTGATCCTGAGTTACATCCTGTATTATACCCCAGAGCTGCACTCACTATTCTGCTGCTGGAGTCACTGTGTACATACATTACTTATCCTGTACTAATCCTGAGTTACATCCTGTATTATACCCCAGAGCTGCACTCACTATTCTGCTGGTGGAGTCACTGTGTACATACATTACTTATCCTGTACTGCTCCTGAGTTACATCCTGTATTATACTCCAGAGCTGCACTCACTATTTTGCTGGTGGGGTCACTGTGTACATACATTACTTATCCTGTACTGCTCCTGAGTTACATCCTGTATTATACTCCAGAGCTGCACTCACTATTCTGCTGGTGGAGTCACTGTGTACATACATTACTTATACTGTACTGCTCCTGAGTTACATCCTGTATTATACTCCAGAGCTGCACTCACTATTCTGCTGGTGGAGTCACTGTGTACATACATTACTTATCCTGTACTGATCCTGAGTTACATCCTGTATTATACTGCAGAGCTGCACTCACTATTCTGTTGGTGGAGTCACTGTGTACATACATTACTTATCCTGTACTGCTCCTGAGTTACATGCTGTATTATACTCCAGAGCTGCACTCACTATTCTGCTGGTGGAGTCACTGTGTACATACATTACTTATCCTGTACTGCTCCTGAGTTACATGCTGTATTATACTGCAGAGCTGCACTCACTATTCTGCTGGTGGAGTCACTGTGTACATACATTACTTATCCTGTACTGATCCTGAGTTACATCCTGTATTATACCCCAGAGCTGCACTCACTATTCTGCTGGTGGAGTCACTGTGTACATACATTACTTATCCTGAACTGATCCTGAGTTACATCCTGTATTATACTCCAGAGCTGCACTCACTATTCTGCTGGTGGGGTCACTGTGTACATACATTACTTATCCTGTACTGATCCTGAGTTACATCCTGTATTATACTCCAGAGCTGCGCTCACTATTCTGCTGGTGGAGTCACTGTGTACATACATTACTTATCCTGTACTGACCCTGAGTTACATCCTGTATTATACTCCAGAGCTGCACTCACTATTCTGCTGGTGGAGTCACTGTCTACATACATTACTTATCCTGTACTGCTCCTGAGTTACATCCTGTATTATACCCCAGAGCTGCACTCACTATTCTGCTGCTGGAGTCACTGTGTACATACATTACTTTCCTCTCTCTGTTTCTCCTTATGACATCGTTAATTCTTCTTTGTAGCGCATTCATTCCTGCTCGTTTTCCGTTGCTGATACATTTAGATGCTAATCAAGTTTTGTGACCGGAGACAATTATAGCGCATGTTGCATTTTTTAGGATTTGGTTTATTTCCATCCAGGATCAGGTTGCTCTAATTAGGTATAAACCCCTCCCCCGGCGCGGCGGCGCGGCTCCCCACAACTCTGTAATAATTCTCCGCTGCTGCAGTTAGGAGGGAATCTAGATCTCTGCTCTCTGAGTTTATTAACGGCGAGGCGACACGGAAGAAATACGAGGCGGAGAGATACAGATTGGTTACTTCTCTGTGGCGGGGGGCTACATGGTTACCGCAGTGCTGATGCCCTACTGGCATTGCCTGGCAGAAGCCAATGGGATACATGCACAGCCCAAAGCACCGAATGCTGGACATAGGGAGATGTCAGAAAAGGAGTGTGAAGTGACATCACAAGTAAAGACAGGGACCGTCTCCACCAGGAAGATATTCACCCGCAAGATTAAAATATGACTTCATACATTGATAGTACACACAGTGACATCACAGTACAGGGATAATACACACAGTGATAATACACACAATGATGTCACAGTACAGGGATAATACACACAGTGATGTCACAGTACAGGGGTAATACACACAGTGATAATACACACAATGAGGTCACAGTACAGGGGTAATACACACAATGATGTCACAGTACAGAGATAATACACACAGTAATGTCACAGTACAGAGATCATACACAGTGATGTCATAGTACAGAGATAATACACACAGTGATGTCACAGTACAGAGATAATACACACAGTGATGTCACAGTACAGATATAATACACACAGTGATGTCACAGTACAGAGATCATACACAGTGATGTAACAGTACAGGGATGATACACACAGTGATGTCATAGTACAGGGATAATATACACAGTGATGTCACAGTACATAGAGAATACACACAATGATGTCACAGTACAAAGATAATACACACAATGATGTCACAGTACAAAGATAATACACACAGTAATGTCACAGTACAGAGATCATACACAGTGATGTCACAGTACAGGGATGATACATACAGTGATGTCACAGTACAGGGATGATACATATCGTGATGTCACAGCACAGGATTAATACACAGTGATTTCACAGTACAGAAGTAATACAGTGATGTCATAGTACAGGGATAATATACACAGTGATGTCACAGTACATAGAGAATACACACAATGATGTCACAGTACAAAGATAATACACACAGTGACGTCACAGTACAGGGATAATACACCTAATGATATGACAGTACAGAGATAATACATAGTGATGTCATAGTACAGAGATAATACAGTAATGTCACAGTACAGAGATCATACACAGTGAGGTCACAGTACAGGGATAATACACACAGTGATGTCACAGTGCAAAGGTCAATATTACTAGTACAGAAGGCTGTTGATGGGGAAAGCACGATATACAAAAACTAATATTATACTCTTATGAAAGGCGTTCGGGTTTTGGTTTAAGGGTGCAAAGCAGCAAGTTCAGACATGGCTGTGACCGTCCAAATAAAATCAACTTGGCTTCATTTTCTGTCTCAAACACAGGTTACGCGGTTCATGATCATATGCAGCACCTAAACCCCTGTCCGCCTGGCCACTAACTAAACATTTATTTCCTCAATCAACAATAAGGTACTTGGATGCTCCGCTCCATATCTGGTCGTAACCTTCACAGCAGCCCATCTCCTCCCAGGCCCTTGCTAAAAGGCACCCATTCGATTTATTGAGGCCCCTAAGCTGCCTCCTAATTAGCCAGCAATGACATCATTTAAATGCCACACAGACTTTCAGGCAGTCTGGAATCAAGCTCACTAGTGGCCATTTCCAAAGCTGCACTTCGTCATAATATACATAGGAATATTGCTGCTGTACTTTATGTTCCTTCAGGGATGTCACATGACTGTTTTTGTACTCTAAATGTGCTGCTGTGGACTAACAGGATCTGAGCTACCTGCTGATTGGCCGGTAATAAAACGTAGGCTCAGAGTGACTCAGCACTTTCAGAGAGTGCAGAGAAAAGATGCTCAACTGGTGGGAGCTGCAGCAGAGCTGATCTGCAGCTAGGCTTGTATGCCTGTTAGGGAGATCCTTAGGTGAGCTGCAGCAGAGCTGATCTGCAGCTAGGCTTGTATGCCTGTTAGGGAGATCCTTAGGTGAGCTGCAGCAGAGCTGATCTGCAGCTAGGCTTGTATGCCTGTTAGGGAGATCCTTAGGTGAGCTGCAGCAGAGCTGATCTGCAGCCGGACTTGTATACAGTGATGTGACAATATAGAGATAATACACGCAGTGATGTCACAGTACAGGGATTATACACACATTGATGTTACAGTACAGGGATAATACACAGTGATGTCACAGAACAGAGATAATACACAGTGATGTCACAGTACAGGGATAATACACAGAATGATGTCACAGAACAGGGATAATACACACAGTGATGTCACAGAACAGGGATAATACACAGTGATGTCACAGAACAGAGATAATACACAGTGATGTCACAGAACAGAGATAATACACAGTGATGTCACAGTACAGAGATAATACACAGTGATGTCACAGTACAGTGATAATACACACACTGGTTATACACACTCCTCAGGTGAGCTGCAGCAGAGCTGACCTGCAGCCGGACTTGTGTACCTGAGAGGGAGATCCCCTGGTCATCAGAGCCAGTGATAATGCGCTGTGCCTGACTGTTTGCTGCATCTTTCGGTAACGCGCACAGAGATCAATATTAAAGGGCAAATGTATCAGCTGAGGAAGCATCCGGCGCCTCAGTGCCACCTACTCATGGGTGATGTTGCACCCCGAGGCCCCAATGTCTTAGACAAAGAGAGACCCTGAGATCAGTCTTCAGCCGAAGATATTGTGGTCGTATATCAGTTCATGGACTCCCAAATCCTTCCTCGCTCCGGTACTCACACGGCCGACGGCCACTTTGTAGATCAATACTTGCCCTAGAGGAGCTCTCCGACTTAATTCCTGATTCGGTGGTTTACGTTCCCTGACCAGAGTGAACTGTATAACTGACTATTATATGGTGTGCACCTACTAGTTCCGGTACTGCTTGCTAAATTATACATACAGGCTGAGGCAAAAGTCCGGACACACCCATTTATCTGGTGAAATAATGAGAAAATTGACTTCCAATATGCTCAAGTATTAATTTGAAGGATGGCGAAATTTTTTTGCGGAAGAGACGTTTTTCCTGGACATTTTGAATCCGCCATATTGAAGTGAGTTCAGGTTTTTCAAATGGAAAGGGAGTCATGTGATATATCAGACTTTGCTAGAACTTACTCAGAAACACACTGGAAGTGTCAGTTGCGCGTTCTCTTTACTTGCAATTAGTAACAGTGAGTTCCCACGTTGCTTTCCATAGGGTGGCGCACCTCCACACTGGCTGTATACAGATGCAGTTCCCTGGGCACTGGATTGGGCATAGAGGTCCGGTAGAATGGCCACCAAGGTCACCGAACTGAACGCCTTAGGGCTTTTATCTATGGGGCCATTTAAAGTCTGTTATGTAGGTGGAAAACTACACAATATGGTTCACCTGAAATGGCGAATCCCCCAGTGCTGTGAAGAAATGTCACTTGCAGTTCCTTGAGTTTGTTCATGAAGTCTGGATTATACGTTTACCTATGTGCATCCGGCAGGAGGACGGACGCATCAAATGTGTCATGTAAAGCACTTTCTGAGACATTTCTCTAACTTAACTCCAAAACAAGTACAGAGAGGAGAAAACTGACACCTCCAGCGAGTTTCTGAGTAAACACTAGCCACGACTAATATGTCACATGACCTGCTTCCTATTGGAAAAAACGGAGCTGAATTCAAAATGGCAGAGTTCAAAATGGCTGCCAAAAATGTCCCCTCCACCAAAAAAAATGCAGTCTACTTCCTAATTAGTACTTAGTATTACAACAGTTAAACAGGAGTGTCCAGACTTTTGATTCACCCTGTATTATATACACACAGATACATATGTGTCAACGGATGGGGAAGTAGAGGAGAGATGGGAGATTCCGATTGATCCCGCCTTCATCACTAATTTTAACAGATCGACTATTTTGAGCGCTGGCACCGCTGTCAACACCTGTCACTGCAGAGCCTCAATGGATCACTCTAGTGGGATTACAAGCATGGAGTCGTTAGAATACTAGCTGATTTGTACCCAGCTTTCCCAGGCTCCTGCATGCATGCAGACCAGAAGCTGAAATCACCCCTTCCAGGACTCTACAACACCCGCATGCTACTGCTGCCACCATCAGCTTCTATGTCACCAGTAAGCTGGAAGCCAGACTACGAATTATTAACACAATCTTTGGAGTTATGGTTATTTTATAACAGACAAGGCTGACTAATAAATTGCAGATTTATTCTGAAAAAGACGAGCAGCTAAGTATCTACATGTATACAGAAATAGATACAAAACATGTTACAATGGAGAGAAGGTTTGTAGGTATTTATGATTTGGTTTCCACATGCTAATTCTAAACTAAACATGCATGAGGAGACCGAAGCTAAGAAGAAAGAAGAGGGCTTATGTGCATCACAGCTCTTGTCCAGGGAAAAGGTCAATTTAGACACAACGATTAGCGCTCAAAATTCGCTAAAAAGCCGTCTTTTGAGCGATAATCCTTGCGTCTATACGCGCGGCCATCGTGCACTTTTCGCGCATCGCTGATCTCTAGGCAAGCTAGAAATCACTGATGACTCTTATCAGCGCTGCATGCTGATTTTCTCAGCAGGCGGTGCTGAATGCATTGCTTCAGCTGGTATCCTGCTGGCAGTTCTCAGCGGGACACCAGCTCAAAGCTCCGAGAACAATGCAGCTTTTTGCATATACAAAGCAGCTGCTGTTCTCGGAGGTATCACGATGGTGACCCGCTCTGCCTGCATTAACTCTTAAGTAGCTAATTAGCTACTTAGTTTTAAGCGATCATCTTTGCATAACTCTGTCACTGAAACTGCTGTTTGAGCGCTTTTTGGGCGATCATTGCTCCGTATTAATGGGCCTTTAGGGGAGACCAGTTGCCTTTCTAAATGCGAATATTCAGCAAGTAGATGTGAGGAAATGGGTGAAAGTCCGACAAACTCCACATGCAACCTAAGTGCAGGCAAGCGGCTGCCGCCCCTCCCGGAATCACAACATGCAGATTTACTGTAATTAGTATGGGTAACACCCACCTTCCATGAAGTCGTTCCCTTCTCTGATTCCCATACACGGCCCCGTATTCCGCTCTTGTCCCACCTTTAACATCGATACATAAATCGTAGGAGTAAATAATGGTCACCGGAGAGGAGGAGAGCAACGGAAGCTCACACAGCCAATCAGTGGCCACCGCGCCGCAGACGGCGATACAAACACCACTATATGTGCAACCCATCTGCATGACGTACAACCATGTGCCGTAGCGTCCTGGGCGATGGAGACAATGGAACGATGCATGACGGCGGGCGGCGCGGAGCATCCTTACCTTCCTCTTGTTGGTGGGGCTCACATACAGGTAGCTCAGGACCGTTTTCAGCCCCACCTTCTCATTAAACTTCTCGTAGGTCGTTCCATAATCTGTGGACCTGCAAAAGACAAACAAATCTGTATCATCGCCAATATAACGGCCGCAGTCCGCAGAAGAGTCGCTATATACACCCATCAGCCATAAGGTTACACTGGCCGCTCTGGAGATGCTCGGACCGCTCCGCTGCACAATGCGGCGCTTGTCACGGTCACTCCGGTCCGCACACGTGTCCATTGTTGCTGCGTCAGTACAAGCACGTGGCGGCGGCGCCCATACGCCTCTCCGACTTAAGAGCCCTTGTATATACCAACCGCATGCAATGTGGGCACAGATCCTGCTTAAAGTATGTTGGCGCATTCGCCACGTCCAAGTGACCACGCCTACATTAGTGGACGCGCCAACATACTTTAAGCAGAATCTATATACGTGCTTAAGGGGTTAAATGTATAAATGTATTTTGTTCCGTGTCCCTAACAAGTTGCCTTGATGGAAGATTCCGGTATAAGAAGTGCCCCCCCCCCCCCCCCCCGCGCTCTTCTTAAGGTTTCCTTATCTGATGGCATTGTGTTTAAAGAAGGTCCCCTCCGGTCGGCGTGCGTGAGCGGCGGGTTCGGCGCGGTCCTGGGGGGCGACTGGCACATTAATAGGAGAGCCGTGGTCTGCAGGCGATAAGAGGCGAGTGAGAAGCGTCACTTCTGTTAGTCTCCACTTATCTGATGTCTTCGGCTTCCGGGAAGACATCTTGGGAATTATTCATCAAAGGCATTTGTTACACGTCTGCGAGTGTTCCTTCCGATTACACGGCGTAGCGGCATAGCGGTGATGCTGAGCGCCGGCCGCGCGGCTCGCAGGAAGGCGGCCGCAGGGATTATTATTTGCTTTGGCTCCATTTTATCTTAAAGCTTAAGATTAAGTGAAACAGTGAAAGGTCCGGGATGAGAAGCCGCCGGCGGCCGTATTTACCGCAGACTTACACTTGTAATACCGCCGCCCGGCTTATTTACTGTCTACCGTGCAGTAAAATTACCATCATGCAACTATTAACTAAACGCGTTCTCGCATTTGTAAGCCAATGAAAGGTGTTTGAACGAGCGTGTGAAGCAAACGTATGGCGAGAAGGAAGCGAACGCAGAAATATTCATAGACGACTTTATTCCCAGGAAGTCCCACACGCCATTATCCAACCCAATTACATGGCAGGGGGCCAGTGATGTCAGAGAAGCCCTCCGTCCCTCTGTGAGTCCTTTACATGAAACAACCCAAACTGATCGTGGCATTCAAGGTGTTAACAGTGGGGATCAGAGTTCTCCCTGATCCCCACTGTTGCGGCGGGAGGATGTAAGTGTACATCCTGGGGAGGGAACTGCTTTTCAGATGGGGTGTACATTTACACTCTGAGGCAGGAAGGGGTAAGCGTATCAAGAGTATACAGATAGCTCCCCCTAGTGGTGGGTGCAGACAAGTAGCAGGTTATCCTGTGACTGTGGCTATTCAGGGGACTTGAACCCCCTCCGTCTATGACCCCGGACAGAGAGCGGCTCTGTAGGGCTGGGGCACATCAGCATTAGGGACCCTGTTCAGCCTATGAATCCCTGCAGATTTGTCCAATCATGACCAGGCTGGACAGACCTCCTTGGGGTTCATTTACATCCCTGTGTGTTTCATATGTCGGCCAAGTAAACTCTGCAGCGGAGTCCAATGTATGAAGAGGTTTGTATCCAGCAGCACCAAGCTTCTGGCAGAGAACACAATGACCCATAGCCACGCCCTCTAATGCTAGGCCCCGCCCACTTGTTTAAAAGTGAGTGGCTCTAGAGTAAAAATGTAAAAAGTAGCAACTTTGCAATGTGTAACAAAATTGCAACTTTTGTATGCCATCAGTCTAGCTAACAAGTAAAAAATAAAATTGTCTGTAAGGTCAAAGAAGAGCGTCCATGCTCCAGAGCTTCAACTGTCCCACTTGTGTAGTGGCATTAAGGGGCCGCTCAACGACACAATGCTTGCGTTATTGCAGAAGTAGTACACTACAGGTTATACCTGGTACTGCACCTCGGCTCCACTAAAGTGAATACAATTGGCCTGCAATACTGCATACAACCTGTGGACGCTTGTGGCGCTGTTTTTGGAAGAAAGCTGCCATGTGCTTCTAATCCTAGGCAGCTCCTATAACCCTCAGCTATCCTCTTGCTACAACAACTCCAGCTCGCCCTGTCCTGCCCCACAGATCCGGCGCAGCCATCACCATTAGGTCTCGTCTTCTGCTAGAAATGGATTTGATATATTAAGAAAAAATCCGTGAAAAATGCGAAGTTCATTTTGTTCTGTTTGATGGAACAGAAGACGGTTTAGTTTCTGCTTCTCTTCAGCAGCTTTATAAAGATTTCCGCTCGCCGTCTTATTGCATCGCTGAAGGTTAAATTGCAGACAATCAGGAGCTGTTTGTAGTCACTCGGCACATAATAAACATTGTTTAGATTTGTTCGTTCTGCAATCACTTAGAGGGGAAACGCGTATCAGCAAAACAAACAAGAGCGCCGAATTAGGAACAAGAACAACAGATCAGTCGCAGCCAGAACAATGCCGCCGATGGAACCGAGCGCCAAGAGATGTGCCTCAACTTAAAGGAAGTGTCCAAAGAAGAGTGATGTAGCATGTGATGACTGCGGCAATAAATGAGGGGCGGAGCATGACAGAACGATTCAAATATCCCAAGAGAGACATCATGAAGCTAGGCTTCCGTAATCCGGACCAACATTTCAATATACTTATATAGCATGAGACACCATGATCATTGGCATGATAAAAGCATCACTGAGCAGTCTGTGTATGGATTCTGGCTCGGCTTTCAATTTCCAGTCATGGTACCAGGGCTTGTATAAAGAGTCTAACACTGACTTGCAAGAACATTGCCTTCCGAAGGGAGGCACTGCAGAGGTATTGTTCTATCTCCGTTATTTCCACTGCACTGCATTGCATGGAAAGAATATAACTACTATAATACTGCCCCCTATGTACAAGAATATAACTACTATAATACTGCCCCCTATGTACAAGAATATAACTACTATAATACTGCCCCCTATGTACAAGAATATAACTACTAAAATACTGCCTCCTATGTACAAGAATATAACTACTATAATACTGCCTCCTATGTACAAGAATATAACTACTATAATACTGCCTCCTATGTACAAGAATATAACTACTATAATACTGCCCCCTATGTACAAGAATATAACTACTAAAATACTGCCTCCTATGTACAAGAATATAACTACTATAATACTGCCTCCTATGTACAAGAATATAACTACTATAATACTGCCTCCTATGTACAAGAATATAACTGCTATAATACTGCTCCTATGTACAAGAATATAACTACTATAATACTGCCCCCTATGTACAAGAATATAACAACTATAATACTGTCCCCTATGTACAAGAATATAACTACTATAATACTGCCTCCTATGTACAAGAATATAACTACTATAATACTGCCCCCTATGTACAAGAATATAACTACTATAATACTGCCCCCTATGTACAAGTATATAACTACTATAATACTGCCCCTTATGTACAAGAGTATAACTACTATAATACTGCCCCCTATGTACAAGAATATAACTACTATAATACTGCTCCTATGTACAAGAATATAACTACTATAATACTGCTCCTATGTACAAGAATATAACTACTATAATACTGCCCCCTATGTACAAGAATATAACTACTATAATACTGACCCCTATGTACAAGAATATAACTACTATAATACTGACCCCTATGTACAAGAATATAACTACTATAATACTGCCCCTATGTACAAGAATATAACTACTATAATACTGCCCCCTATGTACAAGAATATAACTACTATAATACTGCCCCCTATATACAAGAATATAACTACTATAATACTGCCCCCTATGTACAAGAATATAACTACTATAATACTGCCCCCTATGTACAAGAATATAACTACTAAAATACTGCCTCCTATGTACAAGAATATAACTACTATAATACTGCCCCTATGTACAAGAATATAACTACTATAATACTGCCTCCTATGTACAAGAATATAACTACTATAATACTGCCTCCTATGTACAAGAATATAACTGCTATAATACTGCCTCCTATGTACAAGAATATAACAACTATAATACTGTCCCCTATGTACAAGAATATAACTACTATAATACTGCCTCCTATGTACAAGAATATAACTACTATAATACTGCCCCCTATGTACAAGAATATAACTACTATAATACTGCCCCCTATGTACAAGAATATAACTACTATAATACTGCCTCCTATGTACAAGAATATAACTACTATAATACTGCTCCCTATGTACAAGAATATAACTACTATAATACTGCCCCTATGTACAAGAATATAACTACTATAATACTGCCCCTATGTACAAGAATATAACTACTATAATACTGCCCCCTATGTACAAGAATATAACTACTATAATACTGCCTCCTATGTACAAGAATATAACTACTATAATACTGCCTCCTATGTACAAGAATATAACTACTATAATACTGCCTCCTATGTACAAGAATATAACTGCTATAATACTGCCTCCTATGTACAAGAATATAACAACTATAATACTGTCCCCTATGTACAAGAATCTAACTACTATAATACTGCCTCCTATGTACAAGAATATAACTACTATAATACTGCCCCCTATGTACAAGAATATAACTACTATAATACTGCTCCCTATGTACAAGAATATAACTACTATAATACTGCCTCCTATGTACAAGAATATAACTACTATAATACTGCCTCCTATGTACAAGAATATAACTGCTATAATACTGCCTCCTATGTACAAGAATATAACAACTATAATACTGTCCCCTATGTACAAGAATATAACTACTATAATACTGCCTCCTATGTACAAGAATATAACTACTATAATACTGCTCCCTATGTACAAGAATATAACTACTATAATACTGCCCCTATGTACAAGAATATAACTACTATAATACTGCCCCTATGTACAAGAATATAACTACTATAATACTGCCTCCTATGTACAAGAATATAACTACTATAATACTGCCCCTATGTACAAGAATATAACTACTATAATACTGCCCCCTATGTACAAGAATATAACTACTATAATACTGCCTCCTATGTACAAGAATATAACTACTATAATACTGCCTCCTATGTACAAGAATATAACTACTATAATACTGCCTCCTATGTACAAGAATATAACTGCTATAATACTGCCTCCTATGTACAAGAATATAACAACTATAATACTGTCCCCTATGTACAAGAATATAACTACTATAATACTGCCTCCTATGTACAAGAATATAACTACTATAATACTGCCCCCTATGTACAAGAATATAACTACTATAATACTGCTCCCTATGTACAAAAATATAACTACTATAATACTGCCCCCTATGTACAAGAATATAACTACTATAATACTGCCCCCTATGTACAAGAATATAACTACTATAATACTGCCTCCTATGTACAAGAATATAACTACTATAATACTGCCTCCTATGTACAAGAATATAACTGCCATAATACTGCCCCCCATGTACAAGAATATAACTACTATAATACTGCCTCCTATGTACAAGAATATAACTACTATAATACTGCCTCCTATGTACAAGAATATAACTACTATAATACTGCTCCCTATGTACAAGAATATAACTACTATAATACTGCTCCCTATGTACAAGAATATAACTACTATAATACTGCTCCCTATGTACAAGAATATTACTACTATAATACTGCCTCCTATGTACAAGAATATAACTACTATAATACTGCCCCCTATGTACAAGAATATAACTACTATAATACTGCCTCCTATGTACAAGAACATAACTGCTATAATACTGCCTCCTATGTACAAGAATATAACTACTATAATACTGCCTCCTATGTACAAGAATATAACTACTATAATACTGCCTCCTATGTACAAGAATATAACTGCTATAATACTGCCTCCTATGTACAAGAATATAACTACTATAATACTGCTCCCTATGTACAAGAATATAACTACTATAATACTGCTCCCTATGTACAAGAATATAACTACTATAATATTGCTCCCAATGTACAAGAATATAACTACTATAATACTGCCTCCTATGCACAAGAATATAACTACTATAATACTGCTCCCTATGTACAAGAATATAACTACTATAATACTGCTCCCTATGTACAAGAATATAACTACTATAATACTGCTCCCTATGTACAAGAATATAACTACTATAATACTGCTCCCTATGTACAAGAATATAACTACTATAATACTGCCCACTATGTACAAAAATATAACTACTATAATACTGCCCCCTATGTACAAGAATATAACTACTATAATACTGCCTCCTATGTACAAGAATATAACTACTATAATACTGCCCGCTATGTACAAGAATATAGCTACTATAATACTGCCCACTATGTACAAGAATATAACTACTATAATACTGCTCCCTATGTACAAGAATATAACTACTATAATACTGCCCCCTATGTACAAGAATATAACTACTATAAAACTGCTCCTATGTACAAGAATATAACATCTATAATACTGCCCCCTATGTACAAGAATATAACTACTATAATACTGCCCCTATGTACAAGAATATAACTACTATAATACTGCCCCCTATGTACAAGAATATAACTACTATAATACTGCCTCCTATGTACAAGAATATAACTACTATAATACTGCCCCCTATGTACAAGAATATAACTACTATAATACTGTCCCCTATGTACAGGAATATAACTACTATAATACTGCCTCCTATGTACAAGAATATAACTACTATAATACCGCCCCTATGTACAAGAATATAACTACTATAATACTGCCCCCTATGTACAAGAATATAACTACTATAATACTGCCTCCTATGTACAAGAATATAACTACTATAATACTGCCTCCTATGTACAAGAATATAACTGCTATAATACTGCCTCCTATGTACAAGAATAGAACTACTATAATACTGTCCCCTATGTACAAGAATATAACTACTATAATACTGCCCCCCTATGTACAAGAATATAACTACTATAATACTTCCCCCTATGTACAAGAATATAACTACTATAATACTGCCTCCTATGTACAAGAACATAACTGCTATAATACTGCCTCCTATGTACAAGAATATAACTACTATAATACTGCCTCCTATGTACAAGAAAATAACTACTATTATACTGCTACCTATGTACAAGAATATAACTACTATAATACTGCTCCCTATGTACAAGAATATAACTACTATAATACTGCTCCCTATGTACAAGAATATTACTATTATAATACTGCCTCCTATGTACAAGAATATAACTACTATAATACTGCCCCCTATGTACAAGAATATAACTACTATAATACTGCCTCCTATGTACAAGAATATAACTACTATAATACTGCCTCCTATGTACAAGAATATAACTGCTATAATACTGCCTCCTATGTACAAGAATATAACTACTATAATACTGCCTCCTATGTACAAGAATATAACTACTATAATACTGCCTCCTATGTACAAGAATATAACTGCTATAATACTGCCTCCTATGTACAAGAATATAACTACAATAATACTGCCTCCTATGTACAAGAATATAACTACTATAATACTGCTCCCTATGTAAAAGAATATAACTACTATAATACTGCTCCCTATGTACAAGAATATAACTACTATAATACTGCCCCCTATGTACAAGAATATAACTACTATAATACTGCCCCCTATGTACAAGAATATAACTACTATAATACTGCCTCCTATGTACAAGAATATAACTACTATAATACTGCCTCCTATGTACAAGAATATAACTGCTATAATACTGCCCCCCATGTACAAGAATATAACTACTATAATACTGCCTCCTATGTACAAGAATATAACTACTATAATACTGCCTCCTATGTACAAGAATATAACTACTATAATACTGCTCCCTATGTACAAGAATATAACTACTATAATACTGCTCCCTATGTACAAGAATATAACTACTATAATACTGCTCCCTATGTACAAGAATATTACTACTATAATACTACCTCCTATGTACAAGAATATAACTACTATAATACTGCCCCCTATGTACAAGAATATAACTACTATAATACTGCTCACTATGTACAAGAATATAACTACTATAATACTGCCTCCTATGTACAAGAATATAACTGCTATAATACTGCCTCCTATGTACAAGAATATAACTACTATAATACTGCCTCCTATGTACAAGAATATAACTACTATAATACTGCTCCCTATGTACAAGAATATAACTACTATAATACTGCTCCCTATGTACAAGAATATAACTACTATAATACTGCTCCCTATGTACAAGAATATAACTACTATAATACTGCCTCCTATGCACAAGAATATAACTACTATAATACTGCTCCCTATGTACAAGAATATAACTACTATAATACTGCTCCCTATGTACAAGAATATAACTACTATAATACTGCTCCCTATGTACAAGTATATAACTACTATAATACTGCTCCCTATGTACAAGAATATAACTACTATAATACTGCCCACTATGTACAAAAATATAACTACTATAATACTGCCCCCTATGTACAAGAATATAACTACTATAATACTGCCTCCTATGTACAAGAATATAACTACTATAATACTGCTCCCTGTGTACAAGAATATAACTACTATAATACTGCCCCCTATGTACAAGAATATAACTACTATAATACTGCCCGCTATGTACAAGAATATAGCTACTATAATACTGCCCACTATGTACAAGAATATAACTACTATAATACTGCTCCCTATGTACAAGAATATAACTACTATAATACTGCCCCCTATGTACAAGAATATAACTACTATAATACTGCTCCTATGTACAAGAATATAACATCTATAATACTGCCCCCTATGTACAAGAATATAACTACTATAATACTGCCCCTATGTACAAGAATATAACTACTATAATACTGCCCCCTATGTACAAGAATATAACTACTATAATACTGCCTCCTATGTACAAGAATATAACTACTATAATACTGCCCCCTATGTACAAGAATATAACTACTATAATACTGTCCCCTATGTACAGGAATATAACTACTATAATACTGCCTCCTATGTACAAGAATATAACTACTATAATACCGCCCCTATGTACAAGAATATAACTACTATAATACTGCCTCCTATGTACAAGAATATAACTACTATAATACTGCCCCCTATGTACAAGAATATAACTACTATAATACTGCCTCCTATGTACAAGAATATAACTACTATAATACTGCCCCCTATGTACAAGAATATAACTACTATAATACTGCCTCCTATGTACAAGAACATAACTGCTATAATACTGCCTCCTATGTACAAGAATATAACTACTATAATACTGCCTCCTATGTACAAGAATATAACTACTATAATACTGCCTCCTATGTACAAGAATATAACTGCTATAATACTGCCTCCTATGTACAAGAATATAACTACTATAATACTGCTCCCTATGTACAAGAATATAACTACTATAATACTGCTCCCTATGTACAAGAATATAACTACTATAATATTGCTCCCAATGTACAAGAATATAACTACTATAATACTGCCTCCTATGCACAAGAATATAACTACTATAATACTGCTCCCTATGTACAAGAATATAACTACTATAATACTGCTCCCTATGTACAAGAATATAACTACTATAATACTGCTCCCTATGTACAAGAATATAACTACTATAATACTGCTCCCTATGTACAAGAATATAACTACTATAATACTGCCCACTATGTACAAAAATATAACTACTATAATACTGCCCCCTATGTACAAGAATATAACTACTATAATACTGCCTCCTATGTACAAGAATATAACTACTATAATACTGCCCGCTATGTACAAGAATATAGCTACTATAATACTGCCCACTATGTACAAGAATATAACTACTATAATACTGCTCCCTATGTACAAGAATATAACTACTATAATACTGCCCCCTATGTACAAGAATATAACTACTATAAAACTGCTCCTATGTACAAGAATATAACATCTATAATACTGCCCCCTATGTACAAGAATATAACTACTATAATACTGCCCCTATGTACAAGAATATAACTACTATAATACTGCCCCCTATGTACAAGAATATAACTACTATAATACTGCCTCCTATGTACAAGAATATAACTACTATAATACTGCCCCCTATGTACAAGAATATAACTACTATAATACTGTCCCCTATGTACAGGAATATAACTACTATAATACTGCCTCCTATGTACAAGAATATAACTACTATAATACCGCCCCTATGTACAAGAATATAACTACTATAATACTGCCCCCTATGTACAAGAATATAACTACTATAATACTGCCTCCTATGTACAAGAATATAACTACTATAATACTGCCTCCTATGTACAAGAATATAACTGCTATAATACTGCCTCCTATGTACAAGAATAGAACTACTATAATACTGTCCCCTATGTACAAGAATATAACTACTATAATACTGCCCCCCTATGTACAAGAATATAACTACTATAATACTTCCCCCTATGTACAAGAATATAACTACTATAATACTGCCTCCTATGTACAAGAACATAACTGCTATAATACTGCCTCCTATGTACAAGAATATAACTACTATAATACTGCCTCCTATGTACAAGAAAATAACTACTATTATACTGCTACCTATGTACAAGAATATAACTACTATAATACTGCTCCCTATGTACAAGAATATAACTACTATAATACTGCTCCCTATGTACAAGAATATTACTATTATAATACTGCCTCCTATGTACAAGAATATAACTACTATAATACTGCCCCCTATGTACAAGAATATAACTACTATAATACTGCCTCCTATGTACAAGAATATAACTACTATAATACTGCCTCCTATGTACAAGAATATAACTGCTATAATACTGCCTCCTATGTACAAGAATATAACTACTATAATACTGCCTCCTATGTACAAGAATATAACTACTATAATACTGCCTCCTATGTACAAGAATATAACTGCTATAATACTGCCTCCTATGTACAAGAATATAACTACAATAATACTGCCTCCTATGTACAAGAATATAACTACTATAATACTGCTCCCTATGTAAAAGAATATAACTACTATAATACTGCTCCCTATGTACAAGAATATAACTACTATAATACTGCCCCCTATGTACAAGAATATAACTACTATAATACTGCCCCCTATGTACAAGAATATAACTACTATAATACTGCCTCCTATGTACAAGAATATAACTACTATAATACTGCCTCCTATGTACAAGAATATAACTGCTATAATACTGCCCCCCATGTACAAGAATATAACTACTATAATACTGCCTCCTATGTACAAGAATATAACTACTATAATACTGCCTCCTATGTACAAGAATATAACTACTATAATACTGCTCCCTATGTACAAGAATATAACTACTATAATACTGCTCCCTATGTACAAGAATATAACTACTATAATACTGCTCCCTATGTACAAGAATATTACTACTATAATACTGCCTCCTATGTACAAGAATATAACTACTATAATACTGCCCCCTATGTACAAGAATATAACTACTATAATACTGCTCACTATGTACAAGAATATAACTACTATAATACTGCCTCCTATGTACAAGAATATAACTGCTATAATACTGCCTCCTATGTACAAGAATATAACTACTATAATACTGCCTCCTATGTACAAGAATATAACTACTATAATACTGCTCCCTATGTACAAGAATATAACTACTATAATACTGCTCCCTATGTACAAGAATATAACTACTATAATACTGCTCCCTATGTACAAGAATATAACTACTATAATACTGCCTCCTATGCACAAGAATATAACTACTATAATACTGCTCCCTATGTACAAGAATATAACTACTATAATACTGCTCCCTATGTACAAGAATATAACTACTATAATACTGCTCCCTATGTACAAGAATATAACTACTATAATACTGCTCCCTATGTACAAGAATATAACTACTATAATACTGCCCACTATGTACAAAAATATAACTACTATAATACTGCCCCCTATGTACAAGAATATAACTACTATAATACTGCCTCCTATGTACAAGAATATAACTACTATAATACTGCTCCCTGTGTACAAGAATATAACTACTATAATACTGCCCCCTATGTACAAGAATATAACTACTATAATACTGCCCGCTATGTACAAGAATATAGCTACTATAATACTGCCCACTATGTACAAGAATATAACTACTATAATACTGCTCCCTATGTACAAGAATATAACTACTATAATACTGCCCCCTATGTACAAGAATATAACTACTATAATACTGCTCCTATGTACAAGAATATAACATCTATAATACTGCCCCCTATGTACAAGAATATAACTACTATAATACTGCCCCTATGTACAAGAATATAACTACTATAATACTGCCCCCTATGTACAAGAATATAACTACTATAATACTGCCTCCTATGTACAAGAATATAACTACTATAATACTGCCCCCTATGTACAAGAATATAACTACTATAATACTGTCCCCTATGTACAGGAATATAACTACTATAATACTGCCTCCTATGTACAAGAATATAACTACTATAATACCGCCCCTATGTACAAGAAAATAACTACTATAATACTGCCCCCTATGTACAAGAATATAACTACTATAATACTGCCTCCTATGTACAAGAATATAACTACTATAATACTGCCTCCTATGTACAAGAATATAACTGCTATAATACTGCCTCCTATGTACAAGAATAGAACTACTATAATACTGTCCCCTATGTACAAGAATATAACTACTATAATACTGCCCCCCTATGTACAAGAATATAACTACTATAATACTTCCCCCTATGTACAAGAATATAACTACTATAATACTGCCTCCTATGTACAAGAACATAACTGCTATAATACTGCCCCCTATGTACAAGAATATAACTACTATAATACTGCCTCCTATGTACAAGAATATAACTACTATTATACTGCTACCTATGTACAAGAATATAACTACTATAATACTGCTCCCTATGTACAACAATATAACTACTATAATACTGCTCCCTATGTACAAGAATATTACTATTATAATACTGCCTCCTATGTACAAGAATATAACTACTATAATACTTCCCCCTATGTACAAGAATATAACTACTATAATACTGCCTCCTATGTACAAGAATATAACTACTATAATACTGCCTCCTATGTACAAGAATATAACTGCTATAATACTGCCTCCTATGTACAATAATATAACTACTATAATACTGCCTCCTATGTACAAGAATATAACTACTATAATACTGCCTCCTATGTACAAGAATATAACTGCTATAATACTGCCTCCTATGTACAAGAATATAACTACAATAATACTGCCTCCTATGTACAAGAATATAACTACTATAATACTGCTCCCTATGTAAAAGAATATAACTACTATAATACTGCTCCCTATGTACAAGAATATAACTACTATAATACTGCTCCCTATGTACAAGAATATAACTACTATAATACTGCCCACTATGTACAAAAATATAACTACTATAATACTGCCCCCTATGTACAAGAATATAACTACTATAATACTGCTCCCTATGTACAAGAATATAACTACTATAATACTGCTCCCTATGTACAAGAATATAACTACTATAATACTGCTCCCTATGTACAAGAATATAACTACTATAATACTGCTCCCTATGTACAAGAATATAACTACTATAATACTGCTCCCTATGTACAAGAATATAACTACTATAATACTGCCCACTATGTACAAAAATATAACTACTATAATACTGCTCCCTATGTACAAGAATATAACTACTATAATACTGCTCCCTATGTACAAGAATATAACTACTATAATACTGCTCCCTATGTACAAGAATATAACTACTATAATACTGCCCACTATGTACAAAAATATAACTACTATAATACTGCCCCCTATGTACAAGAATATAACTACTATAATACTGCTCCCTATGTACAAGAATATAACTACTATAATACTGCTCCCTATGTACAAGAATATAACTACTATAATACTGCCCACTATGTACAAAAATATAACTACTATAATACTGCACCCTATGTACAAGAATATAACTACTATAATACTGCCCACTATGTACAAAAATATAACTACTATAATACTGCTCCCTGTGTACAAGAATATAACTACTATAATACTGCCCACTATGTACAAAAATATAACTACTATAATACTGCTCCCTATGTACAAGAATATAACTACTATAATACTGCCCACTATGTACAAAAATATAACTACTATAATACTGCCTCCCAATGTACAAGACTATAACTACTATAATACTGCCCCCTATGTACAAGAATATTACTACTATAATACTGCTCCTATGTACAAGAATATAGCTACTATAATACTGCCCCCTATGTACAAGAATATAACTACTATAATACTGCCCCCTATGTACAAGACTATAACTACTATAATACTGCCCCTATGTACAAGAATATAACTACTATAATACTGCCCCTATGTACAAGAAAATAACTACTATAATGCTGCCCACTATGTACAAGAATATAACTACTATAATACTGCCCCCTATGTACAAGAATGTAACTACTATAATACTGCCCCCTATGTACAAGAATATAACTACTATAATACTGCCCCTATGTACAAGAATATAACTACTATAATACTGCCCCTATGTACAAAAATATAACTACTATAATACTGCCTCCTATGTACAAGAATATAACTACTATAATACTGCTCCCTATGTACAAGAATATAACTACTATAATACTGCTCCCTATGTACAAGAATATTACTACTATAATACTGCCTCCTATGTACAAGAATATAACTACTATAATACTGCTCCCTATGTACAAGAATATAACTACTATAATACTGCCCCCTATGTACAAGAATATAACTACTATACTACTGCTTCCTATGTACAAGAATATAACTACTATAATACTGCCTCCTATGTACAAGAATATAACTACTATTATACTGCTCCCTATGTACAAGAATATAACTACTATAATACTGCTCCCTATGTACAAGAATATAACTACTATAATACTACCCCCTATGTACAAGAATATTACTACTATAATACTGCCTCCTATGTACAAGAATATAACTACTATAATACTGCCCCCTATGTACAAGAATATAACTACTATAATACTGCCTCCTATGTACAAGAATATAACTACTATAATACTGCCTCCTATGTACAAGAATATAACTGCTATAATACTGCCTCCTATGTACAAGAATATAACTACTATAATACTGCCTCCTATGTACAAGAATATAACTACTATAATACTGCCTCCTATGTACAAGAATATAACTACGATAATACTGCCTCCTATGTACAAGAATATAACTACTATAATACTGCCCCCCATGTACAAGAATATATCTACTATAATACTACCCCCTATGTACAAGAATATAACTACTATAATACTGCCTCCTATGTACAAGAATATAACTACTATAATACTGCCTCCTATGTACAAGAATATAACTACTATAATACTGCTCCCTATGTACAAGAATATAACTACTATAATACTGCTCCCTATGTACAAGAATATAACTACTATAATACTGCTCCCTATGTACAAGAATATAACTACTATAATACTGACCACTATGTACAAAAATATAACTACTATAATACTGCCCCCTATGTGCAAGAATATAACTACTATAATACTGCTCACTATGTACAAGAATATAACTACTATAATACTGCTCCCTATGTACAAGAATATAACTACTAGAATACTGCCTCCTATGTACAAGAATATAACTACTATAATACTGCTCCCTATGTACAAGAATATAACTACTATAATACTGCTCCCTATGTACAAGAATATAACTACTATAATACTGCTCCCTATGTACAAGAATATAACTACTATAATACTGCCCACTATGTACAAAAATATAACTACTATAATACTGCCCCCTATGTGCAAGAATATAACTACTATAATACTGCTCACTATGTACAAGAATATAACTACTATAATACTGCTCCCTATGTACAAGAATATAACTACTATAATACTGCTCCCTATGTACAAGAATATAACTACTATAATACTGCTCCCTATGTACAAGAATATAACTACTATAATACTGCCCACTATGTACAAAAATATAACTACTATAATACTGCTCCCTATGTACAAGAATATAACTACTATAATACTGCCCACTATGTACAAAAATATAACTACTATAATACTGCTCCCTGTGTACAAGAATATAACTACTATAATACTGCCCACTATGTACAAAAATATAACTACTATAATACTGCTCCCTATGTACAAGAATATAACTACTATAATACTGCCCACTATGTACAAAAATATAACTACTATAATACTGCCTCCCAATGTACAAGACTATAACTACTATAATACTGCCCCCTATGTACAAGAATATTACTACTATAATACTGCTCCTATGTACAAGAATATAGCTACTATAATACTGCCCCCTATGTACAAGAATATAACTACTATAATACTGCCCCCTATGTACAAGACTATAACTACTGTAATACTGCCCCTATGTACAAGAATATAACTACTATAATACTGCCCCTATGTACAAGAAAATAACTACTATAATGCTGCCCACTATGTACAAGAATATAACTACTATAATACTGCCCCCTATGTACAAGAATGTAACTACTATAATACTGCCCCCTATGTACAAGAATATAACTACTATAATACTGCCTCCTATGTACAAGAATATAACTACTATAATACTGCCCCTATGTACAAGAATATAACTACTATAATACTGCCTCCTATGTACAAGAATATAACTACTATAATACTGCTCCCTATGTACAAGAATATAACTACTATAATACTGCTCCCTATGTACAAGAATATTACTACTATAATACTGCCTCCTATGTACAAGAATATAACTACTATAATACTGCTCCCTATGTACAAGAATATAACTACTATAATACTGCCCCCTATGTACAAGAATATAACTACTATACTACTGCTTCCTATGTACAAGAATATAACTACTATAATACTGCCTCCCAATGTACAAGACTATAACTACTATAATACTGCCCCCTATGTACAAGAATATTACTACTATAATACTGCTCCTATGTACAAGAATATAGCTACTATAATACTGCCCACTATGTACAAAAATATAACTACTATAATACTGCCCCCTATGTACAAGAATATAACTACTATAATACTGCTCCCTATGTACAAGAATATAACTACTATAATACTGCTCCCTATGTACAAGAATATAACTACTATAATACTGCCCCTATGTACAAGAATATAACTACTATAATGCTGCCCACTATGTACAAGAATATAACTACTATAATACTGCCCCCTATGTACAAGAATATAACTACTATAATGCTGCCCCCTATGTACAAGAATATAACTACTATAATACTGCCTCCTATGTACAAGAATATAACTACTATAATACTGCCTCCCAATGTACAAGACTATAACTACTATAATACTGCCCCCTATGTACAAGAATATTACTACTATAATACTGCTCCTATGTACAAGAATATAACTACTATAATACTGCCCCCTATGTACAAGACTATAACTACTATAATACTGCCCCTATGTACAAGAATATAACTACTATAATACTGCCCCTATGTACAAGAATATAACTACTATAATGCTGCCCACTATGTACAAGAATATAACTACTATAATACTGCCCACTATGTACAAAAATATAACTACTATAATACTGCCCCCTATGTACAAGAATATAACTACTATAATACTGCTCCCTATGTACAAGAATATAACTACTATAATACTGCTCCCTATGTACAAGAATATAACTACTATAATACTGCTCCCTATGTACAAGAATATTACTACTATAATACTGCCTCCTATGTACAAGAATATAACTACTATAATACTGCTCCCTATGTACAAGAATATAACTACTATAATACTGCCCCCTATGTACAAGAATATAACTACTATACTACTGCTTCCTATGTACAAGAATATAACTACTATAATACTGCCTCCTATGTACAAGAATATAACTACTATTATACTGCTCCCTATGTACAAGAATATAACTACTATAATACTGCTCCCTATGTACAAGAATATAACTACTATAATACTACCCCCTATGTACAAGAATATTACTACTATTATACTGCCTCCTATGTACAAGAATATAACTACTATAATACTGCCCCCTATGTACAAGAATATAACTACTATAATACTGCCTCCTATGTACAAGAATATAACTACTATAATACTGCCTCCTATGTACAAGAATATAACTGCTATAATACTGCCTCCTATGTACAAGAATATAACTACTATAATACTGCCTCCTATGTACAAGAATATAACTACTATAATACTGCCTCCTATGTACAAGAATATAACTACGATAATACTGCCTCCTATGTACAAGAATATAACTACTATAATACTGCCCCCCATGTACAAGAATATATCTACTATAATACTACCCCCTATGTACAAGAATATAACTACTATAATAATGCCTCCTATGTACAAGAATATAACTACTATAATACTGCTCCCTATGTACAAGAATATAACTACTATAATACTGCTCCCTATGTACAAGAATATAACTACTATAATACTGCTCCCTATGTACAAGAATATAACTACTATAATACTGACCACTATGTACAAAAATATAACTACTATAATACTGCCCCCTATGTGCAAGAATATAACTACTATAATACTGCTCACTATGTACAAGAATATAACTACTATAATACTGCTCCCTATGTACAAGAATATAACTACTAGAATACTGCCTCCTATGTACAAGAATATAACTACTATAATACTGCTCCCTATGTACAAGAATATAACTACTATAATACTGCTCCCTATGTACAAGAATATAACTACTATAATACTGCTCCCTATGTACAAGAATATAACTACTATAATACTGCCCACTATGTACAAAAATATAACTACTATAATACTGCCCCCTATGTGCAAGAATATAACTACTATAATACTGTTCACTATGTACAAGAATATAACTACTATAATACTGCTCCCTATGTACAAGAATATAACTACTATAATACTGCTCCCTATGTACAAGAATATAACTACTATAATACTGCTCCCTATGTACAAGAATATAACTACTATAATACTGCCCACTATGTACAAAAATATAACTACTATAATACTGCTCCCTATGTACAAGAATATAACTACTATAATACTGCCCACTATGTACAAAAATATAACTACTATAATACTGCTCCCTGTGTACAAGAATATAACTACTATAATACTGCCCACTATGTACAAAAATATAACTACTATAATACTGCTCCCTATGTACAAGAATATAACTACTATAATACTGCCCACTATGTACAAAAATATAACTACTATAATACTGCCTCCCAATGTACAAGACTATAACTACTATAATACTGCCCCCTATGTACAAGAATATTACTACTATAATACTGCTCCTATGTACAAGAATATAGCTACTATAATACTGCCCCCTATGTACAAGAATATAACTACTATAATACTGCCCCCTATGTACAAGACTATAACTACTATAATACTGCCCCTATGTACAAGAATATAACTACTATAATACTGCCCCTATGTACAAGAAAATAACTACTATAATGCTGCCCACTATGTACAAGAATATAACTACTATAATACTGCCCCCTATGTACAAGAATGTAACTACTATAATACTGCCCCCTATGTACAAGAATATAACTACTATAATACTGCCTCCTATGTACAAGAATATAACTACTATAATACTGCCCCTATGTACAAGAATATAACTACTATAATACTGCCTCCTATGTACAAGAATATAACTACTATAATACTGCTCCCTATGTACAAGAATATAACTACTATAATACTGCTCCCTATGTACAAGAATATTACTACTATAATACTGCCTCCTATGTACAAGAATATAACTACTATAATACTGCTCCCTATGTACAAGAATATAACTACTATAATACTGCCCCCTATGTACAAGAATATAACTACTATACTACTGCTTCCTATGTACAAGAATATAACTACTATAATACTGCCTCCCAATGTACAAGACTATAACTACTATAATACTGCCCCCTATGTACAAGAATATTACTACTATAATACTGCTCCCTATGTACAAGAATATAACTACTATAATACTGCCCACTATGTACAAAAATATAACTACTATAATACTGCCCCCTATGTACAAGAATATAACTACTATAATACTGCTCCCTATGTACAAGAATATAACTACTATAATACTGCTCCCTATGTACAAGAATATAACTACTATAATACTGCCCACTATGTACAAAAATATAACTACTATAATACTGCTCCCTATGTACAAGAATATAACTACTATAATACTGCCCACTATGTACAAAAATATAACTACTATAATACTGCTCCCTGTGTAGAAGAATATAACTACTATAATACTGCCCACTATGTACAAAAATATAACTACTATAATACTGCTCCCTATGTACAAGAATATAACTACTATAATACTGCCCACTATGTACAAAAATATAACTACTATAATACTGCCTCCCAATGTACAAGACTATAACTACTATAATACTGCCCCCTATGTACAAGAATATTACTATTATAATACTGCCCCCTATGTACAAGACTATAACTACTATAATACTGCCCCTATGTACAAGAATATAACTACTATAATACTGCCCCTATGTACAAGAAAATAACTACTGTAATGCTGCCCACTATGTACAAGAATATAACTACTATAATACTGCCCCCTATGTACAAGAATGTAACTACTATAATACTGCCCCCTATGTACAAGAATATAACTACTATAATACTGCCCCTATGTACAAGAATATAACTACTATAATACTGCCCCTATGTACAAGAATATAAGTACTATAATACTGCCTCCTATGTACAAGAATATAACTACTATAATACTGCTCCCTATGTACAAGAATATAACTACTATAATACTGCTCCCTATGTACAAGAATATTACTACTATAATACTGCTCCTATGTACAAGAATATAACTACTATAATACTGCCTCCTATGTACAAGAATATAACTACTATAATACTGCTCCGTATGTACAAGAATATAACTACTATAATACTGCCCCCTATGTACAAGAATATAACTACTATACTACTGCTTCCTATGTACAAGAATATAACTACTATAATACTGCCTCCCAATGTACAAGACTATAACTACTATAATACTGCCCCCTATGTACAAGAATATTACTACTATAATACTGCTCCTATGTACAAGAATATAGCTACTATAATACTGCCCCCTATGTACAAGAATATAACTACTATAATACTGCCCCCTATGTACAAGAATATAACTACTATAATACTGCCCCCTATGTACAACACTATAACTACTATAATACTGCCCCTATGTACAAGAATATAACTACTATAATACTGCCCCTATGTACAAGAATATAACTACTATAATACTGCTCCCTATGTACAAGAATATAACTACTATAATACTGCCCACTATGTACAAAAATATAACTACTATAATACTGCCCCCTATGTACAAGAATATAACTACTATAATACTGCTCCCTATGTACAAGAATATAACTACTATAATACTGCTCCCTATGTACAAGAATATAACTACTATAATACTGCCCACTATGTACAAAAATATAACTACTATAATACTGCTCCCTATGTACAAGAATATAACTACTATAATACTGCCCACTATGTACAAAAATATAACTACTATAATACTGCTCCCTGTGTAGAAGAATATAACTACTATAATACTGCCCACTATGTACAAAAATATAACTACTATAATACTGCTCCCTATGTACAAGAATATAACTACTATAATACTGCCCACTATGTACAAAAATATAACTACTATAATACTGCCTCCCAATGTACAAGACTATAACTACTATAATACTGCCCCCTATGTACAAGAATATTACTATTATAATACTGCCCCCTATGTACAAGACTATAACTACTATAATACTGCCCCTATGTACAAGAATATAACTACTATAATACTGCCCCTATGTACAAGAAAATAACTACTGTAATGCTGCCCACTATGTACAAGAATATAACTACTATAATACTGCCCCCTATGTACAAGAATGTAACTACTATAATACTGCCCCCTATGTACAAGAATATAACTACTATAATACTGCCCCTATGTACAAGAATATAACTACTATAATACTGCCCCTATGTACAAGAATATAAGTACTATAATACTGCCTCCTATGTACAAGAATATAACTACTATAATACTGCTCCCTATGTACAAGAATATAACTACTATAATACTGCTCCCTATGTACAAGAATATTACTACTATAATACTGCTCCTATGTACAAGAATATAACTACTATAATACTGCCTCCTATGTACAAGAATATAACTACTATAATACTGCTCCGTATGTACAAGAATATAACTACTATAATACTGCCCCCTATGTACAAGAATATAACTACTATACTACTGCTTCCTATGTACAAGAATATAACTACTATAATACTGCCTCCCAATGTACAAGACTATAACTACTATAATACTGCCCCCTATGTACAAGAATATTACTACTATAATACTGCTCCTATGTACAAGAATATAGCTACTATAATACTGCCCCCTATGTACAAGAATATAACTACTATAATACTGCCCCCTATGTACAAGACTATAACTACTATAATACTGCCCCTATGTACAAGAATATAACTACTATAATACTGCTCCCTATGTACAAGAATATAACTACTATAATACTGCCCACTAGGTACAAAAATATAACTACTATAATACTGCCCCCTATGTACAAGAATATAACTACTATAATACTGCTCCCTATGTACAAGAATATAACTACTATAATACTGCTCCCTATGTACAAGAATATAACTACTATAATACTGCCCACTATGTACAAAAATATAACTACTATAATACTGCTCCCTATGTACAAGAATATAACTACTATAATACTGCCCACTATATACAAAAATAAAACTACTATAATACTGCTCCCTGTGTAGAAGAATATAACTACTATAATACTGCCCACTATGTACAAAAATATAACTACTATAATACTGCTCCCTATGTACAAGAATATAACTACTATAATACTGCCCACTATGTACAAAAATATAACTACTATAATACTGCCTCCCAATGTACAAGACTATAACTACTATAATACTGCCCCCTATGTACAAGAATATTACTACTATAATACTGCCCCCTATGTACAAGACTATAACTACTATAATACTGCTCCCTATGTACAAGAATATAACTACTATAATACTGCCCCTATGTACCAGAAAATAACTACTGTAATGCTGCCCACTATGTACAAGAATATAACTACTATAATACTGCCCCCTATGTACAAGAATGTAACTACTATAATACTGCCCCCTATGTACAAGAATATAACTACTATAATACTGCCCCTATGTACAAGAATATAACTACTATAATACTGCCCCTATGTACAAGAATATAAGTACTATAATACTGCCTCCTATGTACAAGAATATAACTACTATAATACTGCTCCCTATGTACAAGAATATAACTACTATAATACTGCCCCCTATGTACAATAATATAACTACTATAATACTGCTCCCTATGTACAAGAATATAACTACTATAATACTGTACCTATGTACAAGAATATAACTACTATAATACAGCCCCCTATGTACAATAATATAACTACTATACTACTGCTTCCTATGTACAAGAATATAACTACTATAATACTGCCTCCCAATGTACAAGACTATAACTACTATAATACTGCCCCCTATGTACAAGAATATTACTACTATAATACTGCTCCTATGAACAAAAATATAGCTACTATAATACTGCCCCCTATGTACAAGAATATAACTATTATAATACTGCCCCCTATGTACAAGACTATAACTACTATAATACTGCCCCTATGTACAAGAATATAACTACTATAACACTGCCCCTATGTACAAGAATATAACTACTATAATGCTGCCCACTATGTACAAGAATATAACTACTATAATACTGTCCCCTATGTACAAGAATATAACTACTATAATACTGTCCCCTATGTACAAGAATATAACTACTATAATACTGCCCCCTATGTACAAGAATATAACTACTATAATACTGCCCCCTATGTACAAGAATATAACTACTATAATACTGCTCCCTATGTTCAAGAATATATCTACTATAATACTGCCCCCTATATACAAGAATATAACTACTATAATACTGCCCCTATGTACAAGAATATAACTACTATAATACTGCCCCCTATGTACAAGAATATAACTACTATAATACTGCCCCCTATGTACAAGAATATATCTACTATAATACTGTCCCCTATGTACAAGAATATAACTACTATAATACTGCCCCCTATGTACAAGAACATAACTACTATAATACTGCCCCCTATGTACAAGAATATAACTACTATAATACTGCCCCCTATGTACAAGAATATAACTACTATAATACTGCCCCCTATGTACAAGAATATAACTGCTATAATACTGCCGTCTATGTACAAGAATATAACTACTATAACACTGCCCCCTATGTACATGAATATAACTACTATAATACTGCCCCCTATGTACAAGAATATAACTACTATAATACTGCCCCCTATGTACAAGAATATAACTACTATAATACTGCGCTCTATGTACAAGAATATAACTACTATAATACTGCCTCCTATGTACAAGAATATAACTACTATAATACTGCCTCCTATGTACAAGAATATAACTACTATAATACTGCCTCCTATGTACAAGAATATAACTACTATAATACTGCCTCCTATGTACAAGAATATAACTACTATAATACTGCCCCCTATGTACAAGAATATAACTACTATAATACTGCCCCCTATGTACAAGAATATAACTACTATAATACTGCCCCCTATGTACAAGAATATAACTACTATAATACTGCTCCTATGTACAAGAATATAACTACTATAATACTGCTCCTATGTACAAGAATATAACTACTATAATACTGCCCCCTATGTACAAGACTATAACTGATATAATACTGCCTCTTATGTAGAAGGCTTTTGATCCGCGCCGGATCTGGCATGTTCCTGTTGTTGCCTCTCCTGTTCTTTTCTTCTATTTTCCATTATTTATTAATTCCCTACCAGAAAACAAAGAAAACATCTCTGTTCTCCAAGTGTGCCTGTGCCATGTGTTGGGCGGCTGCCAGTTCTCTCCGGTATATGCCGTGCCTATTATTTGCATATCACTAATAGCATATAATAACATTTTCTACTTCACTCAGATCTGAAAAAGTTCTTGAAAAGGAAATTATACCCCAACTAAGTCGGACATAATTACCTTTCAGAAGGTGCGATCTATCCTGTCACCGCGACGGCTGATAGATTTGCAGCTGCAAGCTTTAATTCTGTTTTTGGGGAAAATCTAAAATGATCTAATGGTGAAGGTTTTCACTGCTTCTCAGAAATGATACAAATCGGGACAAAAGTAAACTTCATGCACCTGATCACTTAAAGGGCCAGTAACCAGGAAATCCTAAGCGGTGTGACACTATATGTACTTGTTAAGCTATTTAAATAATGAGAGTTATGGTGATTAGATGAGCGTTTCCTCCTTGGTCTATGAGAGGCCATCGGAAGCTCCATGTGTGTAGTGACCTCTTCTTTCGCTTTTGTAGAGCTAGTTGACCATTAGATGCCTCTACGACACAGAGAACAGATTTTTTCCGTTACCAGAAGGGGGCACATTATAGGGATGTGAGAAGCTGGATGGTCGTATCGACGAAGTGTCTCCCATTGGCCGTTCGGACCAGACTGTTAGGAGGTGTTGGGACCAGTGGATGGAGACACACAAGGTGACCGGGCTCAGGATGCCCCCTACAGACCACCAGTAGAGAGGACCATATGATCAGACTGTTAGGAGATGTTGGGTCCTGTGGATGTGTGAGGGCACGCAAAGTGATCGGGCTCAGAACGCCCCCTACAGACCACCAGTAGAAAGGGCCATCTGGCCAGACTATTAGGAGGTGTTGGGACCAGTGGATGGGGCACACAAGGTGACTGGGCTCAGGACGCCCCCTACAGACCACCAGTAGAGAGAAGCATCTGACCAGACTGTTCGGAGGTGTTGGGACCAGTGGATGTGTGAGGGCACACAAGGTGACCAGGCTCAGGGCACTCCCTAGAGACCAGCAGTAGAGAAGATGATCTGCTCAGGCTGCTAGGAGGTGTTGGGACCAGTGGATGTGTGAGGGCTTACAACATGACCAGGCTCAGGATACTCCCAACAGACCACCAGTAGAAAGGAGCATCTGAGCAGTCTGTTACTAGGTGTTGGGACCAATGGATGGGGCAGGCAAGGTGACTGGGTTCTGGGCCCCCTACAGACCACCAGTAGGGAGGAGCGTCTGACCAGACTGTTACTAGGTGTTGTGACCTGTGGATGGGGGCACACAAGGTGACCGGGCTCAGGATACCCCCAACATACCACTAGTAGAGAGGAGAGTCTGACCAAACTCTTAGGAGGTGTTGGGACCAGTGGAAGTGTGAGGGCTTACAAGGTGACCAGGCTCAGGATGCGCCATACAGACCACCAGTAGAGAGGAGTGCCTGGCCAGACTGTTAGGAGGTGTTGGGACTAGTGGAAGGGGCACACAAGGTGACCGGGCTCAGGACAATTCCTACAGCTCACCAGTAGAGAGGAGCATCTGACCAGACTGTTAGGGGATGTTGGGACCAGTGGATGTGGCACACGAGGCGACCAAACTCAGGACGCCCCTACAGACCACCTGTAGAGAGGATCGTCTGACTAGACTGCTAGGAGGTGTTGGGACTAGTGTATGTGTGAGGGCACAGAAAGTGACCGGGCTCAGGACGCCCCCTACAGATCATCAGTAGAGAAGACCATCTGACCATACTGCTAGGAGATATTGGGACCTGTGGATGAGGGCACACAAGGTTACTGGGCTCAGGATGCCCCCTACAGACCACCAGTAGAGAGGAGCGTCTGGCCAGACTATTAGGAGGTGTTGGGACCAGTGGATGGGGCACACAAGGTGACAGGGCTCAGGACGCCTCCTACAGACCACTAGTAGAGAGAAGCATCTGACCAGACTGTTCGGAGGTGTTGGGACCAGTGGATGTGTGAGGGCACATAAGGTGACCAGGCTCAGGGCACTCCCTAGAGACCACCAGTGGAGAGGAGTGTCTGACCAGACTGTTGAGGGGTGTTGGGACCAGTGGATAGGGGCACACAAGGTGACCGGGCTCAGGACACCCCCTACAGACCACCAGTAGAGAGCAGCGTCTGGCCAGACTATTAGGTTTTGGGACCAGTGGATGGGGCACACAAGGTGACCGGGCTCAGGACGCTCCATACAGACCACCAGTAGTGAGGAGCATCTGATCATCCGACAAGCACCAGCAGCTCCAACTGTTTCATTGTCCACCATCCAGAGACAGGGGGCGCAATCGTTACACCCCTGTGTTTGTCGGGACCATTTCCAGGTACTTGACAGAAGGACATTTGGTATCATAGCCCCCATTACATGTACGGCCTCTGACACCCACCATCGCTTCCGTTTAGCTTTGATTCCTTCTAAGGGTGGGATTGATTTTTGAGAGTGAGTATACACTGTATCTATTACTGCAGCTGATTCCTTGGGTGGGACATTTGACCTCACTGGTCTGGAGATCTCAGGGAGGAGTTCAGTACTGTAAAGATTCCTGGCTACTGCAGTGTGGTTGCTGTCAGGGTCAACGGTAGAAATAACTAAGGGCTACTTAGGGACAGTGGTGTCTGGTGTTAGGGTCGATGTCAAGGAAAGAAGAGAGAAAGATGTAGGAAGAGCTAGCATTAAGAATCAGATTTCTCCAACTATTCTTTCTGGCCAGGTGTGGTACTGCAGGCTCAGTCTTATTTACTTCAATGAGACTCACTGGCATAACCTGTAATACCATAATCTACACCTTGAGTGGCTACTGGGAGCCATTATCCTATAACTCCAAAACCAAGTAGGAGGTTTGGAGCTTTACGAGATACATACGAGATAGATACATACGAGAGAGATACATACATACGACAGAGATACATACATACGGGATAGATATGAGATAGATAGATAGATAGATAGATAGATAGATATGAGATAGAGAGATAGGGGATAGATAGATAGGGGATAGATAGATAGATAGATAGATAGATAGATAGATAGATAGATAGATAGATAGATAGATAGATAGATAGGGGATAGATAGATAGATAGATAGATAGATAGATAGATAGATAGATAGGAGATAGATAGGAGATAGATAGGAGATAGATAGGAGATAGATAGGAGATAGATAGGAGATAGATAGGAGATAGATAGATAGGAGATAGATAGGAGATAGATAGATAGGAGATAGATAGATAGGAGATAGATAGATAGGAGATAGATAGATAAGAGATAGATAGATAGATAGATAGATATGAGATAGATAGGAGATAGATAGATAGATATGAGATAGATAGATAGATAGATAGATAGATAGATAGATAGATAGATAGAAAGGAGATATATAGATAGATAGATAAATAGGAGATAGATAGATAGATATGAGATAGATAGATAGATAGATAGATAGATAGATAGATAGATATGAGATAGATAGATAGATAGATATGAGATAGATAGATAGGTGGATAGATAGATATCCCTTTCATTCTTCCATTGGCAGTATATTTGCAGAGCTTTACGAGATACATACGAGATAGATACATACGAGAGAGATAGATACATACGAGAGAGATACATACATACGAGAGAGATATATACATACGGGATAGATATGAGATAGATAGATAGATAGATAGATAGATAGGAGATAGATAGATAGATAGATAGATAGATAGATAGGAGATAGATAGATAGGAGATAGATAGATAGATAGATAGATAGATAGATAGATAGATAGATAGATAGGAGATAGATAGGAGATAGATAGGAGATAGATAGGAGATAGATAGGAGATAGATAGGAGATAGATAGATAGGAGATAGATAGATAGATAGATAGATAGATAGATAGATAGATAGATAGGAGATAGATAGATGGAGATAGATAGATAGATATGCAATAGATAGATAGATAGGAGATAGATAGGAGATAGATAGGAGATAGATAGGAGATAGATAGGAGATAGATAGATAGATAGATAGGAGATAGATAGATAGATAGATAGATAGATAGATAGATATGAGATATTAGATAGATAGATAGGAGATAGATAGATAGGAGATAGATAGATAGATAGATAGATAGATAGATATGAGATAGATAGATAGATAGATAGATAGATAGGTGGATAGATAGATATCCCTTTCATTCTTCCATTGGCAGTATATTTGCAGAGCTTTACGAGATACATACGAGATAGATACATACGAGAGAGATACATACATAGGAGATAGATAGGAGATAGATAGATAGATATGAGATAGATAGATGGATAGATAGGAGATAGATAGATAGATAGGAGATAGATAGGAGATAGATAGGAGATAGATAGATAGAAGATAGATAGATAGATAGATAGATAGATAGATAGATAGATAGATAGATAGATAGGAGATAGATAGATGGATAGGAGATAGATAGATAGGAGATAGATAGATAGATATGCAATAGATAGGAGATAGATAGGAGAGAGATAGGAGATAGATAGGAGATAGATAGGAGATAGATAGGAGATAGATAGGAGATAGATAGGAGATAGATAGGAGATAGATAGGAGATAGATAGGAGATAGATAGGAGATAGATAGGAGATAGATAGGAGATAGATAGATATTTAGGAGATAGATAGATAGATAGATAGATAGATAGGAGATAGATAGATAGATAGGAGATAGATAAATAGGAGATAGATAAATAGGAGATAGATAGATAGATATGAGATAGATAGATAGATAGATAGATAGATAGATAGATAGATAGATAGATAGATAGATAGATATGTGATAGATAGGAGATAGATAGATAGATAGGAGATAGATAGGAGATAGATAGATAGATATGTGATAGATAGGAGATAGATAGATAGATAGATAGATAGATAGATAGATAGATAGATAGATAGATATATAGATAGATAGATAGATATGGGATAGATAGATACGAGATAGATAGATAGGAGATAGATAGATAGGAGATAGATAGATAGATAGGAGATAGATAGGAGATAGATAGATAGATAGATAGATAGATAGATATGAGATAGATAGATACGAGATAGATAGATAGGAGATAGATAGATAGGAGATAGATAGATAGATAGGAGATAGATAGATAGATAGATAGATAGATAGATAGATAGATAGATAGATAGATAGGAGATAGATAAATAGGAGATAGATAAATAGGAGATAGATAGATAGATAGATATGAGATAGATAGATAGATATGAGATAGATAGATAGATAGATAGGAGATAGATAGATAGGAGATAGATAGATAGATAGGAGATAGAGAGGAGATAGATAGATAGGAGATAGATAGATAGATAGGAGATAGATAGATAGATAGATAGGAGATAGATAGGAGATAGATAGATAGATAGATAGATAGATAGATAGATAGATAGATAGATAGATAGATAGATAGGAGATAGATAAATAGGAGATAGATAAATAGGAGATAGATAGATAGATAGATATGAGATAGATAGATAGATAGATATGAGATAGATAGATAGATAGATAGATAGATAGATAGATAGATAGATATGTGATAGATAGGAGATAGATAGATAGATATGTGATAGATAGGAGATAGATAGATAGATAGATAGATAGGTGGATAGATAGATATCCCTTTCATTCTTCCATTGGCAGTATATTTGCAGTGCACATAGTATAAATCTTTGTGGGATGACCTGGGAACTCTACATAGAAAGCTATTTCATCAGCCTAGACTCCCCAGCGGCCGCCGCGGTCCTGAGAGCAATAATCTGTTTCTGAGTGAGAACGCTTCTGGGTGCCGCTGAGTTAATTAATAAATTCATACGCTTATTTCTCCCAGAACAAGTTCAGTTTCATGTCTACAAAACCTCATTTGTAGGACAATTTCTCTCAATCCGGACTAATTTCACCATCTGTATTGCTCTGCTGATGTGAACAGTCAGTGACTCCTGCGAGCCGTGTTATGGCGCCTCTGTAATGTCCCACAAAGAAGGTGGGGCCAAGTGGTCAGAGGCACAAGGTGGGGGGGACGAGTGGTCAGAGACACAAGGTGGGGCCGAGTGGTCAGAGGTGCAAGGTGGGGCCGAGTGGTCAGAGGCGCAAGGTGGGGGGGCCAAGTGGTCGGAGGCACAAGGTTGGGGGGACGAGTGGTCAGAGACACAAGGTAGGGGGGCCGAGTGGTCAGAGGCGCAAGGTGGGGGGGACGAGTGGTCAGAGGCACAAGGTGGGGCCGAGTGGTCAGAGGCGCAAGGTGGGGGGGCCGAGTGGTCAGAGGCGCAAGGTGGGGCCGAGTGGTCAGAGGTGCAAAGTGGGGCCGAGTGGTCAGAGGCGCAAGGTGGGGGGGACGAGTGGTCAGAGGCGCAAGGTGGGGGGGATGAGTGGTCAGAGGCGCAAGGTGGGGGGGCCGAGTGGTCAGAGACACAAAGTGGGGCCGAGTGGTCAGAGGCGCAAGGTGGGGCCGAGGGGTCAGAGGCGCAAGGTGTGGGGGACGAGTGGTCAGAGACACAAGGTGGGGCCGAGGGGTCAGAGGCGCAAGGTGGGGGGGACGAGTGGTCAGAGGCGCAAGGTGGGGGGGCCGAGTGGTCAGAGGCACAAGGTGGGGGGGCCGAGTGGTCAGAGGCGCAAGGTGGGAGGGCCGAGTGGTCAGAGGCGCAAGGTGGGGGGGCCGAGTGGTCAGAGGCGCAAGGTGGGGGGGCCGAGTGGTCAGAGGCGCAAGGTGGGGGGGCCGAGTGGTCAGAGGCGCAAGCTGGAGGGGCCGAGTGGTCAGAGGCGCAAGGTGGGGGGGCCGAGTGGTCAGAGGCGCAAGCTGGAGGGGCCGAGTGGTCAGAGGCGCAAGCTGGGGGGGCCGAGTGGTCAGAGGCGCAAGCTGGGGGGGCCGAGTGGTCAGAGGCGCAAGCTGGGGGGGCCGAGTGGTCAGAGGCGCAAGGTGGGGGGGCCGAGTGGTCAGAGGCGCAAGGTGGGGGGGCCGAGTGGTCAGAGGCGCAAGGTGGGGGGGCCGAGTGGTCAGAGGCGCAAGGTGGGGGGGCCGAGTGGTCAGAGGCGCAAGGTGGGGGGGCCGAGTGGTCAGAGGCGCAAGGTGGGGTGGCCGAGTGGTCAGAGGTGCAAGGTGGGGTGGCCGAGTGGTCAGAGGCGCAAGGTGGGGGGGCCGAGTGGTCAGAGGCGCAAGCTGGGGGGCCGAGTGGTCAGAGGCGCAAGGTGAGGGGGCCGAGTGGTCAGAGGCGCCATGTGGGGCCGAGTGGTCAGAGGCGCAAGGTGGGGCCGAGTGGTCAGAGGCGCAAGGTGGGGGGGCCCGAGTGGTCAGAGGCGCAAGGTGGAGGGGGCCCGAGTGGTCAGAGGCGCAAAGTGGGGGGGCCGAGTGGTCAGAGGCGCAAGGTGGGGGGGCCGAGTGGTCAGAGGCGCAAGGTGGGGGGGCCGAGTGGTCAGAGGTGCAAGGTGGAGGGGCCGAGTGGTCAGAGGCGCAAGGTGGGGGGCCGAGTGGTCAGAGGCGCAAGGTGGGGGGCCGAGTGGTCAGAGGCGCAAGGCGGGGGGGCCGAGTGGTCAGAGGTGCAAGGCGGGGGGGCCGAGTGGTCAGAGGCGCAAGGTGGGGGGGCCGAGTGGTCAGAGGCACAAGGTGGGGGGGCCCGAGTGGTCAGAGGCGCAAGGTGGAGGGGGCCCGAGTGGTCAGAGGCGCAAGGTGGGGGGGCCGAGTGGTCAGAGGCGCAAGGTGGGGGGGCCGAGTGGTCAGAGGCGCAAGGTGGGGGGGGGCCGAGTGGTCAGAGGCGCAAGGTGGGGCCGAATGGTCAGAGGCGCAAGGTGGGGCCGAGTGGTCAGAGGCGCAAGGTGGGGCCGAGTGGTCAGAGGCGCAAGGTGGGGCCGAGTGGTCAGAGGCGCAAGGTGGGGCCGTGTGGTCAGAGGCGCAAGGTGGGGCCGAGTGGTCAGAGGCACAAGGTGAGGCCTTTAAGTCTATCAAAGGAGGAAGATTACTGTGTGGTACCCACAGAGCTCGCATTGATCCAGCCTTTGTGGCTTTTAGATTTGGGCAGATTTTGAAGGCAATTATGCAGACTGCCTTCGGCAATAAATGCAATAAAAAAGGATTTAGGAGGTCAAAAGGAAAAGAACAGTCAAAGCTGCTATTGGATGCTTACAGGATGAAAATGGTGAATTGCTTAAGAATGATGTTGGGAAGAACGAACTTTTAAATTCCTATTTTGTAACTGTTTTCTCTCAGAAAGTAGATGTAACATCAACTGATCTTCCTTGTGCTATTGGGGGAATACAAGAATGCAGACTATCTGTAAGCAGAGAGATGGTGAGGGAACACTTAGCTAACTTACATGAACCCAAGTCTCAAGGTCCAGATGAATTACTGTTACAATACTAGTAGTTTGCACAGGTACGCACGGCGAGGGACTCTCTGACCCTCACCCACACCAATGTCCCTTCCTGGAGGTAGCCCCAAAGGTGGACAGGTCCAGGCAAGACAGGAAGGAACCGCCGTACCTATGCAGAAGACACGACCAACATGACAGGAAAACCACAGAACACCCGGCACAAACAGGGAACAGGACAAAGTACCAGAGCCAGAACTCAGCAGGACTGCTCAGGGATGACTGGAGAATAATCGGCAACTCCCAAGTAGCAAGAGCTGGATCTTATAGGGAGGCGGGGGAAGCTGATAGGCAGACAGACATGTCAATCACCAGCACCCCTTTCAAACACTAGCAGGGTAATTAACCTACACTAGAAGGCACAGGAGCTGTTAACCCTGGCTTGTCAGGATAGAACCTACAGAAAAAGGTGTGCTGGCAATACTTAACTATGTACTGACTGAGATGTAACAATTATATCCTAGGATACTAAAGGAAGCAGTGGAGGTAATTGCTGAACCAGTCGCCATAACCTTTAAAAATTCATGGAGAACAGAAGTCACAGAAGATTGGAGAAGGGCAAATGTTGTCCCCATCTTAAAAAAGGAAGAAGGTGGATCCAGGAAACTACAGACCTGTGAGCCTGACTTCTATTCCGGGAAAGATCTTTGGACAAATTATTAAACAGCATGTATGCAGGTACTTGGATGAGAACGGAGTAATTAACCAGAGCCATCATGGGTTTGTAACAAACAAGTCATGCCAGGCGAATCTAATCTCCTTCAATGACAGAATCACCATACTCAAAGAGTGATCATAAATGTCTGCACATCCAAGTGAAAGAATGTATCAAGTGGGGACCACAAGGCTCTGTCCTAGGCCCAGTGTTGGTCAACATATTTATAAATGATCTGGAGGAGGGAATTGAGGGGAAACTGATCAAATATGACACAAAGCTAGGAGGGATAGCTAACACTAGGGAAGAGAGAGAGGATTCAAAAAGATCTAGAAAAGCTTGCACAGTGGGCGGCGACTAACAGAATGGTATTTAACAAGGAGAAATGCAAAGTCCTACATCTGGGCAAGAAAAATGAAGAAAGCACATATAGAATGGGAGGAATTGGGCTAAGCAGCAGCACATGTGAAAAAGACTTGGGTATACTAATAGATCATAGATTGAACATGAGTCAACAATGTGATGCAGCAGCCAAAAAGGCAGACACAATTCTGGGATGTATTAAGAGAAGCATAGAGTCTAGATCACGTGAGGTCATTATCCCCCTCTACTCTTCCTTAGTCAGACCTCATCTGGAATACTGGGTCCAGTTCTGGGCATCCCACTTTAAAAAAGACATAGACAAACTGGAGCAAGTTCAGAGAAGAGTTACCAAGATGGTGAGCGGTCTGCAAATCATGTCCTATGAGGAACGGTTAAAGGATCTGGGAATGTTTAGCAGAAGAGAAGGCTGAGAGGAAACTTAATAGCTGTCTACAAATATCGGCAGGGCTGTCACAGTGCAGAGGGATCAGCCCTATTCTCATCTGCACAAGGAAAGACTAGAAGCAATGGGGTGAAACTGAAAGGGAGGAGACACAGATTAGATATTAGACAGTGCGGGGGATCAATGAGTGGAACAGGTTGCCATGGGAGGTGGGGAGTTCTCCTTAAATGGAAGTCTTCAGAGACTGGACAGACATCTGTCTGAGATGATTTAGTGATCCTGCACTGAGCAGGGGGTTGGACCAGATGACCCTTCCAACTCTACCATTCTATGATTCTAGACCATCAAAGAGGCCTGAAGACAAGCAATGAAAGTGCAGGGTGTGGCCCCTGGGGCCCAGTCAAGGAACAGCTATAGTGACCCGGAGATTCCTACAGAGTACTCAAGAGTTAATAAATTCCGGGGATCTCACTATGAGCTTCAAGGGTGCATGGAAGATAGAAGCTCATATTCCTGAAATAGCTATCGCAGCAACAGCTTTCTGATTGGTGCTTTAGTTGCAGCTTACTGATTGGTGCTTTAGTTGCTTAGCAACACCAGAGCCCACATGGAAAAGGTAATTGGAGATTGGGAGCATAAGAGGGCAGACACAAAGACAAGAGCAGGAGTGGGATATAGTGCGGTGAGACAGCGAGTGTGTCATCAGAAGAGATAGAGGGAGGAAGCACAGAGAGTAGTGGAGTGTCTCCTCCATCCTGAGTAAGGAAATTGCAGCCAGTAAGAAAGAGGTCATCATAGTGAGTGTTACCTCCCCTTGTGCAGTTACCTAACAGTGGGTAATAATCTACCCTGTACGAGCCCCTCCAGTTTGTTGCTGACAGCCCCGGACACAATAAGGAAAAAGCTTTATTGTATCCAAATAACCTTCACCCTGAGAGAAGTAAGAAATCTGACTGTCGATGTGGATACAATGTAACGGGTGTTATCATTGCTCCTAAATCCACCAGAGTTAACCGTCCCTATGACCTGACATTACATAGTAAACTGCAGGCCTTCAGTTTACTGGCATCCAATTGGACGGGTCTCGTTATTTCGCCACCATCAGTAAGGTTTTTCTCAGATAAAGGCACTGGCATCACGTACGGATATCAGCAGCAGATTATGGTTCAAATTCATACATCCTTGCTTCTTTGTCAAAGACCGATGTAAAGAATCGAAACGTCGCATACTTTTTGTGATATTCGAGGAATAAAGAAGCAGCCTTATGGATGTATAACCGCGCACCATAATCTGCTGCCATGATTGCTTTCCTACTCTGTGATACTTTGGACCTGGTTCGATCCGCTACTGACATGCAGAAACTAGCTAAAGAAAATCCTCCCCATATCTGGACTCTGGGGAGTGCTGCTGGGTTTCTACTTTATTTGAAGACACAGATATCAGAAGTCGGTACCTAAACTACGCAGAGACTCTTACCAGCCGCCTGCTGCGCGAGTCGCCATATCTGTCAGGGTAGCTGCCACTGTGACAAAGTGTAAACTGTGATTTTTATCAGTAAGAGAAGCCAAGTCGTCCTGTAGACATGATACCTTTTAATGGCTACAAACATACGTGATGCTACAGCAAGCGTTTGGGTTCTTCTATTGCCCCTTCATCAGGCTAAGGAAACTGGTTTGGATGGAGCACAATTATAACATACAGATGGGGGGGGGGGGCACCCCGGGGCACCCCTCTCGATTTAAATAAATGTTCACACACAGGAATTTAAGAAATGCCTAATCAGTCCACTGAGCTGAGGAATGTGACAGTTTAATGATGTCTGTTATCTTTACTTGAACTGCACATGGAAGGAGATGGAAACCCCACCCCTGCAGCACCACCCACTGGATGGCAACATTCTTACAATCGATTTCTGAATTTTTATAGAAAAAAAAAACAAAAAATGATTGGGAAGAGGAAACCCGTCTTGACCTCCTTCAGACCTTTCAGAACGTAAACTGACACCACCCACTCAAGCTTCCTCTGGCTCGCGGCGCAGCCACAACACGGGAGCTATTAATGGAGTTCACAAGTGCAGCTAGCTCTATCACAGCAGATTAGTTGTCATCCGCCAGTCCAAGGGGCTCAGTGGTGGTCAGCAGGCAGTGCTGGACGTCCGTAACCACAAAAGGATCCCAGAGAGGGAGAGGAGGACGATCTCAGACAGTCTGGCTCAGGAGCTCTCACACCTCGCGGCCGTCCATGGCAGGCGGTAGCCATGCCCCTACAGATAAACATATTTTTATGTTTTTTCTCAGTCCTACTAGGAGACTTGTAAAATGTACCACAAATCTTCTGTACCGCAGCATATGGACCACTGCAATGTTTATCCCTTTAACCCTTCCACAGGCAGGGCCTATAGGGAACCTGTCACCAGCCATGACACCGTGCACTAAGTTATGATGCTCCTACGACAGGTACTGAGTAATCCGGGGAGGTACCTCTTATACTCCGCTCCCCATTCTCGCTCTGTCACCCGTGGAAGTCGGTGCGCGGAGCGGACAGCGGACTCATCTCCGCAGTCAGTTGGTGAGCGCTCCCATTGGGAACCATGTGTATGTGCATGCACACCAACCTAGAGAGGAGGTCACAGTATGCAGAGTACACCCCCGGGCTCCTCGGGCCCCGCTCTACCAGCACATAACTTACCTTACGTTGTGTGTACGGGTGATGACAAGTTTCTTTATACAACTGCGGTACATGTTGGTCCTTGGAGCCTTCGCTCGGCTGGGCTGCCATGTCAGCCTATCGGCCCCCCTCCGTGTCATGGTCAGCATTGACCGTGGCATCAGCGCTTGTCAGCCCGCCCCGTTCTCTGCCTGTAACTGCATGCTATACATTTACAGCAAGCGGTCGCTAACAGGTTAAATAGGACAAAGTAGCAAAAGCTAAATAAATTGGGTGAGCGGCAAATCCTTTCCCAGCACGATGAACTGCGGAGGTCCTAATTTCACACCTGGTTTAAATAAAGGTTGCCGCTGGCTTTCTATTCAGTGACATGTAGCGTTTGGATTCGGTGTTTTATACTTCTAGATACAAAACACTCAACTGTCTCCAGATTACAGAAGACGTAACTTTCCAACAGGAAGTGCGAACGTCAAGGGATGAAAGTGAAGAAAATGCACTTTCCTGGCTGCTTCAGATCAATGTAGCTCGGACGCCCGCCGCCGCCGCAGCCATTATGTGACTAATTAGCAGAAGCCAGAACTCACCCGATCATTAGCCTAATGAATGTCGTTTGTAAAACCTAGAGGATTGCTATCACAGGTTGCACATGGCAATGCAGCGGCGCAGGGGTCAGGTTTTGTCTAAGTGACTGTGGAAAATAATGAATCGGAGTCGGAGGGGGGAGATGCAGAAGCCGCTCAAGGATTCAGCCCAAAACACAGATTAACCTTCAGACAGACGGGCAGCTTGTAATAAAGTCCTGCAGGAGCGGCAGCCGGGTCTCGGGTCCTGCAAGGTGGGCAAGGCCCCTCTACCAGCATGTGATACGGGGGGGCAGGAGACATCCGAGAAAAAAGATTCTGATAGATGAGGGGTAACTTTACAAATACCTTACTGTTACATCAAGGCTTATACTCCAGTCACACCTAGAGCTGCGCACACAAGTCTTCTGGCAGTCATGTGAAATCTATTAATTTAAGTTGGGTGATTGTCCAAGCGGTCACAGGCTGTGACCACTGACTTCTGCCCGCTTCCCCGATGTCTGCAGCGGCACCTCCTGACCAGAACTACAGATGAAGTAAGGGAGAAGCTTGTCGTGTTTCTGCCCAGCACTATTACTATTGAGGCCACAAAAGGGAACACTATTACTACTGGGGCCACTATGGGGGACACTATTACTACTGGGGCCACTATGGGGGAAAACTATTACTACTGGGACCACTATGGGGGTCACTATTACTACTGGGGCCACTATGGAGGACAGTATTACTACTAGGACCACTATTACTACTGGAGCCACTGTAGGGGACAACATTACTACTAGGACCACTATAGGGGCCACTATTACTACTGGGGCCACTATAGGGGACACTATTACTACTGGGGCCACTATGGGGGAAAACTATTACTACTGGGGCCACTATTACTACTGGAGCCACTATAGGGGACAATATTACTACTAGGACCACTATGAGGACACTATTACTACTGGGGCCACTATGGGGGTCACTATTACTACTGGGGCCACTATGGAGGACAGTATTACTACTAGGACCACTATTACTACTGGAGCCACTGTAGGGGACAACATTACTACTAGGACCACTATAGGGGCCACTATTACTACTGGGGCCACTATAGGGGACACTATTACTACTGGGGCCACTATGGGGGAAAACTATTACTACTGGGGCCACTATTACTACTGGAGCCACTATAGGGGACAATATTACTACTAGGACCACTATAGGGGACACTTTTACTACTGGAGCCACTATAGGGGACAACATTACTACTAGGACCACTATAGGGGACACTATTACTACTGGGGCCACTTTGGGGAAAACTATTACTACTGGGGCCACTATTACTACTGGGACCACTATGGGGGAAAACTATTACTACTGGGGCCACTATAGGGGACACTATTACTACTGGGGCCACTTTGGGGAAAACTATTACTACTGGGGCCACTATTACTACTGGGACCACTATGGGGGAAAACTATTACTACTGGGGCCACTATAGGGGACACTATTACTACTGGGGCCACTTTGGGGAAAACTATTACTACTGGGGCCACTATTACTACTGGGACCACTATGGGGGAAAACTATTACTACTGAAACCACTATGGGGGACACTATTACTACTGGGGCCACTTTAGGGGACACTATTACTACTGGGACCACTATGGTGGACACTATTCACTACTGGAGCCACTATAGGGGACACTATTAACTACTAGGACCACTATGAGGACAGTATTACTACTGGGGCTACTATGGGGATCACTATTACTACTGGGGCCACTATGGGGGACACCATTACTACTGGGACCACTATAGGGGATGCTATTATTACTGGGACCACTATGGAGGACACCATTTCTACTGGGGCCACTATGAGAGACATTATTATTACTGGGACCACTGTGGGGGACACTTTTACTACTAGGACCACAAGAGGGAATACTATTACTACTGGGACCACTATGGGGACAGTATGACTATCGGGGCTATTATGGGGGACACTATTACTCCTGGAGTCACTAGTGCACTTGGGGAGGGGGGTGCAATAGCCCCACAGGGATGAGGAGAGGGGACATGGAACCCTAATTCTGGACATCGGGGGGTTCTTAGCGGGCTTCTCCTGTGGCTATGAAATAAATTGGAATCGTAATACAACCCCTTAATATTGTGTTCTACCTCCCACCCCACCACCCACCCCGGCATCTCCCAGATATCACAACCGATACACAAGAATGCCATCAGAAAAATAGAAAGATACGGCTTCTGGATGAAAAAACTGAAAAGTCGCCCAAATGGGACGGAGCTAAGAAATAAGTTGTGTTCCCCTCCTCTGATCCATCTTGCATCAGATAGTCGGAGAACTTTTACTAAAACAGAACCTTCCTAAATCTGACGGGTTAGAAGCTGTAAGATGGAAACATCTGGAATGTCAGAAGGATTAATTAAGGAGGACGTGGGAGATGCCAGGGGGCCGCGATGCCGGCTTGGCTTCAGTTCCAGACAATTCAGCACATCCAGAACAAAATATAAAATCAGAAATCTGCAGTGAGGAGCGTTTCTAATAAATCATGGATGCAGGTGAGATGAGCGCCAACTGTGCAATATTAACCGGAGATGAAAGACTGCGAGATGCACTGGTCACCTGGAACACCAGGTACGGGGCGAAGGTCAACTGCAACGCAATCAAAGGGAATTAGGTTGGTGATCTGGGAGGGATGAGGCATGTATATAGTCAGCAACCAGCAAAGAGGCAAATCCATCTCCAGATCCACCTTAAGAGTTAAAGGAAAAATCCGCCTTAATAGAAAACTAAGAAGGTAAATAAGAGGGGAACATAAAGGATATTTTGGGCTTTGTATGATCTTAAAGAGAACCCTTCCAGTACATAAACTTGGGGTTTTATCCAGGTTGCTAGACACAACACAATGCAATCAGGGACCCGGGAAGCGAGCGCCCAATGAAAATGGCTGGAATGGCCCCAAAATGTATTCCTGGCACTTAAGAAGGTTTGTACAGGGTTAAAAGGAACTCTGCTTTCTTCTAAAAACTGTGCTACACCCTGAGGAACTGCAGCTCCCCCCAGCACCAATATCAGTCCAAGGACCAGTAAGACTCTCAGTCCCAGGCACACTAACGCTCTCAGTCCCAGGACCAGTAACGCAATCAGTACTGGTAATGCAATCAGTAGCAGGACCACTAACACTATCAGTACTAGGACCACTAACACTATCAGGACCACTAACACTATTAGGACCAGGACCACTAACACTATCAGGACCAGGACCACTAACACTATCAGGACCAGGACCACTAACACTATCAGGACCAGGACCACTAACGCCATCAGGACCAGGACCACTAACACTATCAGTACCAGGACCACTAACACTATGAGGACCAGGACCACTAACACTATCAGTACCAGGACCACTAACACTATCAGTACCAGGACCACTAACACTATCAGGACCAGGACCACTAACACTATCAGGACCAGGACCACTAACACTATCAGGACCACTAACACTAACACTACCAGGACCAGGACCACTAACACTATCAGGACCAGGACCACTAACACTATCAGGACCAGGACCACTATCAGGACCAGGACCACTAACACTATGAGGACCATGACCACTATCAGTACCAGGACCACTAACACTATGAGGACCAGGACCACTAACACTATCAGTACTAGGAACCACTAACGCCATCAGGACCAGGACCACTAACACTATCAGTACCAGGACCACTAACACTATGAGGACCAGGACCACTAACACTATGAGGACCAGGACCACTAACACTATCAGTACCAGGACCACTAACACTATCAGTACCAGGACCACTAACGCCATCAGGACCAGGACCACTAACACTATCAGTACCAGGACCACTAACACTATGAGGACCACTAACACTATCAGGACCAGGACCACTAACACTATGAGGACCAGGACCACTCACACTATCAGGACCAGGACCACTAACGCCATCAGGACCACTAACACTAACACTACCAGGACCAGGACCACTAACACTATCAGGACCAGGACCACTAACACTATCAGGACCAGGACCACTATCAGGACCAGGACCACTAACACTATGAGGACCATGACCACTATCAGTACCAGGACCACTAACACTATCAGGACCAGGACCACTAGCACTATCAGGACCAGGACCACTAACACTATCAGGACCAGGACCACTATCAGGACCAGGACCACTAACACTATGAGGACCATGACCACTATCAGTACCAGGACCACTAACACTATCAGGACCAGGACCACTAGCACTATCAGGACCAGGACCACTAACACTATGAGGACCATGACCACTATCAGTACCAGGACCACTAACACTATCAGGACCAGGACCACTAGCACTATCAGGACCAGGACCACTAACACTATCAGGACCAGGACCACTATCAGGACCAGGACCACTAACACTATCAGGACCAGGACCACTATCAGGACCAGGACCACTAACACTATGAGGACCACGAGCACTATCAGGACCAGGACCACTAACACTATGAGGACCAGGACCACTAACACTATGAGAACCAGGACCACTAACACTATCAGGACCAATAACACTATCAGGACCAATAACACTAACACTACCAGGACCAGGACCACTAACACTATCAGGACCAGGATTGGTAACATAACATCACATCTTTGACTCTTTTTTTTAATGCAGAAATGGGAAAACAATGATTACAGATTTCTGCTTTTTGGCGCTTTGCGCTCCGTGACTTGAATCCTTCGGAGACGGCTGTTTACTGGTAGTCCGGGTCAACGAGGCTCAGCGAGGACGCTAATGAGGATGGAAGGCGGGAGAAGCAACACAATAGCTCATTAATGAGAAGGAAAAGAAAAATCGGAAAAAATACCTTTTTCCCACTTTTTGCAGCTGAAAATTGTTTTGTAATTTATCTAAATTGGAGATTTTCGCAGAATTCAGGTTTTCACTTTTCCTGAAGCCTCTGCTTGTCTTCTCGCCGGAGTCTTAAGGTCAGGACGGCTATTTCTGAGTTGTGGAAGAAGCAGCCAGTGAGGAGAACAATCTGGCTGCACGCATGACTTCCTCCACATTCCGTGCTGGCGAGAAGGCGTGAGCCTCCGGGCACGAGCGCCAGCGCTCCAGGAACCCTAAGAACCGTGCGTAGGGCCCACTTGTGGGCGGGCTTATGAGGGCGAGCTTATATATAGAACACCAGGACAGACGGCATCTCATTTCAAGCCATTTTCTCTGTGAGGCAGTCTGCATACCCAGCCTACACTAAACAATGCAGACCCCGAAATAAACACAGACCCCCTAAACAAGCACAGGCCCCAGACTAGACCCCCAGAGAGGACCCCCTAAACAAGCACAGGCCCCAGACTAGACCCTCAGAGAGGACTCCCTAAAGAAACAAAGGCCCCAGACTACACCCCCAGAGAGGACCCCCTAAACAAGCACAGGCCCCAGACTACACCCCCAGAGAGGACCCCCTAAACAAGCATAGGCCGTAGACTAGACCCCCAGAAAGGACTCCCTAAAGAAACAAAGGCCCCAGACTACACCCCCAAAAAGGACTCCCTAAAGAAACAAAGGCCCCAGACTACACCCCCAAAAAGGACTCCCTAAAGAAACAAAGGCCACAGACTACACCCCCAGAGAGGACCCCCTAAAGAAACAAAGGCCCCAGACTACACCCCGAGAGAGGACCCCCTAAACAAGCACAGGCCCCAGACTAGACCCTCAGAAAGGACTCCCTAAAGAAACAAAGGCCCCAGACTACACCCCCAGAGAGGACTCCCTAAACAAGCACAGGCCCCAGACTAGACCCCCAGAGAGGACTCCCTAAACAAGCACAGGCCCCAGACTAGACCCCCAGAGAGGACTCCCTAAACAAGCACAGGCCCCAGACTAGACCCCCAGAGAGGACTCCCTAAACAAGCACAGTCCCCAGACTAGACCCCCAGAGAGGACTCCCTAAACAAGCACAGTCCCCAGACTAGACCCCCAGAGAGGACTCCTAAACAAGCACAGGCCCCAGACTAGACCCCCAGAGAGGACTCCCTAAACAAGCACAGGCCCCAGACTACACCCCCAGAGAGGACCCCCTAAATAAGCACAGCCCCCAGACTAGACCCCCAGAGGGGATCCCCTAAACAAGCACAAGCCCCAGACTAGACCTCCAGAGAGGACTCCCTAAAAAAGCACAGGCCCCAGACTAGACCCCCAGAGAGGACCGCCTAAACAAGCACAAGCCACAGACTAGACCCCCAGAGAGGACTCCCTAAACAAGCACAGGCCCCAGACTAGACCCCCAGAGAGGACCCCCTAAACAAGCACAGGCCCCAGACTAGACCCCCAGAGAGGACCCCCTAAACAAGCACAAGCCCCAGTCTAGACCCCCAGAGGGGACTCCCTAAACAAGCACAGGCCCCAGACTACACCCCTAGGGGCACCCCCTAAATAAGCACAGGCCCCAGAGAAGACCCCCAGAGGGGACCCCCTAAACAAGCACAAGCCCCAGACTAGACCCCCAGAGAGGACTCTCTAAACAAGCACAGGCCCCAGACTAGACCCCAAGAGAGGACCCCCTAAACAAGCACAGCCCCCAGACTAGACCCCCAGAGGGGATCCCCTAAACAAGCACAAGGCAAGACTAGACCCCCAGAGAGGACTCCCTAAACAAGCACAAGCCCCAGACTAGACCCCCAGAGAGGACTCCCTAAACAAGCACAAGCCCCAGACTAGACCCCCAGAGAGGACCCCCTAAACAAGCACAGTCCCCAGACTAGACCCCCAGAGGGGATCCCCTAAACAAGTAAAAGCCCCAGACTAGACCCCCAGAGAGGACTCCCTAAACAAGCACAGGTCCCAGACTAGACCCCCAGAGAGGACCCCCTAAACAAGCACAAGCCCCAGACTAGACCCCCAGAGAGGACTCCCTAAACAAGCACAGGCCCCAGACTAGACCCCCAGAGAGGACCCCCTAAACAAGCACAGGCCCCAGACTAGACCCCCAGAGAGGACCCCCTAAACAAGCACAAGCCCCAGTCTAGACCCCCAGAGGGGACTCCCTAAACAAGCACAGGCCCCAGACTACACCCCTAGGGGCACCCCCTAAATAAGCACAGGCCCCAGAGAAGACCCCCAGAGGGGACCCCCTAAACAAGCACAAGCCCCAGACTAGACCCCCAGAGAGGACTCTCTAAACAAGCACAGGCCCCAGACTAGACCCCAAGAGAGGACCCCCTAAACAAGCACAGCCCCCAGACTAGACCCCCAGAGGGGATCCCCTAAACAAGCACAAGGCAAGACTAGACCCCCAGAGAGGACTCCCTAAACAAGCACAAGCCCCAGACTAGACCCCCAGAGAGGACTCCCTAAACAAGCACAAGCCCCAGACTAGACCCCCAGAGAGGACCCCCTAAACAAGCACAGTCCCCAGACTAGACCCCCAGAGGGGATCCCCTAAACAAGAAAAAGCCCCAGACTAGACCCCCAGAGAGGACTCCCTAAACAAGCACAGGTCCCAGACTAGACCCCCAGAGAGGACCCCCTAAACAAGCACAAGCCCCAGACTAGACCCCCAGAGAGGACTCCCTAAACAAGCACAGGCCGCAGACTAGACCCCCAGAGAGGACCCCCTAAACAAGCACAGCCCCCAGACTAGACCCCCAGAGGGGATCCCCTAAACAAGCACAAGCCCCAGACTAGACCCCCAGAGAGGACTCCCTAAACAAGCGCAGGCCCCAGACTAGACCCCCAGAGAGGACCCCCTAAACAAGCACAGGCCCCAGACTAGACCCCCAGAGGGGACCCCCTAAACAAGCACAGGCCCCAGACTAGACCCCCAGAGGGGCCCCCCTAAACAAGCACAGGCCCCAGACTAGACCCCCAGAGAGGACTCCCTAAACAAGCACAGGCCCCAGACTAGACCCCCAGAGAGGACTCCCTAAACAAGCACAGTCCCCAGACTAGACCCCCAGAGAGGACTCCCTAAACAAGCACAAGCCCCAGACTAGACCCCCAGAGAGGACCCCCTAAACAAGCACAAGCCCCAGAGAAGACCCCCAGAGAGGACTCCCTAAACAAGCACAGGCCCCAGACTAGACCCCCCAGAGAGGACCCCCTAAACAAGCACAGGCCCCAGACTAGACCCCCAGAGAGGACCCCCTAAACAAGCACAAGCCCCAGACTAGACCTCCCAGAGAGGACCCCCTAAACAAGCACAAGTCCCAGACTAGACCCCCAGAGAGGACTCCCTAAACAAGCACAAGCCCCAGACTAGATCCCCAGAGAGGACTCCCTAAACAAGCACAGGCCCCAGACTATACCCCCAGAGAGGACTCCCTAAACAAGCACAGGCCCCAGACTAGACCCCTAGAAAGTGTCAATAAGCCCTAACGCTTCATGCTGGAGCGGCACATACTAACGTGGAGTGGGCCAGAGTGACCAGCGCCATGGAGAGCACAAACTAAAGGTCTCCCTCACATCCTATCTATCGCCCCTCTCTATGAGCGTCAGCCCTCCATGGACCCCACACTGCCGGCTGACCTGGAAGATAATGTGATGCCACCTGAGCGTTACTAGGAAAGAAGGAGTTACATTATTGGCTATGGAGACGTCATTCCTGCCCTTACCTCCAGAGGGAGCTCTCCGTCACACTTCCCAGGTTGAAGTCGTACAGCTTTGTCAGTATCAGAATGACCTACAAGAAGAGAGAGAACACCGTCACTCAGATCCCTCAGAAGCACAGATCACAGCAAGCGAGCGCTAACGGCGAGCACGGGAGACGCCGCGCTGTCCGCAGATCCCCCGAGGAGCCGTCTCTCCCCGGCCTCCATGTCTGACATGGGAGGGCGGCGGAAGCGGCCAAGACACTGACACCCCATACAGAGGGGCCCCAGAGTGAGAATCGGGAAGGGCCCCTCCCTTGCAGAGAGGGACTGCAGCTCCTTCCAGTCCTGGTACTGTCGCCATGCTTTAAATGACTCAATAACCGTTAACGGGGGGTGCAACCAAAACAAGATGTCGCCAATCGCCCGCCGACCGGAGGAGACGGAAACACTCTGAGAAAGTTTTCATTTTTCATACATTTTGGATGTTTTTTTTATTGTAGCGGAACAGAAATACAGGAAATGGCCCCTTTATGAAAGCCCCCACCCCTTAATTAGAAACCCCACCCCTTAATTATAGCCCCACCCCTTAATTATAGCCCCTACCCCTTAATTATAGCCCCCACCCCTTAATTATAGCCCCCACCCCTTAATTAGAAACCCCACATCTTAATTATAGCCCCCACCCCTTAATTATAGCCCCCACCTCTTAATTAGAAACCCCACCCCTTAATTATAGCCCCCACCCCTTAATTATTGCCCCCACCACATTATTATAGCCCCCACCCCTTAATTATAGCTCCCACCCCTTAATTATAGCCCCCACCCCTTTATTAGAGCCCCCACCCCTTTATTAGAGCCCCCACCCTTTTATTAGTCACTGCCCCTTTATTAGAGCCCCGTCCCTTTATTAGAGCCACACCCCTTTATTAGAGCCTCACTTCTTTATTATAGTCCTCACTAGAGATGAGCAAACGTACTCGTTTCGAGTAATTACTCAATCGAGCACCACGATTTTCGAGTACTTCCGTACTCGGGTGAAAAGATTCGGGGGGCGCCGGGGGGCGGGGGGAGGTGTGGCGGAGCGGGGGTAGCAGCGAGGAACAGGGGGGAGCTCTCTCTCTCTCCCCCCCCCCCAACTCCCCGCTACAACCCCCCACTCACCCACGGCGCCCCCCGAATCTTTTCGCCCGAGTACGGAAGTACTCGAAAATCGCGGCACTCGGGCGAAAAAGGGGCGTGGCCGAGTACGCTCGCTCATGTCTAGTCACCATCCCTTTATTATAGCCCCCACCCCTTTATGATAGCCCTGCCCCTTTATGATAGCCCCGCCCCTTTACTAGAGTCCCGGCCCCTGTATTAGAGGTGTCCTGGGATCTGGGTCCGTTCCTGCTCTGCGGACGCCTCGTACGCATCCTATGAATGTCGCTGGTATTTAAACCTTCCTCTCTCCTCCGGCTGCAATCGTTTTTCCGCCCTCCGCCTCTCGCTTACATGTGGATGGGTCCCTTCGATGCACACTGCCATAAACGCCAGCCATAAAGCGGACGCGGTTACTTGGTATGTGACGCCAAGCGCAGCTCCCGGCCGTAAAGCTGAGTTATTGACAAGATCTGACAGATGTGGAATCTGTAAATGTCCACAGAAAGTTGCCAATTCCTTCCTCGCCGTCTCCCTCATCGGCCATAACAAATCGGTGACAGATGCCGGGGGCACTTCTCCGCTGCACGGAGGCCGCCTCGCAGCTTAACCTTATTTCCCAGGAGAAGAGTCTGCGAAAAAAACCATGAGGCAGCCGACAGCTGAAGTGATGGAGCGTCGCCGCGATGGCGGGTGCTTAGCAGAGGTCATGTGATGTCAATCCAGTCAATACTACTGAGCTGAAGAGGAAATATGGAATGATCCTTAAAGAGCCAGCGACATCTAATCATGGACCACCGCTCTGCTACACCTGATGAGTACAGACCACCACTGTGTGACACCTGATGAGTACGGACCACGAACGTGTGACACCTGCTGAGTACAGACCACTAGCATGTGACACCTGATGAGTACAGACCACCAGCGTGTAACTGATCAGTACAGACCACCAGCGTGTGACACCTGATGAGTACAGACCACCACTGTGCGACACCTGATGATAGACCACCGCTGTGCGACCCTGATGAGTACAGATGACCACTGTGTAACTGTTCAGTACAGACCACCACTGTGTAACAACTGATGAGTACAGCCCACCACGGTGTGACACCTGATGAGTACAGCCCACCACCGTGTGACACCTGATGAGTACAGACCACCACTGTGCGACACCTGATGAGTACAGACCACCATTGTGCGACACCTGATGAGTACAGACCACCACTGTGTAACTGATCAGTACAGACCACCACCGTGTGACACCTGATGAGTACAGACCACCACCGTGTGACACCTGATGAGTACAGACCACCACTGTGTAACTGATGAGTACAGACTAGAGATGAGCGAGCACCAAAATGCTCGGGTGCTCGTTACTCGGGACGAAATTATCGCGATGCTCGAGGGTTCGTTTCGAGTAACGAACCCCATTGAAGTCAATGGGCGACCCGAGCATTTTTGTATTTCGCCGATGCTCGCTAAGGTTTCCATTTGTGAAAATCTGGGCAATTCAAGAAAGTGATGGGAACGACACAGCAACGGATAGGGCAGGCGAGGGGCTACATGGTGGGCTGCATCTCAAGTTCACAGGTCCCACTATTAAGCCACAATAGCGGCAAGAGTGGGCCCCCCCCCCAACAACTTTTACTTCTGAAAAGCCCTCTTTAGCAATGGATACCTTAGCTAAGCACCACACTACCTCCAACAAAGCACAATCACTGCCTGCATGACACTCCGCTGCCACTTCTCCTGGGTTACATGCTGCCCAACACCCCCCCCCCCCCCGCACGACCCAGTGTCCACAGCGCACACCAAACTGTCCCTGCGCAGCCTTCAGCTGCACTCATGCCACACCACCCTCATGTCTATTTATAAGTGCGTCTGCCAGAGGAAAAGCAGGCACACACTGCAGAGGGTTGGCATGGCTAGGCAGTGACCCTCTTTAAAAGGGGTGGGGCGATAGCCCACAATGCTGTACAGAAGCAATGAGAAATATAATCCTGTGCCACCGCCATCAGGAGCTGCACACGTGGGCATAGCAATGGGGAACCTATGTGCCACACACTATTCATTCTGTCAAGGTGTCTGCATGCCCCAGTCAGACCGCGGTTTTTTATAAATAGTCACAGGCAGGTACAACTCCGCAATGGGAATTCCGTGTGCACCCACAGCATGGGTGGCTCCCTGGAACCCACCGGCGGTACATAAATATATCCCATTGCAGTGCCCAGCACAGCTGATGTAACGTCAGCTTTAATGCAGGTGGGCAAAAAATTAATTGGATTACACTGTAGGCGAGGGCCCCCAAAAATTGGTGTACCAACAGTACTAATGTACCTCAGAAAAATTGCCCATGCCCAACCAAGAGGGCAGGTGAAACCCATTAATCGCTTTGGTTAATGTGGCTTAATTGGTAACTAGGCCTGGAGGCAGCCCAGTTAAAATAAAAATTGGTTGAAGTTAAAGTTTCAACGCTTTAATGAGCATTGAAACGTATAAAAATTGTTTACAAAAGTTATATGACTGAGCCTTGTGGGCCTAAGAAAAATTGCCCGTTCGGCGTGATGACGTGAGGTTTCAGGAGGAGGAGCAGGAGGAGGAGGAGGAATATTATACACAGATTGATGAAGCAGAAATGTCCCCGTTTTGGATGGTGATAGAGAACGATGCTTCCATCCGCGGGTGCAGCCTACGTATTGCTTAGGTATCGCTGCTGTCCGCTGGTGGAGAAGAGAAGTCTGGGGAAATCCAGGCTTTGTTCATCTTGATGAGTGTAAGCCTGTCGGCACTGTCGGTTGACAGGTGGGTACGCTTATCCGTGATGATTCCCCCAGCCGCACTAAACACCCTCTCTGACAAGACGCTAGCCGCAGGGCAAGCAAGCACCTCCAGGGCATACAGCGCGAGTTCAGGCCACGTGTCCAGCTTCGACACCCAGTAGTTGTAGGGGGCAGAGGCGTCAGGGAGGACGGTCGTGCGATCGGCTACGTACTCCCTCACCATCCTTTTACAGTGCTCCCGCCGACTCAGCCGTGACTGGGGAGCGGTGACACAGTCTTGCTGGGGAGCCAGAAAGCTGTCAAAGGCCTTAGAGAGTGTTCCCCTGCCTGTACTGTACATGCTGCCTGATCTCTGCGCCTCCCCTGCTACCTGACCCTCGGAACTGCGCCTTCTGCCACTAGCGCTGTCGGATGGGAATTTTACCATCAGTTTGTCCGCCAGGGCCCTGTGGTATTGCATCACTCTCGAATCCCTTTCCTCTTCGGGTATGAGAGTGGAAAGGTTCTCCTTATAGCGTGGGTCGAGCAGTGTGTACACCCAGTAATCTGTAGTGGCCAGAATGCGTGTAATGTGAGGGTCACGAGAAAGGCATCCTAACATGAAGTCAGCCATGTGTGCCAGGGTACCTGTACGCAACACATGGCTGTCCTCACTCGGAAGATCACTTTCAGGATCCTCCTCCTCCTCAGGCCATACACGCTGAAAGGATGACAGGCAAGCAGCATGGGTACCCTCAGCAGTGGGCCAAGCTGTCTCTTCCCCCTCCTCCTCATCCTCCTCATGCTCCTCCTCCTCAATGCGCTGAGGCTGGAATCAGCACATGTGATGGGGCGCAGCTACACGATGACATGTAGAAGGGGGCGGAGCCAGAATGCCACTCGTGCCGGACCGAAGAGATGGGAGAAGACCCTTCTGCGCAAGCGCGTCTAATCGGGAGATTAGACGCTGAAATTAGACGGAGCCATGGAGACGGGGACGCCAGCGCAGGGAAGGTAAGTGAATAACTTCTGTATGGCTCATATTTAATGCACGATGTATATTACAAAGTGCATTAATATGGCCATACAGAAGTGTATAACCCCAATTGCTTTCGCGAGACAACCCCTTTAAGTGTTTTGCTTATATTTTTTTAAAATGCTGAGCTGATACAGCAGATAGATACTGTAGGCAGCGTATAATATTATGTATACTGTTTCCCTCTGGCGGGATGACGGCGATCATGTAACAGAGACAGCAGATCCAGGAAACAATTTTGCGCAAGCCTGCTGTAACGCTTAGCTGCGTATTAATTAGGACTACTACCCCCAGCACATAGATACTGTAGGCAGCGTATAATATTATGTATACTCTTTCCCTCTGGCGGGATGACGGCGGTGATGTAAAAGAGACAGCAGACCCAGAAAACAATTTTGCGCAAGCCTGCTGTAACGCTTAGCTGCATATTAATTAGGACTACTACCCCCAGCAGACACGCAGTATACTGAAGATGGTCACAGGCAGCCCAAATATAGTATTTTTCCCCAATTTTTTTGAAAAAGCCCACTGCCTATATAGACAGTATACCTCTTTCACCTTTCCCACTGTCCCTGCCTCACCAGTACTGGCCCTATACTCTGTACAATGACTGCAGACTGAGGACGCAATGCTCTGCACGGCCGATATACAAAAAAAAAATATTGTGCAACATTGTAAACAGCAGCCTCCACAGTACTGCACATGATCAGATGTGGCCCTAAGAAGGACCGTTGGGGTTCTTGAAGCCTAAAATACTCCTAACGCTCTCCCTATAGCAGCTCAGGCACCAGCAGCACTTTCCCTCCTCTATGTCAGAACGCATCTGTGGCGAGCCGTGGGAGGGGCTGATTTATATACTCGGGTGACACCTGATCTCGCCAGCCACTCACAGCAGGGGGGTGGTATAGGGCTTGAACGTCGCAGGGGGAAGTTGTAATGCCTTCCCTGTCTTTCAATTGGCCAGAAAAGTGTGCTAACGTCTCAGAGATGAAAGTGAAAGTAACCCGAACATCGCGTGGTACTCGTCACGAGTAACGAGCATCCCGAACACGCTAATACTCGAACGAGCATCAAGCTCGGACGAGTACGTTCGCTCATCTCTAGTACAGACCACCACTGTGTGACACCTGATGAGTACAGACCACCCTTGCATCACACATGGAGGGATATCTTCAGAGTTGTTATGGAGCTCTGTAGCTGCTACTATTATGGGGTCCTGCAGCTGTTCCTATTGTAGGGTCCTGTCGCTATCAGTGCTCCGGGCGTCCTGCGGCTGTCACTATTATGGGGTCCTGTGACTGTTTCTATTTTTGGGTCCTGCGGCTGTCACTATTATGGGGTCCTGCGGCTGTCACTATTAAGGGGTCCTGTGACTGTTTCTATTATGGGGTCCTGGGCTGTCACTATTATGGGGTCCTGCGGCTGTCACTATTATGAGGGTCCTGCGGCTGTCACTATTATGGGGTCCTGCGGCTGTCACTATTATGGGGGTCCTGCGGCTGTCACTATTATGAGGGTCCTGTGACTGTTTCTATTATTGGGTCCTACGGCTGTCACTATTATGGGGTGCTGCGGCTGTCACTATTATGAGGGTCCTGTGACTGTTTCTATTATTGGGTCCTGCGGCTGTCACTATTATGGGGTGCTGCGGCTGCCACTATTATGGGGTCCTGAGGCTGTCACTATTATGGGGTCCTGTGACTGTTCCTATCATGGGGTCCTGCGGCTGTCACTATTATGGGGTCCTGCGGCTGTCACTATTATGGGGTCCTGGGCTGTCACTATTATGGGGTCCTGCGGCTGTCACTATTATGGGGTCCTGTGACTATTTATATTATTGGGTCCTGCGGCTATCACTATTATTCGGTCCTGCGGCTGTCACTATTAAGGGGTCCTGTGACTGTTTCTATTATGGGGTCCTGTGCTGTCACTTTTATGAGGGTCCTGCGGCTGTCACTATTATGGGGTCCTGCGGCTGTCACTATTATGACGGTCCTGCGGCTGTCACTATTATGGGGTCCTGTGACTGTTTCTAATATTGGGTCCTGCGGCTGTCACTATTATGAGGGTCCTGCGGCTGTCACTATTATGGGGTCCTGCGGCTGTCACTATTATGGGGGTCCTGCGGCTGTCACTATTATGAGGGTCCTGTGACTGTTTCTATTATTGGGTCCTACGGCTGTCACTATTATGGGGTGCTGCGGCTGTCACTATTATGGGGTCCTGAGGCTGTCACTATTATGGGGTCCTGTGACTGTTCCTATCATGGGGTCCTGCGGCTGTCACTATTATGGGGTCCTGCGGCTGTCACTATTATGGGGTCCTGCGGCTGTCACTATTATGGGGTCCTGTGACTGTTTCTATTATGGGGTCCTGTGGCTGTCACTATTATGGGGTCCTGCGGCTGTCACTATTATGGGGTCCTGTGACTGTTTCTATTATGGGGTCCTGCGGCTGTCACTATTATGGGGTCCTGCGGCTGTCACTATTATGGGGTCCTGTGGCTGTCACTATTATGGAGTCCTGTGACTGTTTCTATTATGGGGTCCTGTGGCTGTCACTATTATGAGGGTCCTGCGGCTGTCACTATTATGAGGGTCCTGCGGCTGTCACTATTATGGGGTCCTGTGACTCTTCCTATTATGGGGTCCTGCGGCTGTCACTATTATGGGGTCCTGTGACTGTTCCTATTATGGGGTCCTGCGGCTGTCACTATTATGGGGTCCTGTGGCTGTCACTATTATGGGGTCCTGCGGCTGTCACTATTATGGGGTCCTGTGGCTGTCACTATTATGGAGTCCTGTGACTGTTTCTATTATGGGGTCCTGTGGCTGTCACTATTATGAGGGTCCTGCGGCTGTCACTATTATGGGGTCCTGTGGCTGTCACTATTATGGGGTCCTGCGGCTGTCACTATTATGGGGTCCTGTGACTGTTTCTATTATGGGGTCCTGTGGCTGTCACTATTATGGGGTCCTGCGGCTGTCACTATTATGGGGTCCTGCGGCTGTCACTATTATGGGGTCCTGAGGCTGTCACTATTATTCGGTCCTGCGGCTGTCACTATTATGAGGGTCCTGCGGCTGTCACTATTATGAGGGTCCTGCGGCTGTCACTATTATGGGGTCCTGCGGCTGTCACTATTATGGGGTCCAGTGGCTGTCACTATTATGGGGTCCTGTGACTGTTTCTAATATTGGGTCCTGCGGCTGTCACTTTTATGGGGTCCAGTGGCTGTCACTATTATGGGGTCCTGTGATTGTTTCTAATATTGGGTCCTGCGGCTGTCACTATTATGGGGTCCAGTGGCTGTTCCTATTATGGGGTCCTGCGGCTGTCACTATTATGGGGTCCTGCGGCTGTCACTATTATTGGGTCCTGCGGCTGTCACTATTATGGGGTCCAGTGGCTGTCACTATTATGGGGTCCTGCGGCTGTCACTATTATGGGGTCCTGTGACTGTTCCTATTATGGGGTCCTGCGGCTGTCACTATTATGGGGTCCTGCGGCTGTTTCTAATATTGGGTCCTGCGGCTGTCACTATTATGAGGGTCCTGTGACTGTTCCTATTATGGGGTCCTGCGGCTGTCACTATTATGGGGTCCTGTGGCTGTTCCTATTATGGGGTCCTGCGGCTGTCACTATTATGGGGTCCTGTGACTGTTCCTATTATGGGGGTCCTGCGGCTGTCACTATTATGGGGTCCTGTGACTGTTCCTATTATGGGGTCCTGCGGCTGTCACTATTATGGGGTCCTGCGGCTGTCACTATTATGGGGTCCTGTGACTGTTCCTATTATGGGGTCCTGCGGCTGTCACTATTATGGGGTCCTGTGACTGTTCCTATTATGGGGTCCTGCGGCTGTCACTATTATGGGGTCCTGTGACTGTTCCTATTATGGGGTCCTGCGGCTGTCACTATTATGGGGTCCTGTGACTGTTTCTATTATGGGGTCCTGTGGCTGTCACTATTATGAGGGTCCTGCGGCTGTCACTATTATGGGGTCCTGTGGCTGTCACTATTATGGGGTCCTGCGGCTGTCACTATTATGGGGTCCTGCGGCTGTCACTATTATGGGGTCCTGCGGCTGTCACTATTATGGGGTCCTGTGACTGTTCCTATTATGGGGTCCTGTGACTGTTCCTATTATGGGGTCTTGCGGCTGTCACTATTATGGGGTCCTGCGGCTGTCACTATTATGGGGTCCTGTGACTCTTCCTATTATGGGGTCCTGCGGCTGTCACTATTATGGGGTCCTGTGACTGTTCCTATTATTCGGTCCTGCAGCTGTCACTATTATGGGGTCCAGTGGCTGCCACTATTATGGGGTCCTGCGGCTGTCACTATTAGGGGGTCCTGTGGCTGTCACTATTATGGGGTCCTGTGGCTGTCACTATTATGGGGTCCTGTGGCTGCCACCGCAGAAGGATATCTTGAGCTCACAATTCCTGTTTTTGCAGGCAGTAATTAGAGCAGATTGGGCCGAGCGCGGCATAAATACGTAACACGGTCAGGCGGTGTAAATATTTATGGCGTCCCCCATCTCCGAGCCGGGGGGCTGTCTGAGTGATGTACAGTGCGAGCGAGGAGCCGCGGCCCCCCAGGATTTACACTTTGGAACGCGGATATTTTGACCCCCATCTGACATTTCGTTTCCACATGATGAACTCGCAGCGGCGGCTTCAGCGATATATTCTGGACGGAAATAAATTGCGTGTTAATGACTTGGCGCCGGCTCAGAATGTATTAATGGCCGTCATTAAGCACGGGAACATTCTGTATGTCTCGCTACAGTATCGCGAGCTGCAGGTCCGGGTTGTTGGATTCTATTATATTATACACGGAGGACAGCGGACAATGAGCGCCATTTAATGCACTCACGGACACGCATGTCCAGTGTCCAGCGCCGCGCCCACTAAGGAAGGTGATATGGAGCCTGGAAAGCGCCAGCCAAAACTCATAGATTACAGCATGAATAGAATGTCGGAACAGCAGTGAGACCGACACAAAGTAGTCCTGTAGTCGCAGCGGGCGCATCCATTATAAAGGTGCGGTGGGCGGAGCTATGAGGGAGCAGAGGGAGGGGCCACACCCGGCCGCTGGGGACCTCGCTGTCACAATGCAGAGTTCTGTAAAATAGACGGCCGGGCACAATGATATCCGTGAGGATGAGAAACCCCGTGAGTTCTGTGCGCTCCCGCCGTGAGACCTATTGTTTCACAGCGCCGTTTTATCTCCCACCACGATGTTGTCAGACGGAAAAACTGCAGCAGGTTCGTTCTTCAGCGACATCACGGGAAATCGCATGGCGCCCCCAAAACCCGTAAATAAATGCGACCTATAGGCTATCGAACAGGCGTGACAATCACACGTGCCGCAACGTAGCGCAGCCGCACAGAAAGCACAGACTTAGGCCCCTAACATAAGGACGAGGAAATCCTTCGAAATTTGTGCCTTGAGACGCGCGAATATGAGCCCCGGTTTTTTGAATGGCGTCACACACAAACACATTGCGGCACGTCCTATCTTGTGCGCGCTCCCACATCACAGCCCACTGCCCCTAGTGGGGTGGCGGCAGCAGTGCATGCTAGGTACACGAGGTGCGCGCTCCCACATCACAGCCCACTGCCCCTAGTGGGGCGGCGGCAGCAGTGCATGCTAGGCACACACGGTGCGCGGTCTCCCACTCACAGCCCACTGCCCTGGCGGCAGCAGTGCATGCTAGGTACACGTGGTGCGCGCTCCCATATCACAGCCCACTGCCCCTAGTAGGGCGGCGGCAGCAGTGCATGCTAGGCGCACACGGTCCGCGGTCTCCTACTCACAGCCCACTGCCCCTAGTGGGGCGGCGGCAGCAGTGCATGCTAGGCACACACGGTGCGCGGTCTCCCACTCACAGCCCACTGCCCCTAGTGGGGCGGCGGCAGCAGTGCATGCTAGGCACACACGGTGCGCGGTCTCCCACTCACAGCCCACTGCCCTGGCGGCAGCAGTGCATGCTAGGCGCACACGGTCCGCGGTCTCCCACTTACAGCCACGCCGGAGGATCGCTTCTTCCCCAAAATGAAGCAAGAACGCCTCAAAGCTGCAGGGAAAATGCAGGATTACAGTGAGAAACCGCTGGGCGATTCCCGGCCTGACATGGCGCTCAGCGCTCGGAGCCTGAAAACGTGTTTACGCGGGCGAGCGCCATGTTGGCACGGAGACTTGAATGAAGATCGCACTCTTAAAGCTGCAGTTTCCATGCGACTCTTGAGGGTCGGACATCGCAGTGCGAGACGTTTAGGCGAGTGTGAAGTCTACAGCAAATATCGCTGACAAGGGGAAACGCCGGCGAGAGGAAGACGCCGCGGAGGTTAACCCCTTCTTGCCAGTCGGGTAATGCAGCACAAACTGGGGCGATTTTCCTGCCCGTGTAAATAAGCCCTTATTTCTATGTAGCCCTTTGGGACTGATTGTGGAGCTGAGTGACTCCTTAAAGGGGATGCCCAGTCTCCATACCCCATTGGTGAAGTCCAAGTTACTAGAGGGGTCCCTCATCTCTTCGACACAATGGAGAAGGGTTATAAAGAGCATCTTCCCCTCTGGAGGACCCGTCCCGCATCATACAGACATCTTATGGATATGAAGGTACATCGTGCTATACTTCACTTCCCCAGCCCTATCCCTTCTTCTGTTGGTGGGCGGACACCCGAGCCTTGTCCTATCCCTTTGTCTGTTGGCAGGCAGACACCCAGCCTCGTCCTGTCCCTTCATCTGTTGGTGGGCAGATGCCCCAGTCTCGTCCTGTCCCTTCATCTGTTGGTGGGCAGATGCCCCAGCCTCGTCCTGTCCCTTCATCTGTTGGTGGGCAGATGCCCCAGCCTCGTCCTATCCCTTTGTCTGTTGGCAGGCAGACACCCAGCCTCGTCCTGTCCCTTCATCTGTTGGTGGGCAGATGCCCCAGCCTCGTCCTGTCCCTTCATCTGTTGGTGGGCAGATGCCCCAGCCTCGTCCTGTCCCTTCATCTGTTGGTGGGCAGATGCCCGAGCTTCGTCCTGTCCCTTTGTCCGTTGGTCGGTGGATGCACAAGCCTCATTCTATCCCTTCGTCTGTTGGTGGGCAGACACCCAGCCTCGTCCTGTCCCTTCATCTGTTGGTGGGCAGATGCCCCAGCCTCGTCCTGTCCCTTCATCTGTTGGTGGGCAGATGCCCCAGCCTCGTCCTGTCCCTTCATCTGTTGGTGGGCAGATGCCCGAGCTTCGTCCTGTCCCTTTGTCCGTTGGTCGGTGGATGCACAAGCCTCATTCTATCCCTTCGTCTGTTGGTGGGCAGACACCCGAGCCTCATCCTGTCCCTTCATCCGATGGTGGGTGGATGCCCTAGGCTCGTCCTGTCCTTTCGTCTGTTGGTGGGCAAATGCCCGAGCCTCATCCTATCTCTTTGATCTTTGGTGAGTGGACGCTGGCTCCTTGTTCTGTCTGTCTGTCTATCTGTCTGTAGGTGTGCAAACGCCTTGTGTGAACTAGGTCTTACATGTTGCTTTGCTGTCTTGCTTGTATCTGCTCTGTTCATGCCAGTTTCCATCTATGGCGAGCCGGGCCCTGAGGTTTTAGTGAGGGGTCTATTGGGACAATCTTCCCGCTTGCAGGAAGGACTCTGGGGGTTACTTTGTTTTAGAGTAGGGACTGCCGAGACATCGAGGCCCCTTGTTGGGGCTCATGATCTTTAGTATCTTGGCCAGAATATGACCCAACACCTCGTAGTACCTCAGTTATTCCATCTGACGAGGTGTCTCAGTGTTTTGGGTGCTTCGATGTTTGTCAGTTGATGTTGGATATCGGCTTGCGTATCCCATCCGCAGCTCAGTCTCTTGTGGTGTTCTGTGTTTCTGCACATTCTGGTTGATGTTTCGGTGTCCGATCATGTACATACACCTTTTAGTGTCCCTCCAACCCTTATTTGGGTTGTGTCCATGTAGGTCATTGTTCCCAATGCCTGCGCGGACATGATACTACTTCTACAGGAAGGTAGGCGAGTCCTCCTGAAGCTGGACTATCCCAGCGGACAGTCATCTCACCGATGCAACCCTTTTTTAGACCCCTGCCCCTTTATTAGAGCCCTGCCTCTTTATTAGACCCTCGTCCCGCTCCCCTGTACGGTAATTCTCTCCCCGTGACCCCGGAGTGCGGCATAAAATCACGTGACAAGTTTTCCGCGGAACAGTTTAGTGTGAATCCACATTAGATGGAAGATCCAGCGATCGGAGCGACTTCCAGCGAGGTTGGTCATAGACTAGCCGGGGTCTCACTGCCAACCACAGGGGGTTTTCTCATGTAACAGTATGGAGAGTATACTGAGAATGGCGCGAAGGATGAAAACATCGAGCTAAAGGGCATCCTGCGGACGGAAACAACTCATCACTGAAAGGGGTCGGAGGAGGATGTCAGGAATCGTTCTGACCAACAGGCTTCACAGTCAGCTGAATACAACGCTGGAGCTCCAACTAACGTGTCCGAACGCACAACTCGCCGTTCCTCCGCACGGATGGGATAACAGCGGGCGACCAGTTCCAGCGCCATTGTGTCTAAGAGAAACAGACTCCAGCGGGCAAAAGAGCGCAAAACTTGTATTACTGAGCAGCAGGAAAACATCTCCTGGTCAGATGGGTCCAGATTTATGTGCTGATGGGAGGGCAGAATTTGGGGCAAGCAGCATGAATCGCTGACCCCTTCCTGTCAGCCGGTCAGAACATGTCAGCACCGCCATCTAATCTGCGGGAAGTACAAGCAGCTTCCTGTCCACAGGGGCCGGTATTCCTGCAGAACCATTTCATCACTGAGTGGGATCTATGTCAGGGCGAATTACTGAAGGTCGAAGGAGCCCAACGCCACTAGATGGGGGTAATAACAGGGTTTATAAATAAGGGCCCTAGAAGGACCGGTGGGCGCGGGTGAAGCGAGATGGAAGCTCCGATAAATCCGCCTCTCCTATTTCACACGTTCGGATTCTACAAGACCTTTCAGACCTATAAAATTTTACTGTGAAGGAAAGTGACTTTAGTTCATTAAACCGCGTCCGCGGATCTTGCCAACTGTAAATTAGCGAGAGTGCTGCGTGCGGCAGAGATCTATGAGCGCTGTTCCAGGCATCACCAGTATATCTACAGGATGGGAGAACAGAGTCCATGGGAAGGTGAGGAAGACGCAGCCTTCTGGAGGGATCGCTAGGTACCACCACACTCCGCACAGGGCATTCCAGAGAGTATGCCGGGGTTCAGCAATCACGGAAGTCACGTAGTCTATCACCGCCGACGACTGCGCACTGCTTCAACGCAATCTAGAACGAGACTGCACCGTACAAATACAACCCTGCAGCGGGTGAAGAGGAGGGACAGCCCAGCGAATAACAGGGGTACAACTGCCAGGGTAGCCGCTACTGCGGGGGTCAATTAGTCTGACCATAAAAAGAGTACTGTTAGAAGTCTGACCCAGGACTGTAACAAGGGGGCGCTCTAATAACTATGTATATCAGGGGTCAGTACAGAGATCTCTCCCATCATCTATTATACCCAGGACTGTAACAGGGGGGCGCTCTAATAACTATGTATAGATATATCAGGGGTCAGTACAGAGATCTCTCCCATCATCTATTATACCCAGGACTGTAACAAGGGGGCGCTCTAATAACTATGTATAGACATATCAGGGGTCAGTACAGAGATCTCTCCCATCAGCTATTATACCCATGACTGTAACAAGGGGGTACTCTAATAACTATGTGTAGATATATTAGGGGTCAGTACAGAGATCTCTCCCATCATCTATTATACCCAGGACTGTAACAAGGGGGCGCTCTAATAACTATGTATAATATATCAGAGGTCAGTACAGAGATCTCTTCCATCATCTATTATACCCAGGACTGTAACAAGGGGGCGCTCTAATAACTATGTATATCAGGGGTCAGTACAGAGATCTCTCCCATCATCTATTATACCCAGGACTGTAACAAGGGGGCGCTCTAATAACTATGTATAGATATATCAGGGGTCAGTACAGAGATCTCTCCCATCATCTATTATACCCAGGACTGTAACAAGGGGGCGCTCTAATAACTATGTATAGACATATCAGGGGTCAGTACAGAGATCTCTCCCATCAGCTATTATACCCATGACTGTAACAAGGGGGTACTCTAATAACTATGTGTAGATATATTAGGGGTCAGTACAGAGATCTCTCCCATCATCTATTATACCCAGGACTGTAACAAGGGGGCGCTCTAATAACTATGTATAATATATCAGAGGTCAGTACAGAGATCTCTTCCATCATCTATTATACCCAGGACTGTAACAAGGGGGCGCTCTAATAACTATGTATATCAGGGGTCAGTACAGAGATCTCTCCCATCATCTATTATAGCCTGGACTGTAACAAGGAGGCGCTCTAATAACTATATATAGATATATCAGGGGTCAGTACAGAGATCTCTCCCATCATCTATTATAGCCAGGACTGTAACAGGGGGGCGCTCTAATAACTATGTATAGATATATGAGGGGTCAGTACAGAGATGTCTCCAATTATCTATTATACCCAGGACTGTAACAGGGGGGCGCTCTAATAACTATGTATAGATATATCAGGGGTCAGTACAGAGATGTCTCCAATCATCTATTATACCTAGGACTGTAACAAGGGGGCGCTCTAATAACTATGTATATCAGGGGTCAGTACAGAGATCTCTCCCATCATCTATTATACCCAGGACTGTAACAAGGGGGCGCTCTAATAACTATGTATAGATATATCAGGTGTCAGTACAGAGATCTCTTCCATCATCTATTATACCCAGGAGTGGAACAAGGGGGCGCTCTAATAACTTTGTATAGATACATCAGGGGTCAGTACAGAGATCTCTCCCATCATCTATTATACCCAGGACTGTAACAAGGGGGCGCTCTAATAACTATGTATAATATATCAGGGGTCAGTACAGAGATCTCTCCCATCATCTACTATACCCAGGACTGTAACAAGAGGGCGCTCTAATAACTATGTATAAATATATCAGGGGTCAGTACAGAGATCTCTCCCATCATCTATTATACCCAGGACTGTAATGAGGGGCCCTCTAATAACTATGTATAAATATATCAGGGGTCAGTACAGAGATCTCTCCCATCATCTATTATATCCAGGACTGTAACAAGAGGGCGCTCCAATAACTATGTATAATATATCAGGGGTCAGTACAGAGATCTCTCCCATCATCTATTATATCCAGGACTGTAACAAGAGGGCACTCTCATAACTATGTATAGATATATCAGGGGTCAGTACAGAGATCTCTCCCATCATCTATTATACCCAGGACTGTAACAAGGGGTGCTCTAATAACTATGTATAGATATATCAGGGGTCAGTACAGAGATCTCTCCATCATCTATTATACCCAGGACTGTAACAAGGGGGCGCTCTAATAACTATGTATAAATATATCAGGGGTCAGTACAGAGATCTCTCCCATCATCTATTATACCCAGGACTGTAACAAGGGGGCGCTCTAATAACTATGTGTAATATATCAGAATTCAGTACAGAGATCTCTCCATCATCTATTATACCCAGGTCTGTAACAGGGGGGCGCTCTAATAACTATGTATAGATATATCAGGGGTCGGTACAGAGATCTCTCCCATCATCTATCATATCCAGGACTGTAACAAGAGGGCGCTCTAATAACTATGTATAGATATATCAGGTGTCAGTACAGAGATCTCTTCGATCATCTATTATACCCAGGAGTGGAACAAGGGGGCGCTCTAATAACTTTGTATAGATACATCAGGGGTCAGTACAGAGATCTCTCCCATCATTTATTATACCCAGGACTGTAACAAGGGGGCGCTCTAATAACTATGTATATATATATCAGAGGTCAGTACAGAGATCTCTCCCATCATCTATTATACCCAGGACTGTAACAAGGGGGCGCTCTAATAACTATGTATAAATATATCAGGGGTCAGTACAGAGATCTCTCCCATCATCTATTATACCCCGTACTGTAACAAGGGGGTGCTCTAATAACTATGTATAGACATATTAGGGGTCAGTACAGAGATCTCTCCCATCAGCTATTATACCCATTACTGTAACAAGGGGGCGCTCTAATAACTATGTATAGATATATTAGGGGTCAGTACAGAGATCTCTCCCATCATCTATTATACCCAGGACTGTAACAAGAGGGCGCTCTAATAACTATGTGTAGTATATCAGAGGTCAGTACAGAGATCTCTTCCATCATCTATTATACCCAGGACTGTAACAAGGGGGCGCTCTAATAACTATGTATATCAGGGGTCAGTACAGAGATCTTTCCCATCATCTATTATACCCAGGACTGTAACAAGGGGGTGCTCTAATAACTATATATAGATATATCAGGGGTCAGTACAGAGATCTCCCCCATCATCTATTATACCCAGGACTGTAACAAGGGGGCGCTCTAATGACTATGTATAAATATATCAGGGGTCAGTACAGAGATGTCTCCAATCATCTATTATACCCAGGACTATAACAAGGGGGAGCTCTAATAACTATGTATATCAGGGGTCAGTACAGAGATCTCTCCCATCATCTATTATACCCTGGACTGTAACAAGGCGGCGCTCTAATAACTATGTATAGATATATCAGGTGTCAGTACAGAGATCTCTTCCATCATCTATTATACCCAGGACTGTAACAAGGGGGCGCTCTAATAACTATGTATAATATACCAGGGGTCAGTACAAAGATCTCTCCCATCACCTATTATACCCAGGACTGTAACGAGGGGGAGCTCTAATAACTATGTATAGATATATCAGGGGTCTGTACAGGAATCTCTCCCATCATCTATTATACCCAGGAGTGTAATAAGGGGGCGCTCTAATTGCTATGTATAATATATCAGGGGTCAATACAGAGTTCTCCCCCATCATCTATTATACCCAGGACTGTAACAAGGGGGCGCTCTAATAACTATATATAGATATATCAGGGGTCAGTACAGAGATCTCTCCCATCATCTATTATAACATGAACTGTAACAAGGGGGCGCTCTAATAACTATGTGTAATATATCAGAATTCAGTACAGAGATCTCCTCCATCATCTATTATACCCAGGACTGTAACAAGGGGGCGCTCTAATAACTATGTATAATATATCAGGGGTCAGTAGAGAGATCTCTCCATCATCTATTATACCCAGGACTGTAACAATAGGGCCCACTAATAACTATGTATAGATATATCAGGGGTCAGGACAGAGATCTATGCCCATCATCTAGTATACCCAGGACTGTAACAAGGGGGCGCTCTAACAACTATGTATAATATATCAGGGGTCAGTATAGAGATCTCTGTCCATCCTCTATTATACCTCGGACTGTAACAAGGGGGCGTTCTAATAACTATGTATAATATATGATAGGTCAGTACAGAGATCTCTTCCATCATCTATTATACCCAGGACTGTAACAAAGGGGTACTCTAATAACTATGTATAAATATATCAGGGGTCAGTACAGAGATCTCTCCCATCATCTATTATACCAGTGACTGTAACAAGGTGGCGCTCTAATAACTATGTATAATATATCAGGGGTCAGTACAGAGATCTCTCCCATCATCTACTATACCCAGGACTGTAACAAGAGGGCGCTCTAATAACTATGTATAAATATATCAGGGGTCAGTACAGAGATCTCTCCCATCATCTATTATACCCAGGACTGTAATGAGGGGCCCTCTAATAACTATGTATAATATATCAGGGGTCAGCACAGAGATCTCTCCCATCATCTATTATATCCAGGACTGTAACAAGAGGGCGCTCTAATAACTATGTATAAATATATCAGGGGTCAGTACAGAGATCTCTCCCATCATCTATTATACCCAGGTCTGTAACAGGGGGGCGCTCTAATAACTATGTATAGATATATCAGGGGTCGGTACAGAGATCTCTCCCATCATCTATCATATCCAGGACTGTAACAAGAGGGCGCTCTAATAACTATGTATAGATATATCAGGGGTCAGGACAGAGATCTATGCCCATCATCTAGTATACCCAGGACTGTAACAAGGGGGCACTCTAACAACTATGTATAATATATCAGGGGTCAGTATAGAGATCTCTGTCCATCCTCTATTATACCCAGGACTGTAACAAGGGGGCGCTCTAATAACTATGTATAGATATATCAGGGGTCAGTACAGTGATCTCTCCCATCATCTATTATACCCAGGACTGTAACAAGGGGTAGCTCTAATAACTATGTATAGATATATCAGGGGTCAGTACAGAGATCCCTCCCATCATCTATTATACCCAGGACTGTAACAAGGGGGCACTCTAACAACTATGTATAATATATCAGGGGTCAGTATAGAGATCTCTGTCCATCCTCTATTATACCCAGGACTGTAACAAGGGGGTGCTCTAATAACTATGTATAATATATCATGGGTCAATACAGAGATCTCTCCCATCATCTATTATACCCAGGACTGTAACAATGGGGCGCTCTAATAACTATGTGTAATATATCAGAATTCAGTACAGAGATCTCTCTATCATCTATTATACCCAAGACCGTAACAAGGGGGCGCTCTAATACCTAGGTATAGATATATCAGGGTTCAGTACAGAGATCTCTCCCATCATCTATTATATCCAGGACTGTAACAAGAGGGCGCTCTAATAACTATGTATAGATATATCAGGGGTCAGTACAGAGATCTCTCCCATCATCTATTACACCCAGGACTGTAACAAGGGGGCGCTCTAATAACTATGTATAATATATCAGGGGTCAGTACAGAGATCTCTCCCATCATCTTTTATATCCAGGACTGTAACAAGGGGGCGCTCTAATAACCTATGTATAGATATATCAGAGGTCAGTACAGAGATTTCTCCCATCATCTATTATACCCAGGACTGTAACAAGGGGGCGCTCTAATAACTATGTATAATATATCAGGGGTCAGTACAGAGATCTCTCCGATCATCTATTATACCCAGGACTGTAACAAGGCGGCGCTCTAATAACTTTGTATAGATATATCAGGGTCAGTACAGAGATCTCTCCCATCATCTATTATACCCAGGACTGTAACAAAGGGGGCGCTCTAATAACTTTGTATAGATATATCAGGGTCAGTACAGAGATCTCTCCCATCATCTATTATACCCAGGACTGTAACAAGGGGGCGCTCTAATAACTTTGTATAGATATATCAGGGTCAGTACAGAGATCTCTCCCATCATCTATTATACCCAGGACTGTAACAAGGGGGCGCTCTAATAACTATGTATAATATATCAGGGGGCAGTACAGAGATCTCTCCCATCATCTGTTATACCCAGGACTGTAACAAGGGGGCGCTCTAATAACTATGTATAATATATCAGGGGGCAGTACAGAGATCTCCCCCACCATCTATTATATCCAGGACTGTAACAAGGGGGCGCTCTATAACTATGTATAATATATCAGGGGTCAGTACAGAGATCTCTCCCATCATCTGTTATACCCAGGACTGTAACAAGGGGGCGCTCTAATAACTATGTATAATATATCAGGGGGCAGTACAGAGATCTCTGGAATGTGACATCTATTAGCATATAAGTCAAGAAGAGGCAGCCTCAGACTATACCATCACTATGTATTATCCTTGTACTCTGACATTACTGAGTATGTTTTCTGTGTACTGTGACATCATTGGGTGTATTATCCCTGTGTTACGGTATCCTACCCGATGATACGCCAGCCCGGGTTGCCCTAGACTTACCCGCAACCCCTGTCCCTGCCTACTTGGCTCCACTCCTGGCTAACCCTAAGCGGGCAACTGGGCGGCGGTCTCTACACTCACTAGGGACCAAGAGGGAGGACTGGCATACCAAGATGGAACAGGGTAGAATACCGACAGGAAGGGCAGATGAACTAACCCAACAGGAAATAACCGCAGACCGAGACGGATGGGATGACCTGGCAGAACTAGCAAACAAGCTGACAAACAGGAGACTGATAGAGGCAGGATGAAAGCACGCTGACAGAAACCAATAACTGGCAGTGAATGGACCTCACTGCCAGCCTTATAAACAGAAGCCTCCGCCCAGGGGCGATGAGAGGGAGGCGCTACCTCCCAGCAGGATCAAATGAACAGGAGCCAGAGCACGGAACTGCACTCACAGGTGTGCGTGTGCATGGCGCCAGCTGGACCAACGAGCGCGCACACCGCGCCGACCAGCCACCCGCGCCCCCGGCAGCCGGACAACAAGCCGGGGGGGGCGCGCCCTGACTGCGGGACCCGACGCCAAACTGCCCCGGGAGGACCCGCAGCCGCCGCATGGTAACATTACCCCCCCTCTGACGGGTGACCTCCGGGACCCCGCCACCATGTGCAGGCCTATCTGGAAAAAGATGGTGGAAATGCCGCACCAAAACTGGAGCATGAACTTCACGTGCGGCTACCCTGGACCAAAGCCCTTCCAGGCCATCAAATATGGTAAGGTTCCCCGACGCAGGCGAGAATCCAGGATCTCCTGGATCGCATATTCAACTTCATCCCTGACCAGGGTGGGTGGTGGGGGACCGGAAGTGGGCATCACTGAAGGGACAGCCTAACGGTGGTACCAAGGGGCTTTGATGGTTACTTGTTTCCCTGAGCCCTTCTTGGATGTTGTGAAAGCATAGTCACAGAGCCTACAAAGTGATTATCGGGGGTCCACAGTTCAGGACCCTCATCTGTTGGTCACAGTGGAGAGCAGTTAGCAGTAGCGTCTAGAGATGAGCGAGCACGCTCGGATAAGGCAGTTACTCGAGCGAGCATCGCTTTTCTCGAGTAACTGCATTCTTGTCTCTCTCACTCCCCCCCCCCCCCCCCGCTAACCCCGCTCCCCCCAGAGCCTCCCCAGAGCCTGCTCGGACGAGAACGCAGTTACTCGAGAAGAGCGATGCTCTCTAGCAGCGTCCCTCTAACTGGAGAACAGTCCGCTCCTCCCTTATGTAGACGGCCCATTGCTATGGATGGACACGGTGCAATGCTTCCTGTCCTCTGTGGGGGTGCTGCAGGGAATCTGAACACTTGCTGGCAGGTTTCCCCACAGATTACAGCTGACTGCTGGGGGTCCTAGTGATCTCTTTACCACCACAAAGTTTCTTGACTGGCCCAAGTGGAAAACCCTTCAAAGGCGACTCTTTGGGGCTGTGCCTGATACAGGTTAATGGGTGAGCTGCTATACCAGACAGAGCCAATGACCAGGGTGGCGCTGTTTCACATAGAGAGCAGCCTCATCCAACCTCTGGCTGTGGTCCCATTTCCTTCTCCAGTCCCTGCATCTTGTATCATCCATTCTTCATCCCCTGAACTTCTCGCAGTCTCCAGGGAAAAGTAATAAGCAAAAAAGTAGGAAGCGCAGTGGCTCCTGCCGCAGCGGGGAGAACATTCCCCTTTCCTCTCAGGACATTGGAGCGCCCTCCTGCCGCAGCAGAAAACTGCAGGAGTCAAGCTGAAAGCCATCAGTGTCCTGCCACCCGGACCAAGAGTGACTCTCTGCAGAGCCGGATCACTTACAGAGTCTCCCGGGAGGCAGCGCCACGCCAAAGCCGCCAAGTCTGTGGGACTCTCTAGGTCGGAGGTGGTAGAGCTGAATGAGTTTAGAGTTGTGCGGGGTGTACAGAAGTAGCAAAGTTTAAGTTGACAATGCGTTCTGCCAACCTCCTGCGCCATCTCCACCTCCAGAGGACGCCTATAGGCATCAGTTTGGATAGGATGTTCTGACTGGTGCGGCGATGTCATGTCGTGTCTTACAGCCGATTCGCATTGTTCCTTGTGGATTCTCTGAGGAGCCCCGTTCTATTTCCTGTCTTCTCAAGCCCTGACATAATGCACTGCGGTTCCGATGCAGTGTGAGCGGCTGCATGAGGACTCTGCGGCATTTCATGCATTATATATATGGAACTTATCCTAATGGTGGAGCCGGGCAGAGTGGGATCATCCGCTTGTCCTCAGGGTGGTAGAGCTGGTAAGCTGGGCTGATCCTCATGGAGGCGGAGATGGTAAGCTGGGCTTATGTTGTGATCAAGAAAAACATCCAGCAAAGGGGATCCTGCGGACGGAAACAACTCATCACTGAAAGGGGTCGGAAGAGGATGTCAGGAATCGTTCTGACCAACAGGCTGCACAGTCAGCTGAATACAACGCTGGAGCTCCAACTAACGTGTCCGAACGCACAACTCGCCGTTCCTCCGCACGGATGGTATAACAGCGGGTGACCAGTTCAGGCGCCATTGTGTCTAAGAGAAACAGGAAGACTCCAGCGGGCAAAAGAGCTCAAAACTTGTATCACTGAGCAGCGGGAAAACATCTCCTGGTCAGATGGAGACAGATTTATGTGCTGATGGGAGGGCAGAATTTGAGGCAAGCAGCATGAATCGCTGACCCCTTCCTGTCAGCTGCTGAAGGTGCAGTAATGGTGGGGGAAGGATTTCTTGGTGCACCCGGGTCCTCTGGTTCCTGTAGATGGACGCCATGATTTGCTGCAGCTCTGAACACCAAAGGAGGTCCAACAGGTTATAGATGGGGGTCTGATGATCTGGTCATTCACTGTATAGACAGTCAGCTCTCCTTAGTGGTCACTGCAGACAGACGGAATACTTCTTGCGAGACAGACATAAACTGAGCTATCACAGAAGAAGGGGCACTGTATACCGTCCTTACACAGGGGCCCACATATCATCCTTACACAGGGGCCCACATATCCATATACCGGATTCCATATACCGTCCGTGCACAGGGGCCCCGTATACCGTCCTTGCACAGGGGCCCCGTATACCGTCCTTGCACAGGGGCCCCGTATACCGTCCTTGCACAGGGCTCCGTATACCATCCTTGCACAGGGGCCCCGTATACTATCCTTGCACAGGGGCCCCGTATACTGTCCTTGCACAGGGGCCCCATATATCGTCCATGCACAGGGGCCCTGGATATCGTATACTATCCTTGCACAGGGGCCCCGTATATCATCCGTTCGCAGGGGCCCCGTATATCGTCCGTGCACAGGAGCCCCGTATACCGTCCGTGCACAGGAGCCCCGTATACCGTCCGTTCACAGGGGCCCCGTATACCGTCCGTTCACAGGGGCCCCGTATACCGTCCGTGCACAGGGGCCCCGTATACCGTCCGTGCACAGGGGCCCCGTATATCGTCCGTGCACAGGGATACCGTATACTGTTCTTGCACAGGGATACCGTATACTGTTCTTGCACAGGTGCCCTGTATAGTGTCCTTGCACAGGGGCCCCTTATATTGTTCTTGCACAGGAGCCCTGTATACCATTCTTGCTCAGGGGCCCCATATACCGTACTTGCACAAGCGCCCCGTATACCGTCCTTGCACAGGGCTCCGTATGACGTCCTTGCACAGGGGCCCCGTATAACCTCCTTGCACAGGGGCCCCGTATACCCTCCTTGCACAGGGGCCCCGTATAACCTCCTTGCACAGGGGCCCCGTATACCCTCCTTGCACAGGGGCCCCGTATACCCTCCTTGCACAAGGCCCCGTATACCGTCCTTGCACAGGGCCCCGTATACCGTCCTTGCACAGGGCCCCGTATACCGTCCTTGCACAGGGGCCCCGTATACCCTCCTTGCACAGGGGCCCCGTATACCCTCCTTGCACAGGGGCCCCGTATACCCTCCTTGCACAGGGCTCCGTATACCCTCCTTGCACAGGGCCCCGTATACCGTCCTTGCGCAGGGGCCCCGTATACCGTCCTTGCGCAGGGGCCCCGTATACCGTCCTTGCACAGGGGCCCCGTATACCGTCCTTGCACAGGGCCCCGTATACCGTCCTTGCACAGGGGCCCCGTATACCGTCCTTGCACAGGGCCCCGTATACCGTCCTTGCACAGGGCTCCTCTGCTGCCTGATCTGTGGTATTGCAGGGAACCCTTACATTCAGAAGCTTCCTGCATTGATCTGGTGTCCCCCTGCCAGGTTGCCGGACCCCCGGAGTCCGCAGGGATGGTGCAGTCGCCGCAGTCCTCCCGGAGGAGTTACAAGCTCTTTTCCTTCTTCATGAAGCTGTTCCCTGAGTGCGGCGGATGCGGGCGGCTCGCAGCGCACCTCTGTCAGACACGCGGCCAGAAGCCATGCGCCCATTGATTGCCACTAGATCACACTATACAGCCATAAAAAGGGAATGAATTGCCGAGGTTTCCGGGGAAAACAAGAATAACGACACCGACTGTATGAAAAATTATAGATTAGCTGACAAATCCTATTACCAAACAAAAAGATGAGCTCCGGCTCCGGCGTGCCGCGGCTCAGGGCTGCGAGGGGCTCACAGATTTGTGTTATGGCATTACCCAGAAGTCTGCGCTCCCTCCTCGCAGCGCCACATTCACACATTACATCTCCATAAAATGTAAGTGACTTTGCAAATACTTTCTTTTACTCGTCTGCTGCTGCGATGACTTACAGCCGGTTATTCTCCAGTTACATCCAGAGCTGCATTCACAAACCTGAGACTGACCTTGGGAATAGTCTGAGCCGCGTCTATAATTTGAACTCCCATAATGCACTGCTCTCTGATAACAGGAAGTGCATCCTCTAGTTATATCCTGAGCTGCATCCTTGGGGGTGTAATGCAGTAAAGCGGTTCATTATAGTACCCCTGGTGGCCTAGGGTAGTGAAGGAATTATAGTAATTCCTCTTGGGAACTGGGCTACTGAAGGGGTTTGAGACTCGATCATCCAAGTTAGTAAAGGATTTATGACATACCTAGTGCAATCAAATGGTCTTCTAGGGCTATGAAGAGATTAAATATAATATCACTGGTGCTCTGGGGCAGTCAGAGAGTTAATTGTAACATCCCTTTTGATCTAGGCTAGGGTATTGAAGGGGCTTGTGGTAGCTTGAGGGGCGCTAGTGTAATAAAGGAGCTGATTAGAACATCTATGAAGGTCTAATGATAACATCCCTGGTGGTCTAGGATAGTGGAGGAGTTAATGGAAATAACTCTTGTGATCTGTTGAACTGAAGGGGTTTGTTACTACATCACTGGTAGTCTAAGGGCTCTTGTCCAGGGGTGTATACGTAAAACGCTGCAGCTAACGCCCCTGGTGATCTGGGGGAGTGAAGGAGCTAATGGTAACATCCCTTGAGATCTAGGGTACTGCTGTAGCAAAGGATTTATAACATCCCTGGTGGGCTACTGTAAGAGGGGAATGATAACATGAGTGCAATGAAGGGGTTAACTGTGTGCAGAGAAGGCCTGCGGGGTCTTTGTGTTCTCCCAGAATAGCAGGATGTCTGTCGCCCCTCAGAGCAGAAACTGTTCAGTATATAAAATGCCATAGTAGGAGATATCTGAAAGGGTGCAAATACTTTTTGCTGCACGATATACAACTAAATATCCATCGCTGCTCGAATTAGTATTTTTTGTTGCATTTGTTGTTAAGGTGAATAAAATCTATTGCTCCCTGTTATCAGCTCCTTCAGGTTAAGTAGAGGCTGCCTGTAAAGTGCTGATGGTCATTTCTTACTGTCTGTGGCTCCCGTGTGTCGGGTCTCGCGTTACTGGCCCTTTAAATGCGCACTTTAGGCTCTCAAGCGTCTCGTTGCTTTAACGTTAAGGCCATGTAAAGTATATAAACATAAAACTGCCCAGCAAGTGGCTGCGGGCGCAATGCCCAGCATTACCATGAGACACTGGGGGCAGCGCGCGCGGACGGAGATGCGATGTGACATCTATTAGCATATTTGTCTCCAGGAATCCAGTCAGACTGGTGAAGGAAAAGCTCCAAGACCCTTCTCCCACGGGACGTGCAGCCATTAATAGTCCGCGGCCGCGAGCTGGCGGCATCATCAACTGACTGAAGCAACGGAGGGAGCGACACAAAAGCCCAACAGTCCCCCCAGGAAATATCCGTCCATCATCCACAAGTAACCAGAAACTGTCCGCCACGTTCTGAGCTACATTGTCCACAACGTGTGCTCCTGGGAAACCCAATGCAGGTGAGAATGGGGGGGGGGGGGGGAGAGAGGGGAATAGAAAGAGGGGGGGACAGGAGAGAAGGCAGGGACAGGGTGGGGAGAGAAGGAGGGGGGGCGGGAGAGAGGGGGATAGAAAGAGGGGGGGACAGGAGAGAAGGCAGGGACAGGGTGGGGAGAGAAGGAGGGGGGACGGGAGAGAGGGGGATAGAAAGAGGGGGGGGACAGGAGAGAAGGCAGGGGCAGGGTGGGGAGAGAAGGAGGGGGGACGGGAGAGAGGGGGATAGAAAGAGGGGGGGACAGGAGAGAAGGCAGGGGCAGGGTGGGGAGAGAAGGAGGGGGGACGGGAAAGAGGGGGATAGAAAGAGGGGGGGACAGGAGAGAAGGCAGGGACAGGGTGGGGAGAGAAGGAGGGGGGACGGGAAAGAGGGGGATAGAAAGAGGGGGGACAGGAGAGAAGGCAGGGACAGGGTGGGGAGAGAAGGAGGGGGGACAGGAGAGAGGGGGATAGAAAGAGGGGGGACAGGAGAGAAGGCAGGGACAGGGTGGGGAGAGAAGGAGGGGGGACGGAAGAGAGGGGGATAGAAAGAGGGGGGACAGGAGAGAAGGCAGGGACAGGGTGGGGAGAGAAGGAGGGGGGACGGGAGAGAGGGGGATAGAAAGAGGGGGGACAGGAGAGAAGGCAGGGACAGGGTGGGGAGAGAAGGAGGGGGGACGGGAGAGAGGGGGATAGAAAGAGGGGGGACAGGAGAGAAGGCAGGGACAGGGTGGGGAGAGAAGGAGGGGGACGGGAGAGAAGGGGGGAGGGAGGGGGACGGGAGAGAGAGAGAGGGAAGGGGGGGCAGGAGAGAGGGGGATAGAAAGAGGGGGGACAGGAGAGAAGGGGAGAGAAGGCAGGGAAGGGTTGAGGAGAGAAGGAGGGGGGACGGAGTGAGGAGAGAGAGAGGGAGGGGGGACAGGAGAGAAGGCAGGGACGGGGTGGGGAGAGAGAAAGAGGGGGGACAGAGTGGGGAGAGAGAGGGAGGGGGGACGGGAGAGAGGGAGGGGGGGCAGGAGAGAGGGGGCAAGAAAGAGGGGGGACAGGAGAGAAGGCAGGGATGGGGTGGGGAAAGAGGGAGGGGGGGCGGGAGGGGGAGAGATAGAGATGGGGGACGGAAGAGAAGGGGAGAGAAAGAGGGATGGGTTGGGGAGAGAGGGGCACAGAGAGAGAGAGGGGGAGAGAAAGGGGGGATAGGGTGGGGAGAGAGAGTCAGGGGCAGGGGAGAGAGAAAGGTGGGAAGAGAGACCTGAGAGGGGGGGGTTCAGTGCAGGGACGGGGAGAGATGAGAGAGAGGGGGGGAGAGGGAGGGAAGAGAGAGGGGGTGGGGGGTCAGTGGAGGGAGAGAAGGAGATGAGAAAGAAATAAACCTTCTAAAGGTCACACTTTTGGCAGTTGCACCAAAATTATAGTGTTTAGTTGGGATGAGGGCAGTTGGACCCCCACCGATCAGACATATATTCAGTAACCTGCGGGGGTGGGGGTCATATCTTGGTACTGCCCCTTTAAGCTTCATTTACATAAGACTGGAACTCATTTAATTCCCTTCTTGATTACAGAACTTTCCTTTCTAAAACCAGAAATCCGTGACCCGACCGTCAGGCCGTGATGCCACAAATGCTCCTCTGGGGATGTGACGCCATGATCTGAGAAGAGTGAGAGCGCCCCCTCCAGGATACAAGAGATTATATGAACGGATCCTCCTAGACGGCTTATTATACATAATGGATTGTAACAACCCCGCCTCCGCCGCCGCCGTCTCCGTCCTCTCCTCCTCCGCCGCCTCCGTTCCCTCCTCCGCCACCTCCATCGCCTCCTCCTCCACCTCCTCCTCCGTCGCCTCCTCCGTCGCCTCCTTGCCAGCCACAATCTCTTTGATTGTTGATTGTGTAGCCAAAATTAAGCTTCATAATAAGGAATCTGGAAGCCAAAGGAGAACACAGCGCCCCCCCTGCCCAAAGAGTGTGTGCGCTATTACAGCTCAACGCCATTGACTTTAAAGGAGTTGTCCAACTTTTCTGTTTTTAATCACTTAAGCCCCTCCCATCACTGGCGTAACTATAGGGGATGCGGTTGGGCCCAGGAGCCTTAGGGGGCCCATAAGGCCTCCTCCACATAGGGAGCCCAGTACTATGAATAAAGCATTATCGTTGGGGGCCCCGTCACTGGTTTTGTATTGGGGCCCCGGAGCTCCAGTTACGCCTCGGCCTCCCACACCAAGCTATATTTAATATACTTACCGTAGCCCCGGAGCGGTATGTGACCTGGGAGGTCATCAGGGCTTCTGGCGGGGAGATCTGGTAAACAGGTCACATGTTTACAGGATGTCAGGTCTGCTATTGGCTGCAGCGGTCATGTGACCACTGCACAGAATATAAACAGACGGCCGGAGAGATGGGTGCAGATATCCAGCAGGAGCGCCGGCATGCAGTTCCATCTCAGGACAGCTGATCAGTAGTATTATGGCAGGATCTGTCACCAGGAACGGCCGGTGGGGGACAATTCATCGATATGACGTCCAGCGGAGACCCCCGGCGGTCAGCTATGTGCTCAGCCGTGCCGCTCATGGATCGTTAGCAGTCGTCCACGGCCAATGCTGACCGCAGGGGCCGCCATGCTTACTACTCTGCCACCAATGAGGATTATTACCAGGATGCTCCACAGGACGGCGGGTGACTTACTGGTCATGTGGGTCTCACCGCTGAATCCCCTGCCGATCTCCAGAATGGGACTCCCGTGTGCCGATCTCCTCTGCCCGGCAGTGACTGTGAATGGCGTGCTAGCTGAGTGCGCCCTCATTTCACTGGGGCCGACGGGAATACCGAGTCCCACTGAACGTGAATGGCGCGCTGGTGTCCTAGAATGACCAGCACTGCACTCAGTCTTCTCCTCCCTGTGGGGGGCAGTAACCCCGCAGTGAGGGGTCAGGGGACACGGGAGCCACATTCTCAGGACTGGCAGGGCCCTCAGCGGTGAGACCCCCTTGATCAGTAAGCCCCCTCCTGTCCTGTGAAGACCCTGCGGACAGGGAGAACTTACAAAGTCCTTGCAGTTGTTGTCCTTGGTCCGATATGAACGGCACCAAACCCGCTTACACTTCGTGTCCCGCTGATTTGTATTTGGGAGATCGTGTCCCCCGTCCTGATGATGCCATTTTATATTTAAAGGACGCATCACAGGACGGGCGCGGCTCTTGTTTCGCTGTAGCTGTTGAATTTTGGCTCTGCAATGGACGGTACCAGAACACGGACGCTTCTGCCCTATTAAATAACCTAGATATAATCATTTCCTACTATGTTTCCTTCAGGCTCCGCCCCTGTGTCTAATTATACTGATCGGGGATTGGCTGGTTTTGAACATGTGACTGTTTTAACATATGCATTCATAGCAACCTGATGTGCTCTGTGAATCAGTATAAGATGGGCAACGGTGTGAGCGCCCTGTATGGCAGCCATTTGTCACTGTTTGTATCAGCGTATCTCGCACATGCTGTCAGTATCTCGCACACATATTTTGCACGCGCTGCTGTTATCTTGGGCCCACTGTCAGTATTCCACACACGCTGTCGGTATCTTACACACAGGTATCTCATGTATGCTGTCAATATCTCACGCACGTATCTTGCACACGCTGTCGGTATCTCAAGCACACTGTTGGCATCTTACACACACGTATCTCGGGCACACCGTCGGTATCTCACGCAAGTATCCGGCACACACTGTCGGTAACTTACACACATATCTCGGGCACACTGTGGGTATCTCACGCTATCAGTATCTCGCACACGTATTTTACACACGGTATCGGTATCTCACGCCCACTATCAGTATTTCACGCACACTGTAAATATCTTACGCGTGTATCTCATGCATGCTATCGATATCTCACGCACGTATCTTGCACACGCTGTCGGTATCTCAAGCACACTGTTGGCATCTTACACACATGTATCTCGGGCACACCGTCGGTATCTCACGCAAGTATCTTGTGCACGCTGTCAGTATTTCATGCACACTGTCGGTATCTCACTCAAGTATCTCACGCACACTGTTGATATCTCATGCAAATATCTCACGCACACTGTTGATATCTCACGCAAGTATCTTGCGCACACTGGCTGCATCTCTCGCATGCTGTCATTATCTTACACACATGTTTCTTGGGCACACTGTGGGTATCTCACACAAGTGTCTCACGAACGCTGTTGGTATCTAACGCACGTATCTTGCACACGCTGTCGGTATCTCGAGCCCATTGTTGGTATCTTACACATATGTATCTTGGGCACACCGTTGGTATCTCACGTAAGTATCTCGTGGACACTGTCAGTAACTCGCGCAAGAATCTCAGGAACACTGTCAGTATCTCGCGAACACTGTTGGTATCTTGCGCACACTGTCAGTATCTTACACACACATCTCACGCTCACTGGTATCTTGCACAAACTGTCAGTATCTCACGCAAGTATCTTGCGAACACTGCAGGTTTCTTACACATGTATCTCAGGCACACTGGCTGTATCTCGTGCACGCTGTCATTATCTTGCGCACACTGTCAGTATCTTACACACATGTATCTCGGGCACACTGTCGATATCTCACGCATGCTGTCGGTATCTCGCACAAGCGTCTCACGAACGCTGTTGCTATCTCATGAACGTATCTTGCACACTCTGCCAGTAATTTGAGCCCACTGTTGGTAACTTATACACATGTATCTTGGGCCCATCGTTGGTATCTCGCGCAAACTGTCACTAACTTGTGCAAGAATCTCGCGCACGCTGTCAGTATCTCATGCAAGTAACTCGAGCATGCTGTCAGTATCGCTGGCACGCTGTCAGTATCTCGCACACACTGTCGGTATCTTAGGTATTTCAGGCACACTGTCGTTATCTCAGGCCAGCTGTCGGTATCTCGCGCACACTGTCGGTATCTTACGTATCTCAGGCACACTGTCGATATCTCGCGCACGCTGTCAGTATCTCATGCAAGTAACGCGAGCATGCTGTCGGTATCGCTGGCGGTATCTTAGGTATTTCAGGCACACTGTCGTTATCTCACGCGGGCTGTCGGTATCTTACGTATCTCACGCACACTGTCGATATCTCGCGCATGCTGTCAGTATCTCACACACACTGACGGTATCTCATGCAAGTAACTCGAGCATGCTGTCGGTATCGCAGGCGCGCTGTCAGTATATCGTGCACACTGTCGGTATCTCGCGCATGCTGTCGGTATCGCTGGCGCGCTGTCAGTATTTCGCACACACTGTCGGTATCTTAGGTATTTCAGGCACACTGTCGATATCTCGCGCACGCTGTCAGTATCTCATGCAAGTAACTCGAGCATGCTGTCGGTATCGCTGGCGCGCTGTCGGTATCTTAGGTATTTCAGGCACACTGTCGATATCTCGCGCACGCTGTCAGTATCTCATGCAAGTAACTCGAGCATGCTGTCGGTACCGCTGGCGCGCTGTCGGTATCTTAGGTATTTCAGGCACACTGTCGTTATCTCACGCGAGCTGTCGGTATCTTACGTATCTCAGGCACACTGTCGATATCTCGCGCATGCCGTCAGTATCTCACGCACACTGACGGTATCTCATGCAAGTAACTCGAGCATGCTGTCGGTATCGCAGGCACGCTGTCGGTATCTAGCACACACTGTTGATATCTCGCGCATGCTGTCAGTATCTCGCACACACTGTCGGTAGCTTACGTATCTCAGGCACACTGTCAATATCTTGCGCATGCTGTCAGTATCTCGCGCACACTGTCTGTATCTTACGTATCTCAGGCACTGTCGATATCTCGCGCACGCTGTCGGTATCTCACACAAGTATCTCGGGCACTCTGTCTGTATCTCGCGCACACTGTCAGTATCTTATGTATCTCAGGCACACTGTCGATATCTCGCTCACGCTGTCGGTATCTCACACAAGTATCTCGGGCACTCTGTCTGTATCTCGCGCACACTGTCAGTATCTTACGTATCTCAGGCACACTGTCGATATCTCGCGCACGCTGTCGGTATCTCACACAAGTATCTCGGGCACTCTGTCTGTATCTCGCGCACACCCTCATCTGCAGTCTGACTTGTTTCTTTCTTTTGAATCTCCCGCTTTGTCGCTTAGCCGTGTTACGTATAAACGCTTCCCATAGTGTAACTGTGTTTGTACAGCGTTTATTACGCGCTCATAGAGAGGCCCAATCGCTGGTGATACGCAGTGAAATAGAACATGCTGCTCAATGTACAGTATAAACACCAGTGTGAGCGGATCAATGCAAATCAATGGACTTCCATTGACTCCATTCACCGCCTATTATGTGAGCCGCCCTAAGACGCGACGCCTGCGTTTATTAACCCCTTGTTGCAGCTGTTCTGGGGTCTTCACCTTGCTTTCAGGCCGAACCAGCTTTTAGCAGTATCTCTGCCTTTCCTGGGGCTGAGGGGCGTGGTGACGGGTGATGTCAGTCCTCGCCTGTCTCTGGGTGGCCCTGCTCTATATATAATCTGTGCTGTGACCTCAGTGCTGCTCAGTTCTGGTTGCTCCTGGCTTGCCGGTCTCTGGAGCGCCTTCCCAGCTACAGACTATTGCACCAGCTCAGTACCCTGCCTGTTACCATGTACTGTTTTCTGTGTTCAGGGCTCCCTGCTTGGGATTTGCTACTGGCCTAGGCACGTGTGTGGGCTCGCACTCATCAGAGCGGTCGGCCTGCCGATTAGGCAGGGTCTCTCCCAGGGTCTCTACCAGGGTTGGGGTTTACAGGGACAGGGTTTCCCCTAGCTTCCTGTTGTATTGATGTTGCACGGTCGTGCCTTTTGGTTGTGTTACGCACAGTTGTGCTCACTTTTTTTTTTTTTTGTACGGCGCACGTCCGGTTAGGACGCAGTACCCCCTAACACTAGAGAATGTAAGTTTACGTCCTGGGCGCATGTTACTTCACGTAGCAGGACATAAACTTACATTCAGTGGATGGCGCAGGCTCAGAAGCCGAGTTTGTGCCATCTGCAGAGGTAACAGCCGGCCTCCCACTGCTGGAGCAGGTATCAGTGATGACAGTGATCCCCGCTGGTAATCCTTTACATGCTGCGATCCATGTTGATTGTAAAGGGTTTACAGATGGAGCACGCGCCATCTGTGACGTCATCTGCCCTCCACCATGCGGAGGGCCAATTAGTTGCCAGGGAAACCAAATGCCAGATAATGTCATCCAGTCCTGCCAAGGCCTAAGATTGCCACTGTAAGCTATGATGCTACAGGTACTACAGTGTATTATCAGAGTAATCGTGGCATTGCCGGTTCAAGTCCCCCTCAGGGTGTGGTAACTCAGGGGTTAATCTTTCCTGGACCGCAATATTTCTCCACAATATGGGTGCCAGCACATGAAGAACGTCACTTCCAGACCGTATCCTTAGGAAATCCTGGGCTCACCAGCCTTTAATTTCAGTTTGACACCGTCCCCAACAAGACCCTTTATCACAGCGGCAGGGTGAGTCTGGGGGCGTCCTCCCTGTCAGACTCGGCCTTTACTGGTCCGCACCGGACCTCGAGCCTGCAGTCCTCATGGCCCTCCTGCAGGCTTTATCTCCTCCAGCGCCCAACAGCTATATGCCTGATTCCACGCCCCCTGCAGGCCATCGTGTGAACTACAGCCCTACAAGGGACATAAAAATTGTAACAAAAAAAAAAACGTTTTGCGCACTCTCCCCCAACCCCCCCCCTGTCTAAAAAGTCTAAACTTTTTTTTTAATAACATATTTGGTATCGTGTCTGCAACGCCCCCTACAATAAAGTGAACGCACTGCAGCAAATGCTGTAAAAATATATATAAAACCGAGTTTAAAATGACCGATAAAACTACAGCATAAAACCCTCGCAGAGCGCCGCCCATGGAGAAAACGGAAACAGCGCCGCTCTAAGTCTGGAAACAATGAGGAAAAGGAACACAAAGTAGAGTGGAAGACTCAGGGGTGGCGGTGACACTCTGATGTACCATGGGAGCACGCAGGCAGCAGAGCTGGGGGTCCTGGGACACGGGGCCACAAAACTTCACGCTCCGCCTCGGCACACAAACTTAGATCTCTGCAAAAAAATCCTAAAACCCTGTTTTTAAAGCAACCAAATACAGGCAGACACCATGAGCGTGCGCTGCAGCGCCCCCTACATGTCATGCTCTATGGGGGATAGAGGTTACAGCTGCTGCAGCACCCCCTACATGTCATGCTCTATGGGGGATAGAGGTTACAGCTGCTGCAGCGCCCCCTACATGTCATGCTCTATGGGGGATAGAGGTTACAGCTGCTGCAGCGCCCCCTACATGTCATGCTCTATGGGGGATAGAGGTTACAGCTGCTGCAGCGCCCCCTACATGTCATGCTCTATGGGGGATAGAGGTTACAGCTGCTGCAGCGCCCCCTACATGTCATGCTCTATGGGGGATAGAGGTTACAGCTGCTGCAGCGCCCCCTACATGTCATGCTATGTGGGGGATAGAGGTCACAGCTGCTGCAGCGCCCCCTACATGTCATGCTCTATGGGGGATAGAGGTTACAGCTGCTGCAGCGCCCTCTACATGTCATGCTCTATGGGGGATAGAGGTTACAGCTGCTGCAGCGCCCCCTACATGTCATGCTCTATGGGGGATAGAGGTTACAGCTGCTGCAGCGCCCCCTACATGTCATGCTCTATGGGGGATAGAGGTTACAGCTGCTGCAGCGCCCCCTACATGTCATGCTCTATGGGGGATAGAGGTTACAGCTGTTGCAGCGCCCCCTACATGTCATGCTCTATGGGGGATAGAGGTTACAGCTGCTGCAGCGCCCCCTACATGTCATGCTCTATGGGGGATAGAGGTTACAGCTGCTGCAGCACCCCCTACATGTCATGCTCTATGGGGGATAGAGGTTACAGCTGCTGCAGCGCCCCCTACATGTCATGCTCTATGGGGGATAGAGGTTACAGCTGCTGCAGCGCCCCCTACATGTCATGCTCTATGGGGGATAGAGGTTACAGCTACTGCAGAGCCCCCTACATGGCATGCTATGTGGGGGATAGAGGTCACAGCTGCTGCAGCGCCCCCTACATGGCATGCTATGTGGGGGACAAAGGTCACAGCTGCTGCAGAGCCCCCTACATGGCATGCTTTATAGGGGATAGAAGTCACAGCTGCTGCAGCACCCCCTACATTTCATGCTCTACGGGGGCAGAGGTCACAGCTGCTGCAGCGCCCCCTACATGGCATGCTATGTATGCGGGGGGCAGAGGTCACAGCTGCTGCAAAGCCCCCTACATGGCATGCTCTATGGGGGATAGAGGTCACAGCTGCTGCAGCGCCCCCTATATGGCATGCTATGTATGCGGGGGCAGAGGTCACAGCTGCTGCAGCGCCCCCTATATGGCATGCTATGTATGCGGGGGCAGAGGTCACAGCTGCTGCAGCGCCCCCTATATGGCGTGCTATGTATGCGGGGGCAGAGGTCACAGCTGCTGCAGCGCCCCCTACATGGCGTGCTCTGTGTGAGGGGCAGATGTCACAGTTCTGAGTGGCGCAGGAAGAAAGTGGGAAGTTTTGAAGGACGCACAGAAGGTTGAGTGCACGGCTCCCTAATTCACACAGACAAGGCACTAAAGTCACCTATATAAATGAAATAGTGGCGCCATCGTGCCATGAATCACGGCGGGGATGGCACCGCGCTCTCACCGGAGCTCTATTTTACAAGCGCATTTCCAAAGGCGAGAATTGGGCTATCCCCAAAGTAGTCCTAGAGAGTCAGTCACAGGCCATTACCGGTATGATCAGTGAGATGGCGGTGTCCTTAGCATCACGCCCAGAGGACAACCACACGACATACACTCCTCCTCAAACACCCTGCCTGGCACAGAAGGGGTTAACCCCGCATCAACCTGAGAAACCCAGCGAGGAAGATTAGTGCAGAACTAGGAGAAAAGTTTCAACAAACTTCAAGCCAATAATAATGTTACTGGAGTGTTACTACATCATCAGCTCCACAAGGAAGGCCTGCACCCCCGGATCAATGAATAGCATGCCCACTGACAGTGAAGACTGACACATACAGGGTGAGAGGCAGGAAAACGTCCTGCATTATACTCCAGAGCTGCACTCACTATTAGCAGTTATACTCTTGTACACAGGAGGCAGTATTATAGTAGTTATATTCTTGTATATAGGGGGCAGTATTATAGTAGTTATATTCTTGTACATAGGGTGTAGTATTATAGTAGTTATATTCTTGTACATAGGGGGCAGTATTATAGTAGTTATATTCTTGTACATAGGGAGCAGTATTATAGTAGTTATATTCTTGTACATATAGGGCAGTATTATAGTAGTTATATTCTTGTACATAGGGGGCAGTATTATAGTAGTTATATTCTTGTACATAGGAGCAGTATTATAGTAGTTATATTCTTGTACATAGGGGGCAGTATTATAGTAGTTATATTCTTGTATATAGGGGGCAGTATTATAGTAGTTATATTCTTGTACATAGGGAGCATTATTATAGTAGTTATATTCTTGTACATAGGGGGCAGTATTATAGTAGTTATATTCTTGTACATAGGGGACAGTATTATAGTAGTTATATTCTTGTACATAGGGGCAGTATTATAGTAGTTATATTCTTGTACATAGGGGGCAGTATTATAGTAGTTATATTCTTGTACATAGGGGGCAGTATTATAGTAGTTATATTCTTGTACATAGGGGGCAGTATTATAGTAGTTATATTCTTGTACATAGGGAGCATTATTATAGTAGTTATATTCTTGTACATAGGGGGCAGTATTATAGTAGTTATATTCTTGTACATAGGGGACAGTATTATAGTAGTTATATTCTTGTACATAGGGGCAGTATTATAGTAGTTATATTCTTGTACATAGGGGGCAGTATTATAGTAGTTATATTCTTGTACATAGGGGGCAGTATTATAGTAGTTATATTCTTGTACATAGGGGGCAGTATTATAGTAGTTATATTCTTGTATATAGGGGGCAGTATTATAGTAGTTATATTCTTGTACATAGGGGGCAGTATTATAGTAGTTATATTCTTGTACATAGGGAGCAGTATTATAGTAGTTATATTCTTGTACATATAGGGCAGTATTATAGTAGTTATATTCTTGTACATAGGGGGCAGTATTATAGTAGTTATATTCTTGTATATAGGGGGCAGTATTATAGTAGTTATATTCTTGTACATAGGGAGCATTATTATAGTAGTTATATTCTTGTACATAGGGGGCAGTATTATAGTAGTTATATTCTTGTACATAGGGGACAGTATTATAGTAGTTATATTCTTGTACATAGGGGCAGTATTATAGTAGTTATATTCTTGTACATAGGGGGCAGTATTATAGTAGTTATATTCTTGTACATAGGGGGCAGTATTATAGTAGTTATATTCTTGTACATAGGGGGCAGTATTATAGTAGTTATATTCTTGTACATAGGGAGGCAGTGTTATAGTAGTTCTATTCTTGTACATAGGGGGCAGTATTATAGTAGTTATATTCTTGTACATAGGGGGCAGTATTATAGTAGTTATATTCTTGTCACAGGAGGCAGTATTATAGTAGTTATATTCTTGTACATAGGGGCAGTATTATAGTAGTTATATTCTTGTACATAGGGGGCAGTATTATAGTAGTTATATTCTTGTACATAGAGGGCAGTATTATAGTAGTTATATTCTTGTACATAGGGGGCAGTATTATAGTAGTTATAGTCTTGTACATAGAGGGCAGTATTATAGTAGTTATATTCTTGTACATAGGGGGCAGTATTATAGTAGTTATAGTCTTGTACATAGGGGGCAGTATTATAGTAGTTATATTCTTGTACATAGTGGACAGTATTATAGTAGTTATATTCTTGCACATAGGGGGCAGTATTATAGTAGTTATATTCTTGTACATAGGGGGCAGTATTATAGTAGTTATAGTCTTGTACATAAGGGGCAGTATTATAGTAGTTATATTCTTGTACATAGGGGGCAGTATTATAGTAGTTATATTCTTGTACATAGGGGGCAGTATTATAGTAGTTATATTCTTGTACATAGGAGCAGTATTATAGTAGTTATATTCTTGTACATAGAAGCAGTATTATAGTAGTTATATTCTTGTACATAGGGGGCTGTATTATAGTAGTTATATTCTTGTACATAGGAGGCAGTATTATAGTAGTTATATCCTTGTACATAGGGGGCAGTATTATAGTAGTTATATTCTTGTACATAGGAGCAGTATTATAGTAGTTATATTCTTGTACACAGGAGGCAGTATTATAGTAGTTATAGTCTTGTACATAAGGGGCAGTATTATAGTAGTTATATTCTTGTACATAGGGGGCAGTATTATGGTAGTTTTATTCTTGTACATAGGGGGCAGTATTATAGTAGTTATATTCTTGTACATAGGAGGCAGTATTATAGTAGTTATATTCTTGTACATAGGGGGCAGTATTATAGTAGTTATATCCTAGTACATAGAGGGCAGTATTATAGTAGTTATATCCTTGTACATAGGGGGCAGTATTATAGTAGTTATATTCTTGTACATACGGGGCAGTATTACAGTAGTTATATCCTTGCACATAGAGGGCAGTATTAGAGTAGTTATATTCTTGTACATAGGAGGCACTAATATAGTAGTTATATTCTTGTACATAGGAGGCACTAATATAGTAGTTATATTCTTGTATATAGGAGGCAGTATTATAGTAGTTATGTTCTTGTACATAGGAGGCAGTATTATCGTAGTTATATTCTTGTACATAGGGGGCAGTATTATAGCAGTTATATTCTTGTATATATGGGGCAGTATTATAGTAGTTATATTCTTGTACATAGGAGACAGTATTATAGTAGTTATATTCTTGTACATAGGAGCAGTATTATAGTAGTTATATTCTTGTACATGGGGGGCAGTATTATAGTAGTTATATTCTTGTACATAGGGGGCAGTATTATAGTAGTTATATTCTTGTACATAGGGGACAGTATTATAGTAGTTATATTCTTGTACATATAGGGCAGTATTATAGTAGTTATATTCTTGTACATAGGGAGCAGTATTATAGTAGTTATATTCTTGTACATGGGGGGCAGTATTATAGTAGTTATATTCTTGTACATAGGGGGCAGTATTATAGTAGTTATATTCTTGTACATAGGGGGCAGTATTATAGTAGTTATATTCTTGTACATAGGGAGCAGTATTATAGTAGATATATTCTTGTACATAGGGGGCAGTATTATAGTAGTTATATTCTTGTACATAGGGGACAGTATTATAGTAGTTATAGTCTTGTACATATAGGGCAGTATTATAGTAGTTATATTCTTGTACATAGGGGGCAGTATTATAGTAGTTATATTCTTGTACATAGGGAGCAGTATTATAGTAGTTATATTCTTGTACATAGGAGGCAGTATTATACTAGTTATATTCTTGTACATAGGGGGCAGTATTATAGTAGTTATATTCTTGTACATAGGGGGCAGTATTATAGTAGTTGTATTCTTGTACATAGGGGGCAGTAATATAGTAGTTATATTCTTGTACATAGGAGGCAGTATTATAGTAGTTATATTCTTGTACATAGGAGCAGTATTATAGTAGTTGTATTCTTGTACATAGGAGGCAGTATTATACTAGTTATATTCTTGTACATAGGGGGCAGTATTATAGTAGTTATATTCTTGTACATGGGAGCAGTATTATAGTAGATATATTCTTCTACACTGGAGGCAGTATTATATTAGTTATATTCTTGTACATAGGGGTCAGTATTATAGTAGTTATATTCTTGTACACAGGAGCAGTATTATAGTAGTTATATTCTTGTACATAGGAGGACAGTATTATATTAGTTATATTCTTGTACATAGGGGTCAGTATTATAGTAGTTATATTCTTGTACATAGGGGACAGTATTATAGTAGTTACATTCTTGTGCATAGGAGCAGTATTATAGTAGTTATATTCTTGTACATAGGGGACAGTATTATAGTAGTTATATTCTTGTACATAGGGGGCAGTATTACAGTAGTTATATTCTTGTACATAGGGGAGCAGTATTATAGTAGTTATATTCTTGTACATAGGGGGCAGTATTATAGTAGTTATATTCTTGTACATAGGAGCAGTATTATAGTAGTTATATTCTTGTACATAGGAGCAGTATTATAGTAGTTATATTCTTGTACATAGGGGAGCAGTATTATAGTAGTTATATTCTTGTGCATAGGAGCAGTATTATAGTAGTTATATTCTTGTACATAGGGGGCAGTATTATAGTAGTAGGGGCTACATGTTGGGCTGCATCTCAGGTTCTCAGGTCCCACTATTAAGCCACAATAGCGGCAAGAGTGCCCCCCCCCCCCTCACAACAATTTTTACTTCTGAAAAGCCCTCATTAGCATGGCATACCTTTGCTAAGCACCACACTACCTCCAACAAAGCACAATCACTGCCTGCATGACACTCCGCTGCCACTTCTCCTGGGTTATATGCTGACCAACCCCCCCCCCCCCCCCGCACGACCCAGTGTCCACAGCGCACACCAAACTGTCCCTGCGCAGCCTTCAGCTGCCCACATGCCACACCACCCTCATGTCTATTTATAAGTGCGTCTGCCAGAGGAAAAGCAGGCACACACTGCAGAGGGTTGGCACGGCTAGGCAGCGACCCTCTTTAAAAGGGGCAGGGCGATAGTCCACAATGCTGTACAGAAGCAATGAGAAATCCAATCCTGTGCCACCTCCATCTGGAGCTGCACACATGGGCATAGCAATGGGGAACCTATGTGCCACACACTATTCATTCTGTCAAGGTGTCTGCATGCCCCAGTCAGACCGTGGTTTTTTATAAATAGTCACAGGCAGGTACAACTCCGCAATGGGAATTCGGTGTGCACCCACAGCATGGGTGGCTCCCTGGAACCCACCCGCTGTACATAAATGTATCCCGTTGCAGTGCCCATCACAGCTGAGGTAACGTCCGATTAAATGCAGGTGGGCTTCGGCCCACACTGCATGCCCCAACCTGACCGGGGTTTTTAATTCATAGACACAGGCAGGTACAACTCCCTATTGTGAAGTCCCTGTGGACCGACAGCATGGGTGGCTCCCTGGAACCCTCCGGCGGTACATAAATATATCCCATTGCATTGCCCAACACAGCTGAGGTAGTAATGTCGTGCGTAATACAGGTGGGCTTCGGCCCACACTGCATGCCCCAGTCAGACTGGGGTTCTTTAGAAGTGGACACATGCAGTTACAACTCCCTGAGGACCCACAGCATGGGTGGCTCCCTGGAACCCACTGGCGGTACATAAATATATCCCATTGCAGTGCCCAACACAGCGGATGTAACGTCAGCTGTAATGCAGGTGGGCAAAAAATTAATTGGATTACACTGTAGGCGAGGGCCCACAAAAATTGGTGTACCAACAGTACAAATGTACCTCAGAAAAATTGCCCATGCCCAACCAAGAGGGCAGGTGAAACCCATTAATCGCTTTGGTTAATGTGGCTTAATTGGTAACTAGGCCAGGAGGCAGCCCAGTTAAAATAAAAATTGGTTCAGGTGAAAGTTTCAACGCTTTAATGAGCATTGAAACGTATAAAAATTGTTTACAAAAATTATATGACTGAGCCTTGTGGGCCTAAGAAAAATTGCCCGTTCGGCGTGATTACGTGAGGTTTCAGGAGGAGGAGCAGGAGGAGGAAGAGGAATATTATACACAGATTGATGAAGCGAAAATGTCCCCTTTTTTGATGGGGATACAGAACGATGCTTCCATCCGCGGGTGCAGCCTACGTATTGCTTAGGTATCGCTGCTGTCCGCTGGTGGAGAAGAGAAGTCTGGTGAAATCCAGGCTTTGTTCATCTTGATGAGTGTAAGCCTGTCGGCACTGCCAGTTGACAGGCGGGTACGCTTATCCATGATGATTCCCCCAGCCGCACTAAACACCCTCTCTGACAAGACGCTAGCCGCAGGGCAAGCAAGCACCTCCAGGGCATAAAGCGCGAGTTCAGGCCACGTGTCCAGCTTCGACACCCAGTAGTTGTAGGGGGCAGAGGCGTCATGGAGGACGGTCGTGCAATCGGCTACGTACTCCCTCATCATCTTTTTACAATGCTCCCTCTGACTCAGCCTTGACTGGGGACCGGTGACACATTCTGGCTGGGGAGCCATAAAGCTGGCAAAGGCCTTGGAGAGTGTTCCCCTGCCTGTGCTGTACATGCTGCCTGATCTCCGCGCCTTCCCTGCTACCTGGCTCTCGGAACTGCGCCTTCAGCCACTAGCGCTGTCGGATGGGAATTTTACCATCAGTTTGTCAGCCAGGGTCCTGTGGTATAGCATCACTCTCAAACCCCTTTCCTCTTCGGGTATGAGAGTGGAAAGGTTCTCCTTATACCGTGGGTCGAACAGTGTGTACACCCAGTAATCCGTAGTTGCCAGAATGCGTGTAACACGAGGGTCACGAGAAAGGCATCCTAACATGAAGTCCACCATGTGTGCCAGGGTACCTGTACGCAACACATGGCTGTCCTCACTAGGCAGATCACTTTCAGGATCCTCCTCCTCCTCCTCCTCAGGCCATACACGCTGAAAGGATGACAGGCAAGCAGCATGGGTACCCTCAGCAGTGGGCCAAGCTGTCTCTTCCCCCTCCTCCTCATGCTCCTCCCCCTCCTCCTCCTCAATGCGTTGAGATATAGACATGAGGGTGCTATGACTATCCAGCGACATACTGTCACTGTCTTACCCCGCCTCTGTTTCAGAGCGCAACACGTCTGCCTTTATGCTTTGCAGGGAACTTCTCAAGAGGCATAGCAGACGAATGGTGACGCTAATGATTGCAGCATCGCCGCTCACCATCTGGGTAGACTCCTCAAAGTTTCCAAAGACCTGGCAGATGTCTGCCAAACAGGCCCACTCTTCTGTAAATAATTGAGGAGGCTGACTCCCACTGCGCCGCGCATGTTGGAGTTGGTATTCCACTATAGCTCTACGCTGCTCATAGAGCCTGGCCAACATGTGGAGCGTAGAGTTCCACCGTGTGGGCACGTCGCACAGCAGTCGGTGCTCTGGCAGATTAAACCGATGTTGCAGGGTGCGCAGGGTGGCAGCGTCCGTGTTGGACTTGCGGAAATGTGCGCTGACCCGGCGCACCTTTCCGAGCAGGTCTGGCAAGCGTGGGTAGCTTTTCAGAAAGCGCTGAACCACCAAATTAAACACGTGGGCCAGGTATGGCACGTGCGTGAGGCTGCCTAGCTGCAGAGCCGCCACCAGGTTACGGCCGTTGTCACACACAACCATGCCCGGTTGGAGGCTCAGCGGCAAAAGCCAGCGGTCGGTCTGCTCTGTCAGACCCTGCAGCAGTTCGTGGGCCTTGTGCCTCTTCTCTCCTAAGCTGAGTAGTTTCAGCATGGCCTGCTGACGCTTGCCCACCGCTGTGCTGCCACGCCGTGCGACACTGACTGCTGGCGACGTGCTGCTGCTGACACATCTTGATTGCGAGACAGAGGTTGCGTAGGAGGAGGAGGAGGAGGGTGGTTTAGTGGAGGAAGCATACACCGCCGCAGATACCAGCACCGAGCTGGGGCCCGCAATTCTGGGGGTGGGTAGGACGTGAGCGGTCCCAGGCTCTGACTCTGTCCCAGCCTCCACTAAATTCACCCAATGTGCCGTCAGGGAGATGTAGTGACCCTGCCCGCCTGTGCTTGTCCACGTGTCCGTTGTTAAGTGGACCTTGGCAGTAACCGCGTTGGTGAGGGCGCGTACAATGTTGCGGGAGACGTGGTCGTGCAGGGCTGGGACGGCACATCGGGAAAAGTAGTGGCGACTGGGAACTGAGTAGCGCGGGGCCGCCGCCGCCATCATACTTTTGAAAGCCTCAGTTTCCACAACCCTATACGGCAGCATCTCCAGGCTGATAAATTTGGCTATGTGCACGTTTAACGCTTGAGCGTGCGGGTGCGTGGCGGCGTACTTGCGCTTGCGCTCCAACACTTGCGCTAGCGACGGCTGGACGGTGCGCTGAGAGACATTGGTGCATGGGGCCGAGCACAGCGGAGGTGAGGGTGTGGGTGCAGGCCAGGAGACGGTAGTGCCTGTGTCCTGAGAGGGGGTTGGATCTCAGTGGCAGGTTGGGGCACAGGGGGAGAGGCAGCGGTGCAAACCGGAGGCGGTGAACGGCCTTCGTCCCACCTTGTGGGGTGCTTGGCCATCATAAGCCTGCGCATGCTGGTGGTGGTGAGGCTGGTGGTGGTGGCTCCACGGCTGATCTTGGAGCGACAAACCTTGCACACCACAGTTCGTCGGTCGTCTGCACTCTCAGTGAAAAACTGCCACACCTTTGAGCTTTGAGCACCTCGGCCTCTGCAGGGTGGCATGGCGCGAGGGGGCGCTTTGGGAAACAGTTGGTGGATTATTCGGTCTGGCCCTGCCTCTACCCCTGGCCACCGCACTGTCTCTTCCAACCTGCCCTGCTGCTGCACTTGCCTCCCCCTCTGAAGACCTGTCCTCAGTAGGCTTAGCAAACCAGGTGGGGTCAGTCACCTCATCGTCCAACTGCTCTCCGAATCCTCTGTGCGCTCCTCCCTCGGACTTACTCCAATTACTACTACCTGAGTGATAGACAACTGTGTCTCATTGTCATCGTCCTCCTCACCCACTGAAAGCTCTTGAGACAGTTGCCGGAAGTCCCCAGCCTCATCCCCCGGACCCCGGGAACTTTCCAAAGGTTAGGCGTCGGTCACGACAAACTCCTCTGGTGGGAGAGGAACCATTGCTGCCCAATCTCGGCAGGGGCCCGAGAACAGTTCCTGGGAGTCTGCCTGCTCCTCAGAATGTGTCATTGTAATGGAGTGAGGAGGCTGGGAGGAAGGAGGAGCAGCAGCCAGAGGATTCAGAGTTGCAGCAGTGGACGGCGCAGAACTCTGGGTGGTCGATAGATTGCTGGATGCACTTTCTGCCATCCACAACAGGACCTGCTCACACTGCTCATTTTCTAATAAAGGTCTACCGCGTGGACCCATTAATTGTGCGATGAATGTGGGGACGCCAGAAACGTGCCTCTCTCCTAATCCCGCAGCAGTCTGCTGCGATACACCTGGATCAGGAGCTCGGCCTGTGCCCACACCCTCACTTGGGCCTCCGCGTCCTCGCCCGCGTCCACGTCCACATCCTCTAGGCCTACCCCTACCCCTCAGCATGCTGTATTACCAGTAGTGCAGAAACAGAAAGCTGTAATTAAATGTGCCGCTTATTGGCCTGTGGTTGGAGGCTGACTTTGCTTACGGAACGCACAGCAGAGGCAGGAAAGAATTTTGCGCACACCTGTAGTGAGACGTAGGTGCGTATGACTGAGCTAGTGGAATTCACAGCGCAGAAGCAGTCAAGTGGCCAAAGGCCACTAGTAGGCCTTAAGTATTTTGCTTCTATTTTTTTAAAGGCTGAGCTGAGACAGCAGACAGATACTGTAGGCAGCGTATATATGTATACTGTTTTCCTCTGGCGGGATGACGGCGGTGATGTAACGGAGACAGCAGAGCCAGGAAACAATTTTGCGCACGCCTGCTCTAACGCTTAGCTGCGTATTAATTAGGACTACTACCCCCAGCAGAGACGCAGTACACTGAGGACGGTCACAGGCAGCCCAAATATAATATTTTTCCCCAATTTTTTTGAAAAAGCCCACTGCCTATATAGACAGTATATCTCTTTCCCTGCCTCACCAGTACTGGCCCTATACTCTGTACAATGACTGCAGACTGAGGACGCAATGCTCTCTCTATAGCAGCAGCAGCATCAGCAGCACTGTCCCTGATCTCTGTCACCATGCATGTGTGGCGAGCCGCGGGAGGGGCCGATTTATATACTCGGGTGACACCTGATCTCGCCAGCCACTCACAGCAGGGGGGTGGTATAGGGCTTGAACGTCGCAGGGGGAAGTTGTAAGGCCTTCCCTGTCTTTCTATTGGCCAGAAAAGTGCGCTAACGTCTCAGAGATGAAAGTGAAAGTAACCCGAACATCGCGTGGTACTCGTCACGAGTAACGAGCATCTCGAACACGCTAATATTCGCACGAGTATCAAGCTCGGACGAGTACGTTCGCTCATCTCTAATGTCTATCCATACAGGTCTTTTTGCAACTTTTTCACACATACATGAAGTTGTGAACAGTTTCTTATGCTCATTACTTGCGGCCTCTAAGCTTTATTCATAAAAAAAGAAATAATTTATTGTAATTTTTAAGAGTAAAGATTCTTCTCTCCTTATTTTACATTATCTGTCGGTTCACCAATATCCCATCTTCTCAGTCTGCAGATCGGGCTCTTTGGTATCTCAGACTTAAATGAATGTTTCAAATTGATCCCAAGCGAACAAGGGGAACAGCCTGCAGCGGCGTACCCGCTGGCGGTCCGCCATCATGGCTGCAGCTTTATGGCTCCAGGTCCTCTTACTGTTTGCGAAGGTGCTGGCTGTCGAATAAAAGTTAGAACTGAGTCTTGTGATGTAGTTGTAAAACCTGCCAAATTGCACATTAATTCAGGCTACATTTTCACTACACTTTGCTTTACTCTCCTCTGCTGCATATTATATTAGGTCACAATGACCTTGTGCTTATAGGAATCCAGGGAGCCATAAAGACGTCTGTTTATCTTACCATTCTCACTTTCAACTGGGACGGTGCAGAACGCAACCTACGGATATCCTCTCCTGACTTCTTTCTGTTCACCGTTTCCTGTATGTTGGGTCTGAGCAATGATATATTGCATCAAACTAGGGCTTATATATCTGTCATAACCTCCAGAGCAACATGCATTGATTAATAGTATATGGAGCTCATCTTACATGAAAATTCACTGCTAGATCCAAATATAACATCCACAACACTATCCACCATAAGCAAGAATATAACTACTATAATACTGCCCCTATGTACAAGAATATAACTACTATAATACTGCCCCCTATGTACAAGAATATAACTACTATAATACAGCTCCTATGTACAAGAATATAACTAATATAATACTGCTCCCTATGTACAAGAATATAACTACTATAATATTGCTCCTATGTACAAGAATATAACTACTATAATACTGCCTCCTATGTACAAGAATATAACTACTATAATACTGCTCCCTATGTACAAGAATATAACTACTATAATACAGCCTCCTATGTACAAGAATATAACTACTATAATACTGCCTCCTATGTACAAGAATATGACTACTATAATACTGCCTCCTATGTACATGAATATTACTACTATAATACTGCCCCCTATGTACAAGAATATAACTACTATAATACAGCCTCCTATGTACAAGAATATAACTACTATAATACTGCCTCCTATGTACAAGAATATGACTACTATAATACTGCCTCCTATGTACATGAATATAACTACTATAATACTGCCCCTATGTACAAGAATATAACTACTATAATACTGCCCCCTATGTACAAGAATATAACTACTATAATACAGCTCCTATGTACAAGAATATAACTAATATAATACTGCTCCCTATGTACAAGAATATAACTACTATAATACTGCCCCCTATGTACAAGAATATAACTACTATAATACTGCTCCCTATGTACAAGGATATAACTACTATAATACTGCCCCCTATGTACAAGAATATAACTACTATAATACTGCCCCCTATGTACAAGAATATAACTACTATAATACTGCTCCCTATGTACAAGAATATAACTACTATAATACTGCCCCCTATGTACAAGAATATAACTACTATAATACTGCCCCCTATGTACAAGAATATAACTACTATAATACTGCTCCCTATGTACAAGAATATAACTACTATAATACTGCTCCCTATGTACAAGAATATAACTACTATAATACTGCTCCCTATGTACAAGAATATAACTACTATAATACTGCCTCCTATGTACAAGAATATAACTACTATAAAACTGCCCCGTATGTACAAGAATATAACTACTATAATACTGCCCCCTATGTACACGAATATAACTACTATAATACTGCTCCTATGCACAAGAATATAACTACTATAATACTGCCCCCTATGTACAAGAATATAACTACTATAATACTGCCCCCTATGTACAAGAATATAACTACTATAATACTGCCCCCTATGTACAATAATATAACTACTATAATACTGCCCCTATGTACAAGAATATAACTACTATAATACTGCTCCCTATGTACAAGAATATAACTACTATAATACTGCCCTCTATGTACAAGAATATTACTACTATAATACTGCCCACTATGTACAAGAATATAACTAATATAATCCTGCCTCCTATGTACAAGAATATAACTAAAATAATACTGCCCTCTATGTACAAGAATATAACTACTATAATACTGCCTCCTATGTACAAGAATATTACTACTATAATACTGCCTCCTATGTACAAGAATATAACTAATATAATACTGCCCTCTATGTACAAGAATATAACGACTATAATACTGCCTCCTATGTACAAGAATATAACTACTATAATACTGCCCCCTCTGTACAAGAATATAACTACTAGAATACTTCTCCCTATGTGCAAGAATATAACTACAATAATACTGCCCCTATGTCCAAGAATATAACTACTATAATACTGCCCTCTATGTACAAGAATATACGTATTATAATACTGCCCCCCTATGTACAAGAATATAACTACTATAATACTGCCTCCTATGTACAAGAATATAACTACTATAATACTGCTCCTATGTACAAGAATATAACTACTATAATACTGCCCCTATGTACAAGAATATAACTACTGTAATACTGCCTCCTATGTACAAGAATACAACTACTATAATACTGCCCTCTATGTACAAGAATATAACTACTATAATACTGCTCCTATGTACAAGAATATAACTACTATAATACTGCTCCCTATGTACAAGAATATAACTACTATAATACTGCTCCTATGTACAAAAATATAACTACTATAATACTGCTCCTATGTACAAGAAAATAACTACTATAATACTGCCCCCTATGTACAAGAATGTACCTACTATAATACTGCCTCCTATGTACAAGAATATAACTACTATAATACTGCCTCCTATGTACAAGAATATAACTACTATAATACTGCCTCCTATGTACAAGAATATAACTACTATAATACTGCCTCCTATGTACAAGAATATAACTACTATAATACTGCCTCCTATGTACAAGAATATAACTACTATAATACTGCCTCCTATGTACAAGAATATAACTACTATAATACTGCCTCCTATGTACAAGAATATAACTACTATAATACTGCCTCCTATGTACAAGAATTCAACTACTATAATACTGCCCTCTATGTACAAGAATATAACTACTATAATACTGCTCCTATGTACAAGAATATAACTACTATAATACTGCCCCCTATGTACAAGAATATAACTACTATAATACTGCCCCCTATGTACAAGAATATAACTACTATAATACTGCTCCCTATGTACAAGAATATAACTACTATAATACTGCCCCCTATGTACAAGAATATAACTACTATAATACTGCACCCTATGTACAAGAATATAACTACTATAATACTGCTCCCTATGTACAAGAATATAACTACTATAATACTGCCCCCTATGTACAAGAATATAACTACTATAATACTGCCCCCTATGTACAAGAATATAACTACTATAATACTGCTCCCTATGTACAAGAATATAACTACTATAATACTGCCCCCTATGTACAAGAATATAACTACTATAATACTGCCCCCTATGTACAAGAATATAACTACTATAATACTGCTCCCTATGTACAAGAATATAACTACTATAATACTGCTCCCTATGTACAAGAATATAACTACTATAATACTGCTCCCTATGTACAAGAATATAACTACTATAATACTGCCTCCTATGTACAAGAATATAACTACTATAAAACTGCCCCGTATGTACAAGAATATAACTACTATAATACTGCCCCCTATGTACACGAATATAACTACTATAATACTGCTCCTATGCACTAGAATATAACTACTATAATACTGCCCCCTATGTACAAGAATATAACTACTATAATACTGCCCCCTATGTACAAGAATATAACTACTATAATACTGCCCCCTATGTACAATAATATAACTACTATAATACTGCCCCTATGTACAAGAATATAACTACTATAATACTGCTCCCTATGTACAAGAATATAACTACTATAATACTGCCCTCTATGTACAAGAATATTACTACAATAATACTGCCCACTATGTACAAGAATATAACTAATATAATCCTGCCTCCTATGTACAAGAATATAACTAAAATAATACTGCCCTCTATGTACAAGAATATAACTACTATAATACTGCCTCCTATGTACAAGAATATTACTACTATAATACTGCCTCCTATGTACAAGAATATAACTAATATAATACTGCCCTCTATGTACAAGAATATAACTACTATAATACTGCCTCCTATGTACAAGAATATAACTACTATAATACTGCTCCCTATGTACAAGAATATAACTACTATAATACTTCCCTCTATGTACAAGATTATAACTACTATAATACTGCTCCCTATGTACAAGAATATAACTAGTATAATACTGCCGTCAATGTACAAGAATATAACTACTATAATACTGCCTCCTATGTACAAGAATATAACTACTATAATACTGCCCCCTCTGTACAAGAATATAACTACTATAATACTTCTCCCTATGTGCAAGAATATAACTACAATAATACTGCCCCTATGTCCAAGAATATAACTACTATAATACTGCCCTCTATGTACAAGAATATACGTATTATAATACTGCCCCCCTATGTACAAGAATATAACTACTATAATACTGCCTCCTATGTACAAGAATATAACTACTATAATACTGCTCCTATGTACAAGAATATAACTACTATAATACTGCCCCTATGTACAAGAATATAACTACTGTAATACTGCCTCCTATGTACAAGAATACAACTACTATAATACTGCCCTCTATGTACAAGAATATAACTACTATAATACTGCTCCTATGTACAAGAATATAACTACTATAATACTGCTCCCTATGTACAAGAATATAACTACTATAATACTGCTCCTATGTACAAGAATATAACTACTATAATACTGCTCCTATGTACAAGAAAATAACTACTATAATACTGCCCCCTATGTACAAGAATGTACCTACTATAATACTGCCTCCTATGTACAAGAATATACCTACTATAATACTGCCTCCTATGTACAAGAATATAACTACTATAATACTGCCTCCTATGTACAAGAATATAACTACTATAATACTGCCTCCTATGTACAAGAATATAACTACTATAATACTGCCTCCTATGTACAAGAATTCAACTACTATAATACTGCCCTCTATGTACAAGAATATAACTACTATAATACTGCTCCTATGTACAAGAATATAACTACTATAATACTGCCCCCTATGTGCAGGAATATAACTTCTATAATACTGTCCCCTATGTACAAGAACATAACTACTATAATACTGCACCCTATGTACAAGAATATAACTACTGTAATACCGCCCCCTATGTACAAGAATATAACTACTATAATACTGCCCCCGATGTGCAGGAATATAACTACTATAATACTGTCCCCTATGTACAAGAATATAACTACTATAATACTGCTCCTATGTACAGGAATATAACTACTATAATACTGCTCCTATGTACAAGAATATAACTGCTATAATACTGCTCCCTATGTACAAGAAAATAACTACTATAATACTGCCCCCTATGTACAAGAATATAACTACTACAATACTGCCCCCTATGTACAAGAATATAACTACTATAATACTGCCCCCTATGTACAAGAATATAACTACCATAATACTGCTCCTATGTACAAGAATATAACTACTATAATACTGCTCCCTATGTACAAGAATATAACTACTATAATACTGCTCCTGTGTACATGAATATAACTACTATAATACTGCCCCCTATGTACAAGAATATAACTACTATATTACTGCTCCTATGTACAAGAATATAACTACTATAATACTGTCCCCTATGTACAAGAATATAACTACTATAATACTGCCTCCTATGTACAAGAATATAACTACTATAATACTGCCCCCTATGTACATGAATATAACTACTATAATACTGCCCCCTATGTACATGAATATAACTACTATAATACTGCCCGCTATGTACAAGAATATAACTACTATAATACTGCCCCCTATGTACAAGAATATAACTACTATAATACTGCCCCCTATGTACAAGAATATAACTACTATAATACTGCCTCCTATGTACAATAATATAACTACTATAATACTGCCCCCTATGTACAAGAATATAACTACTATAATACTGTACCTATATACAAGAATATAACTACTATAATACTTCCTCCAGAATCTACCCTCTCCAATCCATTCTGAATCCGGAAATCCTGTCTCATTTTACTGTTCAGCCGCTACTTGGACGCCTCTGCCCTTTGCCGGTCACTGCACTGGCTGCCTGTCAAATACAAAATATTTTTCACACTCACCACCCTCATCCGTAAAGCTCTTCACAGCACTCAGTGACCCTACATTGTATCCCTCATCCACAGCACTGCACCACCCTGCATTGTATCCCTCATCCACAGCACCGCCCCGCCCTACATTGTATCCCTCATTCACAGCTCTGTGCCGACCTACACTGCATCCCTCATCCACAGCACCACCCGACCTGCATTGTATCCTTCATTCACAGCAATTCGCCAACCTACATTGTGTCCTTCATCCACAGCACCATGCCGCCCTACCTTGTATCCCTCATCCACAGCACAGCGCCGCCCTACATTGTATCCCTCATCCACAGCACCGTGCCGCCCTACATTGTATCCCTCATCCACAGCACCGTGCCGCCCTACATTGTATCCCTCATCCACAGCACCACTCCGCCCTACATTGTATCCCTCATCCACAGCACCGCGCCACCCTACATTGTATCCCTCATCCACAGCACCGCGCCGCCCTACGTTGTATCCCTCATCCACAGCACAGCGCCGCCCTACATTGCACCCCTCATCCACAGCACTGCGTCGCCCTACATTGTTTCCCTCATCCACAGCACCGCCCTACATTGTATCCCTCATCCACAGCACCGCCCTACATTGTATCCCTCATCCACAGCACCGCGCCGCCCTATGTTGTATCCCTCATCCACAGCACCGCGCCGTTCTACGTTGTATCCCTCATCCACAGCACAGCGCCGCCCTATGTTGTACCCCTCATCCACAGCACTGCGCCGCCCTACATTGTATCCCTCATCCACAGCACAGCGCCGCCCTACATTGTATCCCTCATCCACAGCACTGCGCCGCCCTACATCGTGTCCTTCATTCACAGCAATTCGCCAACCTACATTGTATCCTTCATCCACAGTGCCGCGCCACCCTACGTTGTATCCCTCATCCACAGCACCGCGCCGCCCCACATCGTATCCCTCATCCACAGCACCGCGCCACCCTACATCGGATCCTTCATTCACAGCAATTCGCCAACCTACATTGTATCCCTCATCCACAGCACAGCTCCCCCCTACATTCTATCTTTCATCTACAGCACTGCGCTGCCCTACATTGTATCCCTCATCCTTAGCACCACGCCATCCTATATTGTATCCCTCATCCCCAGCACTGCAGCACCCAGCATTGTATCCCTCATCCACAGCACCACGCTACCCTACACTGTATCCCTCATTCACAGCTCTGTGCCGACCTACATTGTATCCTTCATTTACAGCAATTCGCCAACCTACATGGTATCCTTCATCCACAGCACCGTGCCGCCCTACGTTGTATCCCTCATCCACAGCACAGCGCTGCCCTACATTGTATCCCTCATCCACAGCACAGCGCCGCCCTACATTGTATCCTTCATCCACAGCGCCGTGCCGCCCTACGTTGTATCCCTCATCCACAGCACCGTGCCGCCCTACATTGTATCCCTCATCCATAGCACCGTGCCGCCCTACATTGTATCCCTCATCCTCAGCACCGCGCCGTCCTACATTGTATCCCTCATCCTCAGCACCGTGCCGCCCCGCTTTGTATCCCTCATCCACAGCACCGCCCCGCCCTACATTGTATCCCCCATCCACAGCACCGTGCCGCCCTACATTGTATCCCTCATCCTCAGCACCGCGCCGCCCCACTTTGTATCCCTCATCCACAGCACCGCCCCGCCCTACATTGTATCCCTCATGTTCAGCACCGCGCCGCCCCACATTGTATCCCTCATCCACAGCACCACGTTGCCCTACATTGTATCCCTCATCCACAGCACCGTGCCGCCCTACATTGTATCCCTCATCCTCAGCACCGCCCCACCCTACATTGTATCCCTTATTCACAGCTCTGTGCCGACCTACATTGTATCTCTCATCCACAGCACCACGGCGACCTGCATTGTATCCCTCATCCACAGCACCGCGTCGCCCTACATTGTATCCCTCATCCACAGCACCGCCCTACATTGTATTCCCCATCCACAGCAACATGCCGCCCTACATTGTATCCCTCATCCTCAGCACCGCGCCGCCCTACATTGTTCCCTCATCCACAGCACCGTGCCGCCCTACATTGTATCCCTCATCCTCAGCAGCGTGCCGCCCTACATTGTATCCCTCATCCACAGCACCGCGCCACCCTACATTGTATCCCTCATCCACAGCACCACGCCACCCTACATCGCATCCCTCATCCACAGCACCGCCCTACATTGTATCCCTCACCCTCAGCACCACGCCGCCCTACATCGTATCCTTCATTCACAGCAATTCGCCAACCTACATTGTATCCCCCATCCACAGCGCCGCACAGCCCTACATTGTATCCGTCATCCACAGCGCCGCGCCGCCCTATGTTGTATCCCTCATCCACAGCACTGTGCCGCTCCACATTGTATCCCTCATCCACAGCACTGTGCCACCCTCCATTGTATCCATCATCCACAGCACCGCCCCACATTGTATCCCTCATCCACAGCACCGCTCTGCCTCACTTTGTATCCCTCATCCACAGCACCATGCCACCCTACATTGTATCCCTCACCTATAGCACCACCCCGCCCTATATTGTACCCCTCCTCCACAGCACAGCACCACCCTACATCTTATCCCTCATCCACAGCGCCACGCCGCCCTACGTTGTATCCCTCATCCACAGCACTGTGCCGCCCTACATTGTATCCCTTATCCACAGCAGCATGCCGCCCTACATTGTATCCGTCATCTCAATCCACCACCCAGCCCACGCCCTCCGCTCTGCTAATGAATTCAGACTAAGTGTCCCTCTAATTCAAACCTCTCATTACCGCCTCCAAGACTCCTCCAGTAAAGCACCTGTCCTCTGGAACAGGCTACCTCAAACTATCCGGGCAATGCCCAACACACTGAGCTTTAGGCGTGCTCTAAAAACACACCTCTTCAGGGAGGCGTACCATATCCTCGGCCTGATAACATGCTCTCTGACCTACTGCCTGCAATCCCTGCTATCCACCATTAACCGCCCCCTGCAGTCATACAAATTCAGCCATGATATGCCCTTACTATTTTTTATGTGTACAGCATCCCTCATTCTCCACCCCGCCCTACCGTGCCCATCTCCAGCCCCTTTACCTTTGGAACCCCCCAATTATCTGTAGTATGTGAGCTCGTTGGAGCCCCGCACCCCTACTGTCTCCATCAGCTGATTACTGCATGTAAGCGGGGTTTTGTTTCTGTTCCCCGTCCTGTAAGCGCTGCAGAATAAAGATTACTGTCTGTATAATCCCTGTGGGCAGTGTTGGGTGGTAGTGTATATAATCGTGGTACAGGTGATGGGTGGGGGCTGTATAATCCCTGTGGGCAGTGTTGGGTGGTAGTGTATATAATCGTGGGACATGTGATGGGTGGGCGCTGTATAATCCCTGTGGGCAGTGTTGGGTGGTAGTGTATATAATCGTGGTACAGGTGATGGGTGGGGGCTGTATAATCCCTGTGGGCAGTGTTGGGTGGTAGTGTATATAATCGTGGGACATGTGATGGGTGGGCGCTGTATAATCCCTGTGGGCAGTGTTGGGTGGTAGTGTATATAATCGTGGTACAGGTGATGGGTGGGGGCTGTATAATCGCGGTAGTGGGGGGCAGGGTCTGTATAATCGCGGTACGTAACAGTGGGTGGGAGTCACTTATCAGCTATCAGGATGAGCGGACGTACAGCCGCCAGGACCCCGCTAATCATGAGAACAGGGGCCCCATAGGTTTCCTATTGCACGGAGTGCCCACCATCTCTGTGGGACTGAGGCTGTACTCACACGGCGGGAGTGAGTTGTGCCTGAGGTTCAGGTGTAGCGCAGACCCCCGCCGCTCCGATATGGGGGGCTCCGCACATCACTTCCTGTTTTCATGTGAGACTCAAGAATATGGAATGCAGAAACAGAGATCCCTTGTGTGAACCGCGTCCAACGATGGCTTCTCCTTGCGCTTCGGACAGTCTGGACACGGAATACAAGATTAGCGCACTTCTCCCGTGCGGCCTGTGCCCCTCTGATTTCCATTGCCACATGCAGTCTGTACTCTCTGCCCCCGGATCAGCCAACGAGTCCTGACATCCTCTGCTGCTGGGGGACTTGCGCTCGGACCTCCGTCCTTCCCCTCCTCACGGGGTCACATAAGATTGCTGCTCCACCTGATGGGGGGCTGTTTGCTCTGAGACATAAACGCAACGGCCGCCATGACAGATGAGGGTGCAAATATACCAACACTACAAAGTGCGACGTCTGCAGATACATCGCGGCATTTCACACGGACAGAGCGCGATCATTACTTCAAGGTCAACGGCTGAGCGGTAAATATTCATCTAAATGGCCGCGCTGGAATTACCGCGCCGTTATCTGAATGTGACCCCCGACAACGTATCAATGACTTTTCCTTTGGGGGGTGAATTCTTTTTCCGGTGATTTCGCTCGCCGTTATCTGCACAATAAAACTTCACTCAAAACGAAGCGCAGCGACAAAACGCCATAAATCACCGGAGGAACCGTTAGCTGCAGATGTAGCAGAGCTGAAACTGTCCTGCGGGGAATCGTTGCAGTCCTATGTAAAAGCACAGTCTCCCCCTCACCAGTGCTGAAGGACAAGCTCGGCTCTGCTGCATCTGTGTGTGAACGCGGCGCTTTGTTCTCTCATTAGTCAGTGTAACATCTCTGGTAACAATATTCCTCGACACATTTGTATCCTGAGACACAAAGGCAACAATGTATCCAGCGCTGAGCCTCATCCAGGGGTATCCCAGCGCCTCCAGAGGGGCTCACACTTTAGGAACAGCAGCCACTTTCCCATAATGCTCGTTGCTCTGGAGGAGTTCTGCTGAAGCCTCTTCTGTGCCCTGGCAGGTCAGAGTTGTCATAGGGACATATTTAAAACAGTCTGGATGCAGAACCGCGATCGCCGCTACGGACCAAAGTTGCGCATGAAGCTTCTTTTACCTCAGATTTTTCATACTTTGAATAAGACATTTGGACACAAGGAGCCGCCCATCTGTCCTCTCTGGACTGAAGAGGAATCGCTGAGAACCCATTCTAGCCCCGCCCCATCTAGCGCTTTCAGGGAAGCTCTCTAGCCCCGCCCCATCCCTCCCAATAAGAGGAGAGCTCTAGGAGATCCCTGCGGCTCCGCCTCCCTCTCTCATCACTGTGGGGGATTCTCTTAGCCTTATGAGAACGCCTGACATGCGGGGGTTTTCAGAAGGATTGCGAGGGCGATATCGAGCCGTGAATCCCGCCATGGAAAACGATGGGCAGTATCGCAGGCTTTTATCGCAATTGGAGAGGGTGAGAACCTCTCAAAGGAGACTGAAAGCATTGAGAATCCTGCGTTTTAACTCTCGCATCGCAGGGAAGTTTGTCGCAGCGTGAAGGAGCCCTAAAAAGAGCTTCTTCCCACTAATACCTTTGCTTGAGGAAGCGGCTTTGCGCAGCCCCGAAACGCGTTGCAGCGACATCATGTGTTCACCTGAAGCTCCTGGATGAGAGCGACGCTGGGAGGTTGCGGGGACAGAGACCGCCCACAACAGTAAGCCCCCCTATGGCATTAACCCTTGGGAGCATGGTCTTACACAGCAGCTTTATTACGCTTCGTTCGGCCCGCTGTCCGTCCCATTGGGGCTCATTCACACCAGACAGAATAAACATTGATTTGCATCAGAGGAGCGTGGAGAGAAATGACCGAGTCCCATCCTGTTCCTATTACTGGACTACAAGTGGCCATTAAAGTTTATGGATAAAGGCGCAGGCATACCCAAAATAGTAAAAGCTTTTTTTTTTTTTGCATGTGAGTGAAAAAAAACCTGCAGTGTGTATGCAAGAAACATGCGCAAAAATAAGTATATGAACCCACTGTTCTGCAAAAACACAACCCACAGGCAGTAAATATGCTCCACATTTCAGCAACCAAATACCCGTCCATCCGTGTCAGCGTCACTTCTGGATGGCCCAGGATTCTATACCACTTCCACACTATACTCTTCCTGGTACTCCTATCCACAGAGCATGCCATAAAAGTCTGCGGTGGGTTCCCCTTCTGAGACCCTCAACCATCTTTAGCACCCACGGCCCCTGACCCAGTTGTACCAACGGGCTCACACAGCCGGGAGTTCTGGAAACACTGCGGTTGGCTACTTCCGTAAGACCCATCTTCTATGGGAATTATAAATGTTCATTCGTGTCCGCAGACCCCCCTGACCGCCTCATGCAGAGGAGTATCCCCAGCAAGGCCATGATTGGCTGAGATGGGAATGTTCCTTTAGGGGGCTTTTACAAAGGCCAGGATGACCCCATAGGACACACCAACAGCGACAGGCTACCTGCAGCTTTTGATGTGGAGTTGAAAATGGCGCAAACCTGCCTGGAATACTGCATCAAAATCTGCAGTTAGACCTGAGGATTTTGTTGTGGAACCGTGTGGATTTGGTTGCATCCTGCGGGCTGCATGAACCAAAAGACACTTTTACATTAATGCATTCTCCCTAGCCACTGTGTAGTGATACGGAGGATCCTAGACAGTTAATAAGTTCCTGGGATCTCACTATGAGCTTCAAGGGGACATAGGAGGCGCCCCACCTGAGAAAGAAGCTGCTATTCCTGAAATATCCCAACACTGATTGGTGCTTTAGTTGCTTATCAACACCAGAGTAATTTTTCAGTGTGCGTATGCTGTCAGTTAGAGATTGGGAGCAGAAGAAGGCAGACACAAAAACAAGAGCAGGAGTGGGATATAGTGCGGTGAGACAGCGAGGGCGTCATCAGAAGAGATAGAGGAAGGAAGCACGGAGAGTAGTGGTGTGTCTCCTCCATCCTGAGTAAGGAAATTGCAGCCAGTAAGAAAGAGGTCATCATAGTGAGTGTTACCTCCCCTTGTGCAGTTACCTAACAGTGGGTAATAATCTACCCTGCACGAGCCCCTCCAGTTTGTTGCTGACGGCCCCGGACACAGTAAAGGAAGAAGCTTTATTGTATCCAAATAACCTTCACCCTGAGAGAAGTAAGAAATCTGACTGTCGATGTGGATACAATGTAACGGTTGTTATCATTGCTCCTAAATCCACCAGAGTGAACCGTCCCTATGACCTGACATTACATAGTAAACTGCAGGCCTTCAGTTCACTGGCATCCAATTGGACGGGTCTCGTTATTTCACCACCATCAGTAAGGTTTTCCTCATATAAAGGCACTGGCATCACAGATATCAGCAGTCAGTAGCTACGCAGAGACTCTTACCAACCGCCTGCTGCACGAGTCGCCGTATCTGTCAGAGCAGCTGCCACTGTGACCCCACCCACTCCAGCTACCTCTGGCTTGCTGCAACTGTACCTCCTACTGTGCACTTTCGGCATGGCTCCACCCCTTAGCTGCTGTGCAGGGACTCATTCACTGTACCAGCCAGAGACACCTAAATCCAGTACCTCGATCCTAACCCGAGCCATCAGAAGGGGGAGTTACAGATGTAAACGTGCCGTGCGGTTGGTTCTTTCCCCGGATATCATGGGAATCGGACACATACGGTGCCAAAGGCCTCCCCAAATGGGTCGGCGCTGCGGTGCGTGGAATTCTGGGAGGGAACAGTTTGATCATCAGCAGTAAGTGGCTCCCGTAGTCGCAGTCTTCGGAGCTTCGCCTCTTATACTATACGAATACAAGTAAAAGCATGTCGCTTTATAGTCTGATCCGTTCACGAATCCGCGGCGACCGGCCGGACCATGAAGGGGTTAACCTAACAATTGATGGACAATTTCTTGCAGCTGGGGGTGTTTCCACGTTTCGTACCGACATCGCTGCGCATTTACTTTCACCGAACACAAAAAAAGAAAACCCTTCCCCCATCTTTGTAACATCAGGAAACAAGTGACAACATGCATATTTTATTGTGTAATATCTCGGCTCCCTCCGAATGTAATTATATCCCTGCGAATGTCAGGGCTGCAAGTAATACAAAACAGAGGGGAGCGCGGGGTTCAGCGCGCCGCCGCACGGCCCTGATCACAATTAGCTATTGTCTCCTTCCACGTGAAGCAGCGAGGACGGCGTTTCCAGCTACATCGCACTCAGGTGCTGCGCGGCGCACGCAGGCAATTAGGACTTCATTCCCAAAGTAAAATATGAAATCTTGACGTAAGAATTAAAATCGCAATTTATGATGAGAAAGGCGAGAGAAAACGCAAAAGGGAGATTTACCAATATTGTCGCCACACGCATCAACGTATGAGATGGCGAAAGTGACGCAGGCGACACACGGGATAAATCGGACGCAGCCAGGTGGGGAGGTTTCTCTTCCTGAAACCTCTGACGTATGTGTGCCGCATTAATTTGTGGCGAAGATTAGCAAAGTGATGCCAAACTGTAAGCCACGCCCCTTTTCTACGCTAACAATGAAAAGTATTAAAATTCTACATATAAATATAAATTTGGCGCATTTCATGGGCTTCATTTTGGCAGGGAAATCAGATGACAGAATTCTGACCATTGGTGGGTCGGTTGACCCCGAACATGTGATGCAGCCCTGGGCAGCCAATGATGTCACCGCGGACGGCGCCTGGACTTCTGGTTGGGCTCATCACTTCCTGCAGTATCTCCTCATCCTGATTGGGAACTTTTTGACAAGTTTTTGGCGACTTTTCTCTCCTTCCCATTTCCTCCTACCTTCTTATTGGACTCCGTCTTCTATGTCTGGGGTCATCCCTGCTGCGACTCTTCCTGGTATTAACCCTTAGTCTACTGATCTGTGTCACAGCCACCTGACAGCAGCAGCCAGTCAGTGACTACTCAGGGGGCCTGATGATACCTCTATAAGGGGCGAGGGTCCCTTCAGCTCCCCTCTCAGGTTAGTGAACACCAAACTAGCCGCCAGGATGATAGAGGTTCCACCATCTTGGTGAGTTCCATCTGTCTCTGAGCACCAAAGAAGGACCACGCAAGAGCCCCCCACCTGTCACCTCTAGTAGCGCTGACACGCGACAGTGGAGACCCTGCAGATTCGGGGGCCGAGATGCAGTTATTGTCTTCTGCCCCCCCCTGAAGGTATCTTTGCACGTGGCGACTATTGCTGGAAACAAAATTTGGGCCATAATTGCCCCGTGTGCAGGCAGACCCGAACCGGGCGCTGAGCGACAAATCACTTACTTATCGGCCCATGTAAGCAGAAGCCGTTCAATCTGATGGAGGCGGCCGGCCCGAAGGAACCCGGACTGCTCCATCTCCATTCACTTGGACAACTATCGCCCCTGCGATTACAATGGAGCGATAGTCACTGTCACGGCTGCCGGACACTAATGCACCCAACAGTCCTACCGTGTAAAGGAGCCTTAAGGCTATATCGCTGGTTACAAACCGGTTGGTCAGCAAATGTAGCAGAGCTAAAGGGGTTGTGCCTCTCCTGAGATTGATGACCTCTCCTCATTAAAGGCATCAGTAGCTGATCAGCGGGGGTCTACCACCCAGGAAGGCCCCACCATACAGTGGCTTGGGGTAATACTGCAGGCTGAGCCCCATTTACCTCAATCAGCCTGCTGGGCCACTGCGCAATCACATGATCTCGCGGTCAGATCAGCTATCCATGACCTAAATGTCCTGAGGAAGGTCATCAATCTTAGACATTTCCAATTTAAAGGGTCTTTTCCGACTACCACATTTGTTGTTGGGAAGCAGAGATTGCGGCTCCAGGGAGGTAATTTGCATATTTCCAGTGCATTCTGGGAAGAGTGAAGAGTTGCTGTGAGTAGGACAATTGCTGGGAGTAGTAGCAACTTATAGGTAATATATCATCACAAGGATTCTTGACATTTAGAAGTTTGGAAGTGACATCAAGTGGCAACATGGAGGGGGAGGGGCCATATGGTGAGCTGCAGCGTATGCTATATGTTTACAGACCGACCGGCCAGAAATGTGAGCTCATTAGAGATGAGCGAACGTACTCGTCCGAGCTTGATACTCGTTCGAGTATTAGCGTGTTCGAGATGCTCGTTACTCGTGACGAGTACCACGCGATGTTCGAGTTCCTTTCACTGTCGCTGGATAGTCAGAGCACCCTCCTGTCTATATCTCAGCGCGTTGAGGAGGAGGAGGTGGAGGAGCATGAGGAGGAGGGGGAAGAGACAGCTTGGCCCACTGCTGAGGGTACCCATGCTGCTTGCCTGTCATCCTTTCAGCGTGTATGGCCTGAGGAGGAGGAGGAGGATCCTGAAAGTGATCTTCCGAGTGAGGACAGCCATGTGTTGCATACAGGTACTCTGGCACACATGGCTGACTTCATGTTAGGATGCCTTTCTCGTGACCCTCGCGTTACACGCATTCTGGCCACTACGGATTACTGGGTGTACACACTGCTCGACCCACGGTATAAGGAGAACCTTCCCACTCTCATTCCCGAAGAGGAAAGGGGTTCGAGAGTGATGCTATACCACAGGACCCTGGCGGACAAGTTGATGGTAAAATTTCCATCCGACAGCGCTAGTGGTAGAAGGTGCAGTTCCGAGGGCCAGGTAGCAGGGGAGGCGCGGAGATCAGGCAGCTTGTACAGCACAGGCAGGGGAACACTCTCTAAGGCCTTTGACAGCTTTCTGGCTCCCCAGCAAGACTGTGTCACCGCTCCCCAGTCAAGGCTGAGTCGGCGGGAGCACTGTAAAAGGATGGTGAGGGAGTACGTAGCCGATCGCACAACCGTCCTCCGTGACGCCTCTGCCCCCTACAACTACTGGGTGTCGAAGGTGGACACGTGGCCTGAACTCGCGCTGTATGCCCTGGAGGTGCTTGCTTGCCCTGCGGCTAGCGTCCTGTCAGAGAGGGTGTTTAGTGCGGCTGGGGGAATCATCATGGATAAGCGTACCCACCTGCCAACCAACAGTGCCGACAGGCTAACACTCATCAAGATGAACAAAGCCTGGATTTCACCAGACTTCTCTTCTCCACCAGCGGACAGCAGCGATACCTAAGCAATACGTAGGCTGCACCCGCGGATGGAAGCATCGTTCTCTCTCACCATCCAAAACGGGGACCTTTTAGCTTCATCAATCTGTGTATAATATTCCTCCTCCTCCTGCTCCTCCTCCTGAAACCTGACGTAATCACACCAAACGGGCAATTTTTCTTAGGCCCACAAGGCTCAGTCATATAATTTTTGTAAACAATTTTTATACGTTTCAATGCTCATTAAAGCGTTGAAACTTTCACCTGAACCAATTTTTATTTTAACTGGGCTGCCTCCAGGCCTAGTTACCAATTAAGCCACATTAACCAAAGCGATTAATGGGTTTCACCTGCCCTCTTGGTTGGCCATGGCCAATTTTTCTGACGTACATTAGTACTGTTGGTACACCAATTTTTGTGGGCCCTCGCCTACAGTGTAATCCAATTAATTTTTTGCCCACCTGCATTACAGCTGACGTTACATCCGCTGTGTTGGGCACTGCAATGGGATATATTTATGTACAGCGGGTGGGTTCCAGGGAGCCACCCCTGCTGTGGGTGCACACGGAATTCCCATTGCGGAGTTGTACCTGCCTGTGATTATTTATAAAAACCGCGGTCTGACTGGGGCATGCAGACACCTTGACAGAATGAATAGTGTGTGGCACATGGGTTCCCCATTGCTATGCCCACGTTTGCAGCTCCTGACGGAGGTGGCACAGGATTGGATTTCTCATTGCTTCTGTACAGCATTATGGGCTATCGCCCCGCCCCTTTTAAAGAGGGTCGCTGCCTAGCCGTGCCAACCCTCTGCAGTGTGTGCCTGCGGTTCCTCCTCATGGCAGACACACTTATAAATAGACATGAGGGTGGTGTGGCTATGAGGCCAGCGTGTGGCATGAGGGCAGCTGAAGGCTGCGCAGGGACACTTTGGTGTGCGCTGTGGACACTGGGTCGTGCGGGGGGGGGGGGGGGTTGGGCAGCATGTAACCCAGGAGAAGAGGCAGTGGAGTGTCATGCAGGCAGTGATTGTGCTTTGTTGGAGGTAGTGTGGTGCTTAGCTAAGGTATGCATTGCTAATGAGGGCTTTTCAGAAGTAAAAGTTGTTGGGAGGGGGGGGGCACTCTTGCCACTATTGTGGCTTAATAGTGGGACCTGTGAACTTGAGATGCAGCCCAACATGTAGCCCCTCGCCTGCCCTATCCGTTGCTGTGTCGTTCCCATCACTTTCTTGAATTGCCCAGATTTTCACAAATGGAAACCTTAGCGAACATCGGCGATATACAAAAATGCTCGGGTCGCCCATTGACTTCAATGGGGTTCGTTACTCGAAACAAACCCTCGAGCATCGCGAAAATTTCATCCCGAGTAACGAGCACCCGAGCATTTTGGTGCTTGCTCATCTCTAGAGGAGACACAGATTAGATATTAGACAGTGAGGGGGATCAATGAGTGGAACAGGTTGCCAGGGGAGGTGGGGAGTTCCCCTTCAATGGAAATGTTCAGAGGCTGGACAGATATCTGTCTGGGATGATTTAGTGAATCCTGCACTGAGCCGGGGTTTGGACCCGATGACCCTGGAAGTCCTGATAACCCCGGTGGTCCCGAGGACGCCAGAGGACCCAATGATCCCAGAAGCCCTTTTAACGAAACCATTCTAGGATTGTATGATTTATCAGCACAGCTATCCTGCAGAAGAGGGATGACTGAGTGGACCTACCTAGTCATAAATTATTGGCAATAACGCTCCTATAAAGGGAATTTCCACCTAAAACATGCCCATCATTTTTTTTAAACGCATAACTGGAATAGCCGCCATATTGGATCAAGTCATCTTGCCAAAACTGCCATTTTTCCCTTTAGTTGCTGACATTGGACAACTATGGGACAAGTTTATAGAAGAGTCACAGACCTGAAGAGAGTGGGAGAAAACTTCTAGGCAGGTGGGTGAGAAGAAGAGTCATCTCCACAGGTCCAAAACGACTGACAGTGATAACAATTAGAGGAGGGAGTACAGCTCTGGAGGAAAAGCGCTGCTTTGACATGTGAATGACTGTGCAGTCTGAGAACTAGAACCTTCATGAGCAGACGGGACTTGTAGCATTTGGAGTATAGAAATGAAAGACATAAAAACCCGGAGGATGAAAGTCGCTGCCCGGTCGGCGCTCTTCGGCGTTTCAGACTCCGGATGATTGCGCATCACCTGGCTGAAGGCGGACCTCAATCACGGCACTCATTTGCCCGAGTCGCCGGTTCCGTCTGTCTCTAAACATTAATTGCACTTTAGTTAATTTACGAACTCCATTAACTTTTAATTACAACAGCATTCTGGGGGAATTTCTGCGATTTCTGATGCTGGGCTTCTCTGAACGGGGCATTAAATATTCTGCGCTGTCGGCGGTCACTGGAGATAAAGCACAAGGATTGTCAGCGCTGGTAGATAAAGGATTTCTGCGCTCCATTAACCGCGCTCGTTGCAGGTGTGTTTATTCAAGGGCATTGTCCGTGGCGAATATATTCTGTGGCGGGGGCTACACTAGGCACAGGAACATTTATGGTGCTGGGTCGGCCATCACAATAAAGATGTAGCAGAGCTGAGACAGCGCTGTGGCGTATTGATGTCACTACGCACGGGACTGCGGGTGTAATGGCAGCGACACGCCAGGTTCATGTCCGTCACTCTCATGGCTGTCGTCTGATACCGAATTCCCCCTATAAACAGAGTGAAATCAAATTCTCGCTGACAGAAGCCACCACTAGGGGGAGCTGCACACCAAGGGGTCCTGTGGGCACCAATTTGTGGTGGACGGTACCCGGACTGAAACCTGCAGGGTTTAAAGGGGTTGTCCCGCGCCCAAACGTTTTTTTTTTTTTCAATAGCCCCCCCGTTCGGCGCGAGACAAACCCAATGCATGTGTTAAAAAAAAAAAAAGTTTAGTACTTACCCGAATCCCCGCGCTGCGGCGACTTCTTCCTTACCTTAGTAAGATGGCCGCCGGGATCTTCACCCACGATGCACCGCAGGTCTTCTTCCATGGTGCACCGTGGGCTCTGTGTGCAATCCATTGCCGATTCCAGCCTCCTGATTGGCTGGAATCGGCACGTGACGGGGCGGAGCTACGAGGAGCCGCTCTCCGGCATGAGCGGCCCCATTCAGAAGGTAGAAGACCGGACTGCGCAAGCGCGTCTAATCGGGCGATTAGATGCTGAAATTAGACGGCACCATGGAGAGGGGGACGCCAGCAACGGAGCAGGTAAGTGAATAACTTCTGTATGGCTCATAATTAATGCACGATGTACATTACAAAGTGCATTTATATGGCCATACAGAAGTGTATAGACCCACTTGCTGCCGCGGGACAACCCCTTTAATATGGCCATACAGAAGTGTATAGACCCACCTGCTGCCGCGGGACAACCCCTTTAAGCCACAGGACTGTGAGCGGCAGCAACGAGCGCGGCGGTGCCAAAGACTTCATTTAAACGCTCACGCTTTGTATTGATGTGAACGCACGCACCATTATAATCCCTGCTCTGTACTGTTATAAATAGGGTTGCCACCCGACCAGTAATTCACCGGCCCACCCCCTATAGGATCTACAGCACCTATGGCGCTTCCTACAAGAAGTTTGCTCTACTTTGGCTGTGGACTCTCTGTACTGCAGTCGTGCCAGGAAGAACAGTGAGAGGAGCGGAGGCTGCAGAGTCACAGCACGTTATTATGCCAAAGACCAAGCGTGATCTAGGTGAAGGCCTGATGTCTGTCTGTATCAGTATGGGTGACACTAGAAGGTACACTCATGGTCAAAGTCCCTGCACCCCCAGAAGAAGCTGTCGTTCTGCTGCAGACCCCGTCCTGCGGCTCCATCTCAGGCAGATCTGTAAATGATGGGAGTTGTAGTGATTAGATGGATCAGAGACTACCGCCTGGAGGCACTCGCATGGGTCACATGACTACCGCCTGGAGGCACTCGCACGGGTCAGAGACTACCGCCTGGAGGCACTCGCATGGCTCACATGACTACCGCCGGGAGGCACTCGCACGGGTCACATGACTACCGCCTAGAGGCACTTGCACGGGTCACATGACTACCGCCTAGAGGCACTTGCACGGGTCACATGACTACCGCCTGGAGGCACTCGCACGGGTCACATGACTACCGCCGGGAGGCACTCGCACGGGTCACATGACTACCGCCGGGAGGCACTCGCACGGGTCACATGACTAACGCCTGGAGGCACTCGCACGGGTCAGAGACTACCGCCTGGAGGCACTCGCACGGGTCACATGACTACCGCCTGGAGGCACTCGCATGGCTCACATGACTACCGCCGGGAGGCACTTGCACGGGTCACATGACTACCGCCTGGAGGCACTCGCACGGGTCACATGACTACCGCCTGCAGTAAACGTTGCGGTGTCCGCAGTATTAGTGCATATTCAGATGAGCAGATTTGCGCCGGTGTGGCACAGAGGGCGCGGCCGGCGATGCATTGGATTCCACTGGCTTCATTCAGACAAACTGCTTTTCCACATCAGGAAAAATCGGATGCGCTCGGTCTGTGTCGGCCGTATATTTTATTTGCCGCGTGAAGAGATCGGTCTGGCGCTATCTTTGGAGGTGATACGCAGCGAGCTCCCACAGATAAAAGGGAGGGGGAGGAGTCACCCTGCGGACAACGGAGGGAAGGGGAGACGGCCTAATTAGGCATTAATTACTCTGGGCAGCAGCGACAATCTTTCTGACTTGAACACAGGCATTCCTTAATGATTTCATCATGGAGGAAACGAGAAGGAGATCGGAAACGCTGCGGGGTCTGAGGGGCCGCCCCTCTGAGGTGAACATCCGCGGGGTCGGAGGGGTCTGGGGGGCCGCCCCTCTGAGGTGAACATCCGCGGGGTCGGAGGGGTCTGAGGGGCCGCCCCTCTGAGGTGAACATCCGCGGGGTCGGAGGGGTCTGAGGGGCCGCCCCTCTGAGGTGAACATCCGCGGGGTCGGAGGGGTCTGCGGGGTCTGAGGGGCCGCCCCTCTGGGGTGAACATCCGCGGGGTCTGAGGGGTCTGAAGGGTCTGAGGGGCCGCCCCTCTGAGGTGAACATCCGCGGGGTCGGAGGGGTCTGAGGGGTCTGAGGGGCCGCCCCTCTGAGGTGAACATCCGCGGGGTCGGAGGGGTCTGAGGGGCCGCCCCTCTGAGGTGAACATCCGCGGGGTCAGAGGGGTCTGAGAGGCCGCCCCTCTGAGGTGAATATCCGCGGGGTCGGAGGGGTCTGAGGGGTCTGAGGGGCCGCCCCTCTGAGGTGAACATCCGCGGGTTCGGAGGGGTCTGAGGGGCCGCCCCTCTGAGGTGAACATCCGCGGGTTCGGAGGGGTCTGAGGGGTCTGAGGGGCCGCCCCTCTGAGGTGAACATCCGCGGGGTCGGAGGGGTCTGAGGGGCCGCCCCTCTGAGGTGAACATCCGCGGGGTCGGAGGGGTCTGAGGGGCCGCCCCTCTGAGGTGAACATCCGCGGGGTCGGAGGGGTCTGAGGGGCCGCCCCTCTGAGGTGAATATCCGCGGGGTCGGAGGGGTTAAGGCAGGAAATGAGGGCCAGAGGGTAAATAGATGAGTAACTCAGAAGGGATATATATTACAGTATACATATAGTATATGTGTAGGTACTAGTATGTATATTCAGAGGTACCAGTGTATATAGGTAATAGTGTGTGTATATAGTACATCTATAGGTACCATAGTGTATGTGCAGGTACTAGTGTGTATATGAGCAGTAGTGTGTATGTAGGTCCTGTATATAGTATATTTATAGGTATTAGTGTATGTGTGTGTATGTATGTATATGTTTGTGTGTAATATATATATATTGTATAGGTAATAGTGTGTGTATAGTATTTGTATAGGTACTACCGTAGTATGTGTGTGTCATATATAGACACACACATACCAGTACCTATACAAATACTATATACCTAGTAGTACATATACACACTAGTGCCTATACATATACTATATACACACACTAATATATATTTATTAGTGTGTGTATAGTATATGTACAGGTACTAATGTGTGTATATCTATATATATAAAGATGAAAGCCCTCACTGACTGACTGACTGACTGACTGACTGACTGACTGACTCACTGACTGACTCACTGACTCACTGACTCACTGACTCACTGACTCACTGACTGACTGACTGACTGACTGACTCACTGACTGACTGACTCACTGACTCACTGACTCACTGACTCACTGACTCACTGACTCACTGACTGACTGACTCACTGACTCACTGACTCACTGACTCACTGACTGACTGACTGACTCACTGACTGACTGACTCACTGACTGACTGACTGACTGACTGACTGACTCACTGACTGACTGACTGACTCACTGACTGACTCACTGACTGACTCACTGACTCACTGACTGACTGACTCACTGACTCACTGACTGACTGACTCACTGACTGACTGACTGACTCACTGACTCACTGACTGACTGACTCACTGACTGACTGACTCACTGACTGACTGACTGACTCACTGACTCGCCAAAAGTTCTCCAACTTCCCGATATCGTAGAAACATGAATTTTGGCACGAGCATAGATTATCTCCAAAATAGGAAAAGTAATTGGGTCCCAACTCGATTATTCAATTCTAGCGCAAAAGAATTGGCGTCAAAACTTTACGTACGGAATCTAATTTTCTCACTTTCCGGTGTCATAGAAACGTGAAATTTGGCAGGAGCATTGATTATATCAGAAATAGGAAAAGCTAATGGGTCCCAACATGATTATTCAATTCTATGCGCAAAAGAATTAGCGTCTAAATTTTACGTACGGAATGTAATTTTCTCACTTTCCGGTGTCATAGAAACGTGAAATTTGGCACGAGCATTGATTATGTCATGAATAGAATAAGCTAATGGGTCCCACCTCGATTATTCAATTCTAAGCGCAAAAGAATTAGCGTCCAAATTTTATGTACGTAATCTAATTCTCTCACTTCCTGATGTCATTTTATATAAAGGAAACGTCGCATGGTTACCTCCACGTGGTGTTTCCTGGGTAAAGCAGAGAACTATGCAAAATGGTGAACATATGTTTTTCCTCAGTATCTCTAAAGTAACCACGACTTCATAAGCTTTTCCGTGTGAACACCAGATAAACACCAGTACCAAATTAACTCGGGTGAAGCCGGGTATATCAGCTAGTCTATATATATAAAGACGAAAGCCCTCACTGACTCACTGACTCACTGACTGACTGACTGACTCACTGACTGACTGACTCACTCACTGACTGACTGACTCACTCACTCATTCACTCACTCACTGACTGACTCGCCAAAAGTTCTCCAACTTCCCGATGTCGTAGAAACATGAAATTTGGCACACACATAGATTATCTCCAAAATAGGAAAAGTAATTGGGTCCCAACTCGATTATTCAATTCTATGTGCAAAAGAGTTGGCGTCGAAATTTTACGTACATAATCTAAATCTCTCACTTCCCAATGTCATAGAAACTTAAAATTTGGCACGAGCATTGATTATGTCATAAATAGGAAAAGCTAATGGGTCCCAACTCGATTATTCAATTCTATGCGCAAAAGAATTAGCGTCCAAATTTTACGTACGGAATGTAATTCTCTCACTTTCCGGTGTCATAGAAACGTAAAATTTGGCACGAGCATTGATTATGTCATAAATAGGAAAAGCTAATGGGTCCCAACTCCATTATTCAATTCTATGCGCAAAAGAATTAGCGTCCAAATTTTACGTACAGAAAGTAATTTTCTCACATAGAAACTTAAAATTTGGCACGGGCATTGAATATGTCATAAATAGGAAAAGTTAATGGGTCCTAACTCAATTATTCAATTCTATGCGCAAAAGAATTAGCGTCCAAATTTTACGTGCGTAATGTAATTTTCTCACTTTCCAGTGTCATAGAAACGTGAAATTTGGCACGAGCATTGATTATGTCATAAATAGGAAACGCTAATTGGTCCCAACTCCATTATTCAATTCTATGCGCAAAAGAATTAGCGTCCAAATTTTACGTACGGAATGTAATTTTCTCACTTTCCGGCGTCATAGAAACGTGAAATTTGGCACGAGCATTGATTATGTCATCAATAGAATAAGCTAATGGGTCCCAACTCGATTATTCAATTCTATGCGCAAAAGAATTAGCATCCAAATTTTACGTACGGAATCTACTTTTCTCACTTTCCGGTGTCATATAAACGTGAAATTTGGCACGAGCATTGATTATGTCATAAATAGGAAAAGCTAATGGGTCCCACCTCGATTATTCAATTCTAGTGCAAAAGAATTGGCGTCGAAATTCTACGTGCGGAATGTAATTTTTTCACTTTCCGGTGTCACAGAAACGGCAAATTTGGCATGAGCATTGATTATGTCATAAATAAGAAAAGCTAATGGGTCCCAACTTCATTATTCAATTCTGTGCGCAAAAGAATTAGCGTCCAAATTTTACGTGCGGAATGTAATTTTCTCACTTTCCGGTGTTATAGAAACGGGAAATTTGGCACGAGCATTGATTATGTCATAAATAGGAAACGATAATGGGTCCCAACTTGATTATTCAATTCTATGCGCAAAAGCATTAGCGTCCAAATTTTACGTACGGAATGTAATTTTCTCACATAGAAACTTAACATTTGGCACGGGCATTGATTATGTCATAAATAGGAAAAGTTAATGGGTCCCAACTCGATTATTCAATTCTATGCGCAAAATAATTAGCGTCCAAATTTTACGTACGGAATCTAATTCTCTCACTTCCCAGTGTCATAGAAACTCGAAATTTGGCAGGAGCATTGATTATGTCATAAATAGGAAAAGCTAATGGGTCCTAACTCGATTATTCAATTCTATGCGCAAAAGAATTAGCGTCCAAATTTTACGTACAGAATGTAATTTTCTCACTTTCCGGTGTCATAGAAACGTGAAATTTGGCACGAGCATTGATTATGTCATAAATAGGAAAAGCTAATGGGTCCCAACTCCATTATTCAATTCTAAGTGCAAAAGAATTAGCGTCCAAATTTTACGTATGAAATCTAATTCTCTCACTTCCTGATGTCATTTTATATAAAGGAAACTTCGCATGGTTACCTCCCCGTGGTGTTTCCTGGGTAACGCAGAGAACTATGCAAAATGGTGAACATATGTTTTCCCGGTATCTCTAAAGTAACCACGACTTCATAAGATTTTCCGTCTGAACACCTGATAAACACCAGTACCAAATTAACTCGGGCGAAGCCGGGTATATCAGCTAGTATAGTATATGTATATGTACTAGTGTGTAAATCAGCAATAGGGTGTATGTAGGTTGCAGCAGGCCTCAGCAGCACTATAAGCCGTGGCCGCCCGCTCACTGGCCGTGCTATACTGGTCCCAGTAGCGTAATGAATTACTCCCAGCTGTAGTCTTGTAGCATATACTATAAACGTAGGCCGGCTGCACACGGGTGGGTCGAACTCCGCATGCAGGAACCGCCCCTGTGGCTAGCCGGCATCTGTGCATACCTGCCCTTCCGTATGCTCACTGTACTGCGGCTGGTTCGCACGGCTCGCCGTTGGACAAACGCATTACAGGTTTAGGTTTTTTTTAAACCTCTGCTTTTCCTGAGTCATCGCCTAGTGAAGACGCAGAATCTGCAACCTTTCCAGAATGTCTTAGCGGAAGGGCTGAAATGGAAGCCGTCTGAGTGGAATCCACGCAAAAATAGATCATGTTGTGATTTTTCCTTCACGAGCGGGTAGTCGCAATTGTTTTCCGCTCGTGTAGAGAAAAGAGCGGTTTTCAATAGCATGCTATGGGCAGCATTTGCTGCGGAATCTGGCGGCGGATGCCCCTATGCAGCCGGCCTTAGTATTACCTCAGCTGGCAGTTGGGCAGGAGACGGGTAGGCTGCATAGACTGCCTAAAGGCCTGGCACTTCACCGCCACCACTAATGCTGTAACCTCTGTCCTCATCTTTGCTGTTAGCTTTAGAGCTTCCCTCCAGTGTATTCTATTTGTAGTGGCCCGGAAGGTTCTCCAGGGTAGCCACACAGTCACCAGTCCTGTAACACCCAGCTGGGGGCTCCAAGGAGACATAGAAGGTGCTGTACATCAGAAAGACCCTATATTTCCCCTTCTTCTCAAAGCTAAAGATAACTGCCTGGCAACAGCTGGCTGCTGATTGGCTGCTTGTCTTGCTACCAGTGATTGGAGGAAGGAGATTGTGTGAAAGTCCAGAGTGGGAAAATAGCAGTGGGAGGCAGAATGTTACTGGGAGGTGTAGAGAGAAAGTGTGGGAGTTAAGACAGCAAGAGGAGTCGGCAGTGTAGAGAGTCGTGAGCAGGCGGTCGGAGGAGGAGGATGTGCAGGAGGAGTCCTGCAGTGAGAGCAGAGATATCCTGTCCTTGAGTGAGGAAGCCAGGATTCACCAACTTCTTCATCAGCCGCGGTGTGGAGGAGAAAGTTTGGGACCCGTTTCACTAAAACAGTGAGTTACATAAACCTGGTGAAGTCAAGGCCAGGGAAAGTAAAGAGGCCCATCTGAAAGTCCACTTCTTTAACTGCGTTATAATCTTCCAGTAAGCCCAACAGATAACTAGGACTGTGGGAATTCTGCTGATAACCTCTAGAGTCAAGTAGAGAGCGCTGAAGGTTAAATTGTGCATTAACGTTTATGCTGCTTCAAAGTAATATCTCTGCTAACTTCTGCAAGACTACCGTTGTTGTTATTGTTGCATACTGTGCACTTCCAGTTTACTAAATCAAAGCTACCAAGACTCGTGTCAGTTATTTCACCATTAACTATTGGAGTCCTGGATGAAGTGCTGGTATCATGTGACAAACCCCTGTTAGAAAATTAAACATTACAAACCCCTTTTGCCACTGTGTGGCGACTGAGCCAGGTACCTTGCCACCATTGCCAAGAGGGATCGCAGAACCACCCATGACATCCATCTTGCTTTCCATGGTCTCCCCCACTTTGGCGCATCCCACTTGGACACAGCATATTCACATCAGCCCCTCTCTCCTAGCATCACCCATGCACAGTTCACCTATAGTCTTTACTTTCTTCCTAAGCCTTAAACCCTCTAATGCTGCAGAGAAACACAACAGCCAACCTCAAACATCTCCTAACTGTCTGCTACTAGCAGCAGGGGATATCTCTCCCATTCTTGGTGTAGTGGCTCAGTACATGTTTTCCTGGCCCCCTCCATATTGTCATACATGTATGTCTTATGTAGATGCTCTGTGCAAAACTGTCTTGTCATTCTGTTATGTGTATTGCACAGCTGCAGCATGTGAGGGGTTAATGTCTGCAAAGTGTGAACTGACTGTTTGGTAAATGTAGCAATTCATGTCCTGTCACGTGGTATGAGTGAGGCTATAAATGTGAGTGATTGACAGCGAGAAAGGAGTTTGGGGGTTTCCATCTTCTGGAGCTGAGAGAAAGTATAGAGGCACATGGGGGCACCTTCAGCGCTCATGTGTTGAAGATGGAAGAGGAGGAGAGATTTCCCTAGCACAAGGATCAGCATGAGCAGTGAGTGAGCCCACCCCAGAGAGAGAGAGCGTGAGACAGTCCTACGTTATCTTACCCAAGTCCCCATGCAGACGTACTTTTCTTTTCTCAACTGTTCACGCCCAAGCGTCCTGAAGTCTGGGACCACGGGTGGAGGTACACGTCTACAGTTGTCACATACACAGACATCCTGAAGTCTGGGACCGCTGAGTGGAGGTACTCGCCTTCAAGTCTGCTTGCATATATCCATAACTCTACCCGCCCTTGGAATACTGTCTATTTTTGCCTTGTATTGTCGGAGTTGTTTCCCAGTAAAGTTATTTCCAGGCCCTGACTGTTCCCGGGAACCTAAGGTACTATACTACTGTCTGTGGCTCAATTATTCTTAAATTCTTGGAGGATAGATACACCAACTGACCAACGGAGAAAGAGTCCGAGATGGTGTGTCTGTTAGCACCACCCCTTAATATGCCTTTCCTGGCCTATTCTAAATTCCGTTGGACCTCACCCCAAACCTCTTGAAGCTTAGCAATTCTAGCATCAGTTGCAGGATTCTCGGAAACTGAAGAATCCCCCAAAGAACATCTGGGGTGATAACCCACATTACAGAAAAACGGCGAGGTACCGGATGCAGAATTGCAATGATTATTAATGCCAAATTCTGCCAACGCCAAAAACTCTGCCCATTGCTGTTGCTGATTGCTCACATAGAGCCTGAGATACTGAATAAGTTCTTGGTTCCTGCGTTCCGTCTGCCCATTAGATTCTGGGTGAAAGGCCGTGGAAAATGACAACCCCACTCCCAAGTTCTTACAGAACGCACGCCAAAAACGGGCCACAAATTTTACCCCCCGATCAGACACTACATCATCGGGGATGCTATGTAACCGTACCACTTCCTTGGATGCCAATGGATGGTAACTTCTTCAATGGAACAAAATGAGCCATCTTAGAAAAGCGGTAAACTGCCACCCATATTACCGAATACCCTTGAGAAACGGTAAAATCGGTAATGAAATCGATGGATAAGTGCATGGTCTGGATGGAACAGGCAGAGGCAGTATAGGCCCCTCAGGGCATCTCCTAACACTCTTCCCATAAGCGCAGGTGGTACAGGCCTCCACAAAACTCCTGACATCCCGGGCCATCCGCGGCCACCAGTACAAACGTTTGCATAATTCTAACGTACTACGGATTCCTGTGTGACCCGCTAAGACCGATGTATGGACCTCCTCCAGTACCTGCAACCACCAGGCATTGGTTACAAAAAGCTTCCCTTCAGGAAGAGAAACTGGGGCCTCAGCCTGAGCCGCCAAAATGTGATTGGATACATCTGACGTCAAGGCCGCCACCACTATCCCAGGTGACAAAATCCCCTCAGAGAGAGTGGAGATCCTCCTGCTCAGGAGCTCCGAAACAATGAGATAAAGCATCAGCCCTAACATTCTTAGACCCTGGAATATATGTAATGACAAAATTAAAGCGTGAGAAGAACAAAGCCCACCGGGCCAGTCGCACATTAAAACGTTTGTCAAAGTATATCAAATTTTTATGATCCGTAAATACTGTAAATTGATGCTTGGCCCCTTCCAGAAAATGTCTCCACTCCTCAAACGCCCATTTGATGGCCAATTATTCTCTATTGCCAACATCATAGTTTCTCTTTGCCGGACCAAACTTCCTGGAAAAGAAGGCACACGGGTGCAACTTGGCTAGAGAGGCGATAAAACCGCACCCACACCATCTTCAGACGCGTCTACCTCCACCACAAAAGGCAGGTTAAGATCAGGTAGTACCAATACAGGGGCTGACGAGAATGCCTTCTTCAAACATACAAAAGCCTCTATTGCCGCAGGTGACCAGTTAACTAAATCGTCGCCCTTCTTGGTTAGGTCAGTCAACGGTTTGGCCACCAAAGAAAAGTTCCTGATAAGTTCCTTACAGTAAAAATTTGCGAAACCAAGAAAGCGCTGCAATCTCTTTAGACTGGTCGGTTGGCACCATTCAGTTATGGCGCGGACCTTATCGGAATCCATCTGTATGGCGGAAGGGGTTATCACATAGCCCAGAAATGACACCTTCTGCACCCCGAACTGACACTTCTCCAAATTTGGCAAATAATTTATTGTCTCGAAGACGCGAAAGAACAACATGTAAATGACTCACATGAGACTCACAATCAGAAGAGAAAATTAATATGTCATCCAAATATACCACCATGAAGGCCCTTGTCATATAATGAAAAATGGCGTTCATGAAGCCCTGGAAAACGGCCAGAGCATTGCATAATCCAAACGGCATTACTAAACATTCAAAATGTCCGAACGGGGTATTAAATGTGGTCTTCCATTCATCCCCTTCATGGATTCTAATCAGGTTGTAAGCTCCCCTCAGATCGAGCATGGAGAACCATCTAGCCCCTACAACCTGATTAGGTAAATCGGGAATAAGTGGAACAAGTGGAGTATTGATTCTTTTACAGTAATCATATTTAATGCCCGATAGTCAATACAAGGCCGGAGACTACTATCCTTCTTCTCCACGGAGAACAGTCCGGCCCCAGCAGGGGACTCCGAATGGCGTATATGGCCCTTGGCCAAGCTCTCGGTTACATACTCCTTTATAGCCTCACATTCTGGCACAGTAACATTGTAAATACCCCCTTTGGGATCTTACTTTCGGGAAGGAGATCAATCTTGCAATCCCACTCCCTATGAGGGGGTAAAGCTTCCGAAAGGTGTTTGGAAAATACATCTGTGAATCCTTCTAAATACTTAGGTAGGCCGACCACCTCACAACCAGAGGAATGCAACTGGACAGTTGCCAAATGGTCCAGGCATCCTGTACCCCACTGTATCAACTCGGACGCCGCCCAATCAATAACGGGGTTATGTAGTTGCAACCACGGTAACCCCAACACGACATCAACCGATAGACCTTTCATCACCAATAATGTACAGATCTCTGAATGTAGAGCTCCCACCGAAAACCTTAGTTCCGGTGTAATCTTCTTTATCAAACCCGCCGCCAGCGGGGTGGCATCAATTCCAGAGGCCTGTAAATTGGGATTTAAATCTCGCATCTCGGAAGCTATTGACTTAACAAACTCGAAATTCACAAAATTAACTGCCGCCCCTGAGTCGACAAAAGCGTGACCAGAAATGAGGCTGGAACCTAACAGAATGGAACAAGGGAAAAGCAACTTGGAAAAACCCAGAAGAACCTGAGCTTCTAGGTGATCCTTCCAGAGATCGCCTAGGAGCGGAAGTTTTCCTGTCACAGGGGGCGACAAGATGTCAAGGGTCCTCACAGTAGAAGGACAGACTGTTTCTTTGTCGGAAAACCCGGCGCTCTGGTGCTGACCGGTATTCCAGTTCCATCTTCTCAATCTGGTTACCGGGGGAACTGGGCTGGTGACCCTTCTAGCCCTCAGGCGCCGGTCAGCCTGTACAGCTAACGTCATTGCCGTCTAACGTCTTAGGCTCCGGGTGACCCAACAACAAGTCCTTTACCGACGCAGAGAGCCTGGTCAAAAATAAGTCCTTTAAGTGATGGTCATTCCACCCAGAATCTACACAGAACTGTCGGAATTGTGAACAAAACTCCTCGGCTGTCCTCTTACCCTGATGCAGGCTCAATAATTTAGAAATCGCATAACCTGCATGATCTGGCTCATCGTATATCCGACCCAAGATGAAGAAAAAGGCATCCACTGACTGACGAGAGAGGGAATCTGATGGTAATAAAAAAGCCCAATTCTGTGGGTCCCCTCTTAGTCTGGAAATCACAATTCCAAGCCTCTGATGTTCTGACCCAGAGGAATGTGGGCGCAAACTAAAATATAGTCTACAACCCTCACAGAATGCAAAAAATGCCTTACGGTCACCAGAAAGAAGGTCAGGTAAAGTCGCCTTGGGTTCACAAATAGGTAAGGGTCCCCGTGATACCATCGCCGGAGTCCCTGCCACCGTCTTCTCCTGGTGCAAGAGACGAGCCGACAAGTCCTGTACCACCTCAGTCAAATTCTGGACCTGATTTATGACTGCTGTAACAGCCTCCATAATGCGCAGATACTCGGGGTTCACCTTCTACCCCGAATCTTTGTATGGCCAGTGTTTCTGTCAGGGTTGGCTAGGAACGGAAGACTGGAAGTCCCTAACAACCAACCCTCTCCCCTGTCCCTACCTACTTGCCCCCTTGGCTAAACCCCAGGGCGACAACTGAGCGGCGGTCCCTACTCTGCACTGATGGGGACCCCGGAAACGGAGAGGAAAGACCAACTAATCAGATGACAGAATATACAAAATCCAAGACAGGACTAAGAGAGCCAAATAACCAACAAAGAACTATCAAGGAAACAAGGGAAAGCCAAGATCAAGGTCAGAGCTAACCGGGTCAGAGGAGTGGAACTAGCAACCTGAGCGGGTGTTAGCTGGAGAACAATTAGCAAACACTGGCATGGACTGACAGTGTCTGCTGAACTAAATACCCAAAACCCCGCCTAGATTGGGGCGATACCTGGTGACACGCTGGCAGGTAATGCATGAAGTCCAACCCTCCTCCGGCCGCGCCCCCTAACAGGGGCCCGCCACCGGTCCGGACCCCAACCACCCCAGGCGATCTTCGGGCAACACCACCACGGCCACTGACGACCGCGGGCACGTCCATGCCGCACACCACCACCGGCCACGCAAGTCTCCTCCTCCTGTGTATATAGTGTATGTACAGGTGTGTGTGTATATATAGGTACTAGTGTGTATATAGTGCATATAAAGGTACTAGTGTGTGTGTGTATATCTCTATATATAATGTACTACTGTGTATATAGTGTATGTATAGGTACTACTGCTCTTCTTCCAGCTTCCATCTTAATCCCTGAAGTGGAGAAGGGAGCCGCAGACTCTGTTTCCAAAGAGACCCCAACAAGATCTCCACCTGAGCCGGACCCCCATTGGTCCTGATATCCCGCTCAGATGGAGACTGACTGCTGTCAAAGTTCTATTCTTTGTCTTACAGGACTTGTATGAAACCGGGCGGATAGTAATAATATCATGTGAACGTTGCGTTATTCTCTTGTGGTACGGCGGTGTTGTTCATGAGTGGTATGGCGGTGTTATTCTCTTGTAGTATGGCGGTGTTATTCTCTCGCAGTATGGCGGTGTTATTCTCTTGTGGTATGGCGGTGGTGTTCTCTCGCAGTATGGCGGTGTTGTTCTCTCGCAATATGGCGGTGTTATTCTCTCGCAGTATGGCAGTGTTATTCTCTCATAGTATGGCGGTGGTGTTCACAAGTGGTATAGCGGTGTTACTCTCTCGCAGTATGCTGGTGTTCTCTCGTGGTATGGCGGAGTTATTCTCTCGCAGTATAGCGGTGTTATTCTCTTGTGGTATGGCGGTGTTATTCTCGCGGTATGGGGGTGCTGTTCTCACGCGGTAGGGTGGTGTTATTCAGTCGCGGTAGGGCGGTGTTGTTGCCGATTAGTATGGCGGTGTTTTTCTCTCGTGGTATGGCGGTATTGTTCATGAGCGGTATGGCAGTATTCTCTCAAAAATGCAATACTCATCGTACAAGTGCGGGCGTAAATATGCTATGATGGGGGGCCTCAGTCTACATTTGGCGCACTCCCTTCTCCGCAGCGCAGTAGTTCGGTCCATCACATTAATATTCCGAGCGGCGCGGCGGCGATTTCACTGAAATGTTTTCTGTGTGAAACAGAAACAACTTTAAGTCTCCAAAAACCCATCAAAGCCGCCGAAGACCCGGAGAAGAAACAGCGAGCAGGAAATGTCAGGAGTAAATCCGCGGGTTCCCTTCTTTCATATTGGATGGATTCGCTTTCTCGGCGCTGCGTGCGTCCGCGCAAATTATCTTTCCTCCTCTATCTCTTCGGCATCTTTTTTCCTCACATCCAGATTTGAACGAAAATATCTTTGAAATATAAATGATCCGTTTTCCATCGCCGTCGCTGAAGCACAAAGAGCGGCGGCTCCCAGAATCCCGCGCTCTCGGAGTGCTGCACAATGACAGGAGGTAAACAATGAGTTCGTGCGGGGATCGGACCGCGAGCGAGATGTAACACAATTAATGGAAGGAGAGTCTTTAAAGGGGCGGCTCAGCTGGTGCCCCTCTAATACGCAGCCCAGGGCAGATACAGCGGGAGTCCCAGACAGGGACGGGGCCCCCTGCTGGCCGATGGATGCATTGTACGATCCGTGACCAGTGCTCCATCAGGGGGACCCGCAGGAGGTACCCCAGTAAACCCCTTCTGACACCTCGCATTCTCCGTAAGGGGCATCCCTCGCCACTTAACGGGGTCTTCCCAGTAGATACATCCACCCCCCCTCCGCATGACATGCGATGACTGTCAGATGTGAGTAGAGCTGCGCTGCTCATAGTTGCTGCCTTCACTTCTATAGGAGTGGCGGAGGTGGAGGAGCTCAGCAGTCTTCCTCCAGAGCTGCACTCGCATAGCCTCATTGTAATATGGGGGCATTGAAGGGCGCATACCCTGGGGCCGCTGGCAGGTCCAGCAGTCAGATCCCCCAGGGATCAGATATCTGTCCCCCATTCTGTGGGCGTGGCTTTAATGGGAAAGTGTCATCAGGAAACAACCTCTATAAACCAGGATATTACATGGAACATAATAGCTTCATGATCGTTGGTGATTGTCCCGATCTGAACTAATAAACAGGACATCCTGAAACCTGCAGCTCTCAAACCAACCGCTAAGCCTAATAGTGTGGTGTCACAGCTCACCTCCTCCCCTCCCTGCACATTGACCACTAAACCTAATAATAGTCTGACACTTCCTGTTCTGTAGAGAAAACTTCTCAGACGTCATCTGATTATCATCACAGACATGATTACACTGAGAGGAGACACCTATATATAAATAACACAGGATCCACCATTCACAATAGTCACAGCTCACCTCCTCCCCTCCCTGTACAGACAGGATTATAATTAGAGGAGACACCTATATATAGATAACACAGGAGCCACCATTCACAATAGTCACAGCTCACCTCCTCACCTCCCTGCACAGACAGGATTACACTGAGAGGTAACACCTATATATAGATAACACAGGAGCCACCTTTCACAATAGTCACAGCTCACCCCCTCCCCTCCCTGTACAGGCAGGATTACACTGAGCGGTGACACCTATATATCGATAACACAGGACCCACCATTCACAATAGTCACAGCTCACCTCCTCCCCTCCGTGTACAGACAGGATTATACTGAGAGGAGACACTTATATATAAATAACACAGGACCCCCATTCACAATAGTCACAGCTCACCTCCTCCCCTCCCTGTACAGACAGGATTACACTGAGAGGAGACACCTATATATAGATAACGCAGGAGCCACCATTCACAATAGTCACAGCTCACCTCCTCCCCTCCCTGCACAGACAGGATTACACTGAGAGGAGACACCTATATATAAATAACACAGGATCCACCATTCACAATAGTCGCAGCTCACCTCCTTCCCTCCCTGTACAGACAGGATTACACTGAGAGGAGACACCTATATATAAATAACACAGGATCCACCATTCACAATAGTCACAGCTCACCTCCTTCCCTCCCTGTACAGACAGGATTACACTGAGAGGAGACACCTATATATAGATAACACAGGAGCCACCATTCACAATAGTCACAGCTCGCCTCCTCCCCTCCCTGCACAGACAGGATTACACTGAGAGGTAACACCTATATATAGATAACACAGGAGCCACCTTTCACAATAGTCACAGCTCACCTCCTCCCCTCCCTGTACAGGCAGGATTACACTGAGCGGAGACACCTATATATCGATAACACAGGACCCACCATTCACAATAGTCACAGCTCACCTCCTCCCCTCCGTGTACAGACAGGATTATACTGAGAGGAGACACTTATATATAAATAACACAGGACCCCCATTCACAATAGTCACAGCTCACCTCCTCCCCTCACTGTACAGACAGGATTACACTGAGAGGAGACACCTATATATAGATAACACAGGTCTACCATTTACAATAGTCACAGCTCACCTCCTCCCCTCCCTGTACAGGTAGGATTACACTGAGAGGAGACACCTATATATAGATAACACAGGTCTACCATTTACAATAGTCACAGCTCACCTCCTCCCTCCCTGTACAGACAGGATTACACTGAGAGGAGACACCTATATATAGATAACACTCTACCTGGTCATGGTTCAGCAGTGTGGGCCCGTTTGTCAGCACAGTGGCTTCCGACAGCACAGGGAGCGATATTGTGACCCGCAGCCAGACCCGCAGGAGAGCAGGTGAGCCACAGACACTGGCAAACATGGGGAAGTGGAGTTAGAGAAAGAAAGAGGAATCAGTGATTGAGCTGGCCTCCCGGCTGGCAAGTGGTATAACAGACTATAACTTCGCTAGAAAAATATTGGGTGTACAAAAGGGGAAGCTGCGAGATGCCAAGATGGTCATGGAGCAAAAAGCTTTCAAGGTCCAAAAGGCAGAAGCCAGGAGGGCAATGAAGGAATGCAAGGACAGCATTAGAATGTGAGAAGCAGGAAGGGAGAACATACTGGAGGAGAGCGGGCCCTTTAAGGAGAAAATAATAAATGATGACCGGTTTGCAAAGATGGCGGCAAGGCGCAGTGACCACGAGCAAAAAGAGTCAAGTGATGGTGAAGCCTGAGATGAGGAGTTGTATGAGGATGTGCAGGAGACCCTGGAGGAGCAGCCTGTGTGTTCCCAAGAACTAGCAGCAACTCCTAGTGGCACTGCAAGTCTCAGAAACATGCTGCCTGAGGAGATTGCACTGCCACCTGAGGTGGAGGGAAAAGCAGGAAGGCTGCAGATACAGAAGACCCCACACCTGAAAGCCTCGCTGCATATGGGGGGCTTTATGTTTGGTGATGAGTTGCCAGAGCAGAACACGGGGATAAAGAAAAAGAGAAAGAACCCGGAGAAGCTGCAGGAAAAGCTTGTGTTCGTTCCTGGGAGCTCTGGTCTGGCTGCAAAGTCGGATCAGAGTTCTGACCCCAACCCCCCCTGGCTTGGGCTCTGTGGTGGTGGTGGGCCTGGAGCGGGGAGTTGGGGAGAAAAGGGCCCAGCTGGTCACACCCCCTGTCCCTGTGTTAGTTGGTAACAAGGGCAAGGAGGTCAGTAAGAAAGGCGCAGTAAAGGCCAGTACAGATGCAGGTCGCGGTACCGGCAAGGAGGGTGGCAGCGGTGCCACTAATGCAACAAGTGCTGCCTGTGATGCGGAGGGGGCTGCGGACCTAAAATCTGGGGTCTCCCATAATCTGGGAGCAAGTCAGGCCGGATCCCGCGCCTCCAGTGATGCGGAGGCAAAAAAGAAAAAAGAGAAAAGTAAAAACACAAGCAAAAATCCAGAGGTTTTACCATCTACCTCCGGAGAGGCCAGGACCCATGGACCACATGATCCAAGGAAAAAAGTGGTAGATCCGGGTATGGATGTGCGAGAGCGTGTGGTGGATGGGAGGGACAACGCCGAGAGTACACGTTTCTCTGCAGTTGCTGGGCCTCCGGGCACCTCGGGTACCACTGGCAGCCAGGAATCTGGAGGCCCAGGGGATAAGGTAGTTAGGCCAGAGGGGTCACGGGGTCCAGTCGCCCCTCCAGCGGCAACAACAACTGGTAGGAGTTATGCCAGTGTCGCCGCTGGAGGGAGTGGGTCCTCCTTGTCTCCAGGCTCTAGGGAGGGCGTTTTGCAACAGCGTCTCCTGGAGGCTTTACGGAAGGGGGAGAGTACAATCACAGTTGGAGGAAGAGAGGTGGATCTATCTCTCTGGAAAGAGAGACACGGCTTAGGAGCCTTCCGAGAGCAAAGGGGGGAGACCGCATGGTCCCTACCGACACCCGGGCAGGACGCAGGTTGTAGGAATGTGGTCCGTCTTCGTTGGAGAGGCAATGATACATGTCCCCCAAAGGCGAGGGTAGTGGAGCTTTTTCTGAAGATGGGCGTCAGGGCGGTTGACATCTTTGCCCTGATCCATCCTTACGGCACGTCTGAGTTTGACATCAGTTTCGTTCGCCCAGAGGGTCTAGAAATCTTCTGGGGGAATTACGAGCTGGTGAAAAACGAGCCCGGCTGGCGAGAGTTTGCCATCCAGGTGGTGTCTCGCCAGAACGAAGTCAAGAAGGTGACCGTTTTGACTCGTAACGAGTCACTTTCGTGCTTTGACATTATGACGTGGCTCAGTAGGTACGGAGAGGTGACAGAGATGCCCAAAAAGAACAGGGATGAGCACGGCATCTGGTCCGGGGCCTGGACGTTTATGGTCAAGCTGAAACGTTCAGGAAACTCAGTGGCTCACATACCATCTGCAGCCTTCCTTGGCAGGGATCGTATCTTGGCCTTTTACCAGGGGTAGCCGAAGCTCTGCCACAGGTGCGGCGACCCCTCACACTTGAGCGCCGCTTGTAAGACCTTGAAGTGTGCTCTGTGTGTGGGTGTGGGTCATCTAGCCGCCTCCTGTGCGGAGATTAGGTAAAACCTGTGTGGTGACCTCGGTCACCCATTTAGTCGCTGTTCGCGCTCCTTTGCCAATGCGGTCTTAGCACCTACGGATGGGGGTCATGATGTGGCCTCCGGGGGTGAGGGGACCAGCAGAGGTGGAGGAGCTCAGGAGCCAGGGAAGAACCGGCAAAAGACGCCTGCGGAGCAGAGGCGTCAGGAGAAATGCAGACGGAGCAGGGAGCTGACAGGAGCGCCCACAGCAGGTGGGTCGATGGTGGCCCCTGTTCCAGAAGCAAATCTCGCGGCTGAGGCTTTGAGGGACAGCGATTTAGATGAGGAGGACAGGAGGATCCAGAGGGAGGAGACCAACTCTGCAGATTCCTCCCACTGTGAAAGTGTGCATGAGGAAGGCAAGAGGTGGCTAGAGAAATGGCGTAAGCTAGGTGCCACGAGGAGGAAACGAAGGGGGGATTCAAGATCTTCTCCCAGGCCAAGTACTGGAAGGAAAAGCCTGCTCATCTCCAGTTGGACTCTCCAATAGGTTCCGAGCCCTCTGAGACATCTCTTCCTCCTTTTCTGAGGGGGAGGCGGAGGGCAAGGTTCCTAGGGCAAAGGAAGGGTCAACAGGGGGCGCTGAGTCTCCACCTCGTGAAGGCATAGTTCCTTCCGGGGTGGAGGCTACTCTGGAACCTGGAAACAAGGACGACGGGGTTGGGGGATCCCTTGCTATGGACACATCTGTATCCAAAAAAAGAGGCAAGGGGCTTTCCTCTGACCCCAAGGATGTGGGTGTAAGGAAGAAAGCTGTCTAATTTAATCACTCATGATGGCAGCACCCACTCCGCTGACTCTGGCATCAATTAACGTTGCCAGCATTAAGTCCAATACGGCTAGATTTGCGGCTTTTGATTTTCTCGGCCGCGTTGAAGCCGACATTTTATTTTTGCAGGAGACCAGGCTGTCTGATTTGGCAGCCATACATAAGGCAAAAAGGGAGTGGAGGTCAGGCCCTTCCTACTGGTCTCTTGCGGCCGAGCCGTATAGCGGAGTGGTGGTCCTTTTTACCGCAGCGGTTGAATGCTGACGAGTTATTGAATTAGAAATGGGAAGGTGCCTCATCTTAGATGTCCTCATGAAGGGACAAGAATTAAGACTTGTCAACATCTACGGTCCCCAGTCAAAAAAGGACAGGAAGAGTCTCTTTATGAGGATCAAGCCCTACCTTTTTACCAGCCGCCAAGTTGTCTTTGGAGGTGACTTTAATGCAGTCACAAGAGCCCGCGATAGGGGAGGCTCTGGAGACAGGCGGTTGACTTTTGACAGCGTCGCACTTAATAGCATAGCTAGCGAGGCTCGCCTGGTGGATGTCCACATCCGGCACACCCCAGGCCACGAGGGGTTCACCTATTATAGAGGTCAGAGCCGGTCTAGAATATACAGGTTTTATTTGAAGGAGGAAGCCATCTCTTCACCAGTGTCCGTTGTTGAGGTGGAATTCTCCGACCACTGTCTAATATTGTTTTCTCTGAATGTTGCAGAGACCCCCCGGATGGGCAGAGGTTTTTGGAGACTGAATTCATCACTCCTGGAGGAAGCAGAGATAAGACAGTCCTTTGAGGATTTTCTGCAGAGCCAGGTACCATTACTGGATCTCTGTAGCAGTAAGTCAGAGTGGTGGGAGATGTTCAAGAGGAGGGCGGCGAGGTTCTTCCGAGAGCTCTCCAACCTCAGATGCCTGGACAGGTACCGCCTGTACAACGGCCTGAGGAGGAAACTCAAACATCTCGTTTCGACTGGAGGTAGCCACGAGGAGATCTCCAGAGTGAAATCTTTGCTCAAGAAGTGCCAGTACGATAGATACGCATCCTTGGTTTTTGAGAGGGATTTCGGGAAGTACCGCTCGCCCGACCCTTCCAGAAACTGTAGGATGTCAGTGAATAGTAAAGTGGTCACTGGACTGATCGATAGTACAGGATCCCTGAATCGATCCAGATCAGGGATTCTGGAGGTCGTCAGATCCTACTACTCGCAACTCTTGGGAAAGAGGGATCTAGATTCGGAAGTGATGTCGGCTTTCCTGGCTGAAACTGTCCCTGAGCCGGGGGTAGACACCTCTCTTGATGTTTTGACAGGAGAGATCAGAATAGAGGAAGTTAAACTGGCGATTGATGGGCTCCGGCTCAAAAAATCGCCAGGACCGGACGGACTAACATCCGAGTATTATAAGACCTTCAAGGACCTCTTGAGTCCCCTCTTGACGGAGGTATTAAATGATTGTCTTTCCTCGGGCACTCTGCCAAAGTCAATGAGGAGGTCAGCTTTGATCCTTCTGTCAAAGGGTAAAGACTCGAGCCGTATTGAGAACTGGCGTCCCATAGCACTTCTCAATACGGACAGGAAGGTTCTGGCAAAAGTGCTGTTTAATCGGTTGGTCAAGTTTGCACCCCGGCTCCTCTCGGGCGCCCAGCATTGCTCTGTTCCAGGCCGTAGCACCTTTAGCGCTGTTCTTGGTGTCCGGGAGGCAGTGGAGCAGGGTAGGGCTGGTCACTGGGAGGGGTACTTGCTGTCCTTGGATCAGGCCAAAGCGTTTGATCGGGTTAACCACGAGTACCTCTGGTCAGTCCTTCTGAGATACGGCCTGCCAGTGGGGTTTGTTGATTGGCTGCGAACATTGTATGCAGGGGCTGAGACTTTCCCGCTGGTGAACGGTTGGCTTGGCCGCCCTTTCGAGGTGGGGTCCGGTGTCCGTCAGGGCTGTCCTCTAAGTCCCCTGTTGTATGTGTTTGCGATAGATCCCTTCCTTAGGAGGGTTGATCGTGGACCTATAGCAGGGGTCGGGATGGACCGGGCGGTGCCGGAGGCTACCCTGAGGGCAGTGGCATACGCCGATGATGTCACGCTCTTCGTATCCTCAAGGGAGGAGGCGGAGTTTGTGGTGTCAGAGGTGGATGGCTACTCAGAGGCATCTGGGTCCAGGGTCAACTGGGATAAGTGCGAAAGTCTCTGGTTAGGAAGGGGGGATCCTGTGTTTGATCTCCCGGACACTCTTCCGATGCCCCAGACTTCAGCAAAAGTTCTTGGCATCAAATTTGGCCAGGGGGATTACCCCATGCAAAATTGGGTAGACAGGCTGGACGGTGCCACTCACAAGGTCAATCAGTGGAAGGGTTGGTCTTTAACCCTTCGGGAAAGAGTTAGCTTGATCAAAACATACCTGCTCCCTTTATTCATCTACCTGGGCAGCGTATGCATTTTGCCAGAGCCTCTCTGGACCCGGGTCTACAACCTGTTCTTCCTAATGTTGTGGGGGAACAGGTTGAACCTGATCAGGAGAGATGTTACATACCGCACGAGGAGACTAGGGGGGTTGTCTATGGTCAACCCTGTGGTGTTTCTTGTAGACACCTTTTTTAAGATCAACATAGGCAACCTCTGGCAAGAGAGGGCTCCTCCGTGGGTCTACTCCTGCCGGGGATGGTTTCGGCCCTTCTTCCAGGAATGGGAGACAGGAGGGCGAGTGAAGGACCTTCGCACGCAGCACGGATATCTCCCGGCTTACGCTACCTTGGTTCTGAAGGTGATACGCCGGTGGGGTCTGGGGATGTGGGAGATCAGGACTCTGACAAGGAGGCTCCTCGACGAAAGAGTCCTGTTGACCCAATTCCAGAAGCCCCTGGCGCTCAAGGACTGCCCAAGTCGGGACCTGGAGGGAGGGTTACGTTTACTGAATTCAACCCGGGTCCCCTTGAAGTTTTGGGACTTGGCTTGGCGCTGCTTTCACGGGAGACTGTACGTAAGGGGTAACTTGAAGAGCAGGCCTCTGATTGACAGGGGTTGCCCCCGTCAGGAGTGCAGCGATGTGCTGGAAAGCATGGAGCATTTCCTGCTTCAGTGCCCCTTTAATACAGAGGTATACCAACGGGTAGGGGTCTCCATAGGCTGGCGTCAGCTGGCACACCTCTCCTATGCGGAGTGGGCTTATGGAGCCTTCAGAGGCCTTGGTGGCAGGGACCGTTGCACTTTATTTCTAGTTAGCCTAGTGGTCAGGTTCCACATCTGGAGTGCACGGTGCCTGATTTCGACGGAGCTGAAAGTCCTCCCCGTGGATACGGTCTGTAGGAACATCCTGGGTGACCTGGTGAAGGTGCGTTCTTTGGAGTATGAGAGGCTGGGCACATCTAAAGCTTCTCTCCTATGGAGAGGGCTTGTATTTCGTTAGGGACAGTCTTTTCTTAATCTTCTAGGGGCAGAGTAGGGAGAGAGGAGGGACAGGATAGGGAGAGAGGAGGGATAGGGCAGGGACAGTTTTCCATGAAGGGTCAGACTGAGGGGCAGACTAAGGACAGTCTAGGGCAAATTAGGGAGAGAATAGGGAAACCTTTTTTTTTAAATTCAAGGGATAGTACATTGTGATGTCTGTGCCCGGCTTATCACCTCCAATCCCGGTGGGGGGCTGTGAGTGCACCATGAAGCTTTTTGTTTTGATTTGGGCAAAATGGAATGAAGTAGGGCTGCAGGAGAGCCGACCTTAGGCTTTCGGGTTATGTATATAGTATATATTATGTATGTTGGTTGGAGTGTATTATGGTTTTGTATATATTGTATATTGTATATATTCACGTTCTGGGTGGTAGGTAGGTTGGGTGGGGAGTTGGGGGAAGTGGGATTCAAGCCTTGAGCCGTAGCCTGGCACGTCCCGAACATTGAACTCTGGGCACGGACTGGTGGAGCGGACATGGCCCCCAGGCTGCGGCGGGCACAGTGTGGTATTAATAAAAAAAAACCCTGGTGTGGCTTGGCACGTCCTGAACTAAGAACTCTGGGCACGGACTGGTGGAGCAGGCTTGGCCCCCAAGCTGCACTGGGGACCAAAAAAAAAAAAGAATATTTTTAGTTAGTTTTATGCCAGTTGGCTCGGTCTTTCTGTTTATATTTGGTTATTTATCTTGCTATTTCAGTTATTTATGCTGTTTGTGTTATTGCTTCCATTTGTTCTGTGTGGGTGCAGTGCGGTACGGCTGGACCGGGAGTTATAGTTTACAGGGTTTATGTAGTTATAGTTTCCATAGTTTTATATTTTAGGTATATACTTGTATATAGTGTTATATGTAGAGTGTGTATGTGTGTGGGTGTGTACGGCGGGGGGAAACCCGGATATGGACATTAACTTTGTTTATGGATCACGGACTGTGGGGGAAGGGCCTTATATTGCTTTATATGGTTATTCCTATTGTTACAGTTTGCTTTTATTGTTATGTTTTTTACTTTTATAATAAAAGATCTACAGGATGTAACTCAGGAGCAGTACAGGATAAGTAATGTATGTACACAGTGACTCCACCAGCAGAATAGTGAGTGCAGCTCTGGGGTATAATACAGGATGTAACTCAGGAGCAGTACAGGATAAGTAATGTATGTACACAGTGACTCCACCAGCAGAATAGTGAGTGCAGCTCTGGAGGATAATGCAGGATGTAACTCAGGATCAGTACAGGATAAGTAATGTATGTACACAGTGACTCCACCAGCAGAATAGTGAGTGCAGCTCTGGAGTATAATACAGGATGTAACTCAGGATCAGTACAGGATAAGTAATGTATGTACACAGTGACTCCACCAGCAGAATAGTGAGTGCAGCTCTGGAGTATAATACAGCATGTAACTCAGGATCAGTACAGGATAAGTAATGTATGTACACAGTGACTCCACCAGCAGAATAGTGAGTGCAGCTCTGGAGGATAATGCAGGATGTAACTCAGGATCAGTACAGGATAAGTAATGTATGTACACAGTGACTCCACCAGCAGAATAGTGAGTGCAGCTCTGGAGTATAATACAGGATGTAACTCAGGAGCAGTACAGGATAAGTAATGTATGTACACAGTGACTCCACCAGCAGAATAGTGAGTGCAGCTCTGGAGTATAATACAGGATGTAACTCAGGATCAGTACAGGATAAGTAATGTATGTACACAGTGACCCCACCAGCAGAATAGTGAGTGCAGCTCTGGAGTATAATACAGGATGTAACTCAGCATCAGTACAGGATAAGTAATGTATGTACACAGTGACTCCACCAGCAAAATAGTGAGTGCAGCTCTGGAGTATAATACAGGATGCAACTCAGGAGCAGTACAGGATAAGTAATGTATGTACACAGTGACTCCACCAGCAGAATAGTGAGTGCAGCTCTGGGGTATAATACAGGATGTAACTCAGGAGCAGTACAGGATAAGTAATGTATGTACACAGTGACTCCCGCAGCAGAATAGTGAGTACAGTTCTGGAGGGTAATACAGGATGTAACTCAGGATCAGTACAGGATAAGTAATGTATGTACACAGTGACTCCACCAGCAGAATAGTGAGTGCAGCTCTGGGGTATAATACAGGATGTAACTCAGGGTCAGTACAGGATAAGTAATGTATGTACACAGTGACTCCACCAGCAGAATAGTGAGTGCAGCTCTGGAGGATAATACAGGATGTAAGTGCAGGACAAGGTAGGTAATGTCATATACTCACTTAGCGGCTCTAGTACTTCTACATGGAAGGTATGTGACAGTGACATTAGCTTCCAATTAATATAGTACAAGAAAGTCGACTTTCCTTATAGGACAGATTTTCTCCATCTCCTGAAATGCTTTCTGCCCGTTTTGGTAGCACAAAGGCTTCCTGCCGATTCGTAAAGGTTGGATATTGTGTGGTGGAGTTTTTGGGGCTCCTGCTGGGAACATTTTGTGTTTCTCATCTATTAATAATGCGGTTTTATCGCTCGGCCTCTCTGCGCGGATTCGGTCCTGCGGTTCTCTGCAGAGTTTATATTGTCATGTAGATTTATAGACATAAAACGTCCTCCCCTTGAAGTGTACGGGGGCCGAGGGGCGAGAGCAGCCGCCAGAGCTCTGCACATTCATGGCTGATCAGAATCAGCGAGTCGATTGTTTCATGAAGAGCCTAATAAGGAAGCGGAGTGCATGGAGGGTCGTCCTCTGCAATCACCGAACGCCAACACACAGCGGCAATGAAGTGTCCCCAGATGCATTACGCGGCGCATCGCGAGGGGAGATCATCGTCGCATGAGAACACTTTCCAATCAGCCACCCAGAAGCTGAAGAAATCTGCACTAAAGTACTTATCTCTATCCGAGGGGAGCAGGACGGAAGTCGCCCCCTAGCACCCCCGAAGATGGGAGGAAGCCCCCGCCCATTGCCTTGTTCTTGCCTCCAGGGTCCGCAGCGGTGGTCTCTGCTGTGAACGCCCATCAGTGACCCTCATGTTGTGGAACCACTTTCCCCCATTTATGAGTTTATTTATCTTCCTTCGTCTGAAACAGTGTAAATGCAACCCAATCCCAGTGAATGTTACTTGTCGCCACTCGAAGGGTTAACAGTTATAACGGATGGAGCCGTCAAAACCGCTACACACTGCTTTATATATATATACATGCACTAAGCGGCCACCATGTGAGACCCCCATCCAGTAGCGCAAGGAACTTCCTTTGCCCTTCAGAACCACAGCAATTCATCATGGCGTCCAGCCGCAGATATGAGAGGACCCCGGGTCACCAAGAAACCCCACCCCCACCCCCAGCGGACAGGAGGCTTCTTGTAGTCCCTGCAGATTAGATGGCGGTGCTGACATGTTCTGATCAGCTGACAGGAAGGGGTCAGCGATTCATGCTGCTTGCGCCAAATTCTGCCCTCCCATCAGCAACAGAAATCTGGACCCATCTGACCAGGAGATGTTTTCCCGCTGCTCAGTGATACAAGTTTTGCGCTCTTTTGCCCGCTGGAGTCTTTCTGTTTCTCTTAGACACAATGGCGCTGGAACTAGTCGCCCGCTGTTATACCATCCGTGCGGAGGAAGGGCGAGTTGTGCGTTCGGACACGTTAGTTGGAGCTCCAGCGTTGTATTCAGCTGATTGTGCAGCCTGTTGGGCAGAACGATTCCTGACATCCTCCTCCGACCCCTTTCAGTGAGGAGTTGTTTCCGTCCACAGGATCTCCTTTCGCTGGATGCTTTCCTCGATCGCGCCATTCTCTGTATACTCCACACCGTTACATGAGAAACCCCCCTGCGGTTGGCAGTGAGACCCCGGCTAGTCTAGCACCGATGACCGGCCTCGTTGGAAGTCGCCCCGATCGCTGGATCTTCCATCTAATGTGGATTCACACTGAAACTGATCTGCGGAAAACTTATCACGTGATTTTATGCCGCACGTCGGGGTCATGAGGGAATTACCGTACAGGGGTGCGCCAATCGTGAGACGGCCGGGGGCTTTCATAAAGGGGTTGGGGGGTTTAATAAAGCGGGCTCTAATAATGGGGGTGGGGGGTTTAATAAAGGGGCAGTCAGTGTGTATGCTGTATATTCTTCTTTGGGAGATGAAGCCCATGACATATTTCATCGGTGAGACGCTCTCCGTGGTGCTGAATTCTTCCCCCAGGAGCGGTCAGTCTCCTCTTCTTCTTTCCACGGTCTTAGTGACGCTCGGGCCTCGCAGGATCGGCAAGCTCGGACGGCTGGCGGCAGTTTCTCTTCTACAGAATAGAGATGAGACTTACGGTAAGTCCGGGGCGTCTTGTACTTATGTTCCCCATCACTGCCCGGGGTTCACTAGAGTGCATTCAGGTCATTCGCCCGCTCCACTAAAGGCTCATGGGCCCGGGGGCAATATTTTATCTTGGGGCCCCAAACTTTTCTTAACCCTTTAACGCAGAGGCGTAACCTGAAGCTCCGGGGCCCCAATCTAAAACCTGTAACGGCCCCCAACTATAATGCTTTATTCATTGTATCGGGCTCCCTATATGGAGAGGAGAGGCCTTATGGGCCCCCTGAGGCTCCTGGGCCCGGGTGCAACCGTATCCCCTGCATCTACCGTAGTAACGCCACTGCCTGTAAGGAATAGCTGAAGATGCTGCAGTGGAAATTGCACATAACGTGCAGGGGGCGCCACCTTGTCCTGAGCTGTGACCCCGGAGCTGGACTCATCTGATGTAATTCAGCCAGAGTAACTGGTCTTCTACGCCATTTGTGTTACTGAAAGTCAATGCAGAGAAAGCGTTTACCGATTCCGGACGCTGAATGTAACCTAATAAGTCATCCCCAATGGCCACCATCGCAGAGTCTAAAGTCCTTGTGGGACGTAATTACATCTGGCTTGTTTTCTCTCCTGCTGCTCTGTGTAATGTTCAGTCTTTACTGCAGTTCTGTCATTGTATTCATGAAGCAAGAAGCACAAGATCAGAGTCTACGGCGCCCCCTAGATGTTGGATACAGCAGCGTTGTTTTCCATTAAAGATATTCATCATCTGGCTACAGCATGGGGGATAACAGTCGTAGCTCTAAGACTCCCAGCGGTCGCGGGACTGGGACACAAGAGTGCCCCATGTTGGTGCGCATGTGTGACCATCACTGCATTCACTTCCATGGGGCAGGTGGCTGTTGATATGTTCACCAACCTCCCTCCATCCAGTAGAAGTGGATCGGCAATCATGTACACTCTGCGCTCCCCTCACATGGGGCATTCGGGGACCCCTAATGATCTATGATTTGTGCGAGCCGCATGCACTGGAGATCAGACTTCTGCTTCCAAGTCGAGGCCACTGAGGTGCAGATGTTGTGCCTGTAATGGCACTTCAGACATAAGGGGCGCCATAAATGTCGGATGGGTAAGTGTCCAACTCTGGGATATCCACCTGCAAGAACATGGAGGGAGTGCACAGACTCTGACAGAGACCCTGTAAGGCTGTGATAAGCCCCGCCCCCTACCAGGGACCCAGCCAGGGGAGGCGGGCACTGTGAGTGCCAGAAGCTGAGGCTCCACCCCTCTGTGATGTAGCTCGCGCATTCCTGCTGTAAAGATCAGTCCTGCATTAGGGAAGAATAAAGAGTTAAGCCCCGCCCCTCTTGAGAATGTTCTGACCGTCTTATCAAAGGGCTGTAACCTCCGCTGCAGCCCAGAGTGTGACACAGCAAGCAGGACAGACCCTTAAAGTGGCAGAGGCTGCTGAAAGGAGTGGGGTAGCCTGCAATAGTCGGGGAGTGGCCAGAAGGTGAGAACAACCGAGGCGCCTATTGAAGGTGCTCAGATGAAGAGGCATGCTACAGCAGGTGGAGCAGTGGCCACCATGAATGAAGAGGCGGCCGGACCACCGGGGCCGAGGACCCTGCTACACATGGGAGGAGAGTCTCCCCCTCTTTCCTGACACTGCAGTATTGAAGGTGAAGATGCTGCGCATGTTATAGCGTTTCCCGACTTCAGACAGTTATATAAGTACACAGACGTTGGATAGGTGAACGTCCAACTCTGAGACAATCCTGACCCACCAAGGAGACGGGGCTGGCCGTGGGCGCGGCCCCCCTACTATGTGAGAGAAGCCCCTGCAATAACGTGTCTCATCCAGAGAGCTCATAGGAACAAGAAATGTACAAAGATGGCCAAGACTTCTCTGACTGCTGAAGACGTCTTGACAGCTGCCCCCCCCCCAACTCACAAGGGGTCCACAGTATTGCTGACTGTAAGAGTCTTGGAGGTGGGCGACTGACAGCAAGAGACATTGTGGAGGCCCAGGCACCTCGCTACCCTCAACTACGGTGATCTATCCCAGCATACATGCCGCACAGAAAGATTGGACTAATGCAAAAGTGTCTTCGGCCTCTCCGTCGTCTCATGCAGCCAGGAGTCAGTTTGGGTTCTCATACAAAGTCTACGGCGCCTAAAGACGAAGCGCTCGACTGATGTGGGGCCCTTAGGAAGATGGTCCCTAGATAGTCCCTGGTAGAGGACTCTGGCCCTCCTGTCCTCTCCTCTACTAAAGGTCCCACAGCAGCGCTTGTCTCTCTGGCCACATTGTAACGTCCTCCCATCATTTGTTACAATTTATCCTCTTAAAGGGGTTGTGTCAATATGCAGACTCCCCCCTAGAAAGCAGTTCTTGGGGCAACCAGCTGATGGCCCAGGGTCCACCACTAGACACCCTCTCAAATTAGCTTGATTTTGGTAAGGGAAGCCACGGGCAGCCACTACTAGAGAAATGTAGTATTACAGGATGTCCATACCCACGAATGGTCATTCTGTATTACCGGGATGGCAGAAGGTCCACCAGAAAGGAAACCACTCCTACTAAGTCATAGAGGGGGTTGCTGAGTGGGTACTCTGGCCTATGATGTTTAAATACTCTAATGGGTGTTTAGAGTTGGTATAATGTGAGTGCCCAAGGGCACAGCAGGGCGGGCAGGACATGTCATCTTGGGGCCGAGGTTCGGAGGTGGAATGTTGCATTGAAAGTGCCAATACACAAGATACACATTTGACCTATTCAGACTACTCTGAAGTGACAGAGAAGTAGCACCCCTAACAATGGCCCTCTTAGTGCCCCCAATACTAAATGTGACACCCTTAATGACCCCATTAGTATTCTCAGTAGTCATAGTGACCATGCTAGGGGGGGTCACAGTAGCAATATTAACCCTAGTAGTGATATTGACCCTGGTAGTAACAGTAACCATCATAATGGCCCCACTAGTAACAATGGCCTCCACAATGGCCCAAGCAATAATGGTGCCCACCCCAGTGTCTGTGTGCTGGAACGCAGACATCGAAGAGCGGTCAGGAGACACAGACTTGGCAGCCGGCTGACCAGAGCTGCAGGCACAGCGAGGGCACCGACAGTTTTAGGACAAGTAACAACTACCTACGAGTCAGCTGGCGACCCGCCGCCCCTCTGAGGTCCTGCAGACTCAGGTCATCTCGTGGAAGGGGCTCCCCATTGAGGGGGTCATAGTTGGATGATGGATTAAGATAGGTCAAAGGGAAGCAGTGAGAAATCTCATCCGGACGCCACATTAATACAAGCGGAAGGTACAGAAGTAAATGAGATAAAATCCTAAAATCTCCAGACTAAAAAAATGGACAAGAAGGTGCAATTTATTCGGATCGGCCTAAAAGCTTTCAAGTCTCACAATTAAAGAAAGCGATTAAATATTCAGAACCTCCTGAAAGGACCTTGAAAGTCGGATGTCCGCGCCTCATTTACCCGAAGTAAAATGAATTGTGTAAGCAGGGGAGATCTGGAACACAAAGACCCTGAACCAGCAGGAGGCGCTGAGACTAACAGGAGAGCTCAGAGTCGCCACATTTAGTCTGCAGAGATCCTATATGCAGGGAGTTCAGCTCTGCAGCATCCAGTGCAGCAACAACCAGTCAATAACGCCCTGTTGTAGTAATAATATAAATCAGCCTAGGCAAACATTATATATACAACTCGTACATAACCCTGGTATGTACAAGTAGACGTTGAAGCTAAACCTCCCACATACGGTCCCCAGTGCCAGCTATCAAGGGGAGGAACTTCTTATCTCTTACTGCATTCTTTCAGGTCAGATTGGAATATAATTAAAGCCTATGCTACTTGGGTATATAGGAATTACGTGTTCACAGAGCGACAAACCAGAGATTGGAGCTGCAGGAAGATCATTTGCATATTCCCTGTGCATTCTGGGAAGAGCAAAGAATCACTCTAAGTGGGAAGATTGTGCACTTAGTGGTATTTTACAGGTCATAGATCTTCACAACAATTCTTGCCTGTTAGGCAGCCTGTCAACGGATGGGATTTTGGCAGCGGTGACTCGCCGGCGAATCACGCTGACTGAAGATTTCCATAGCATTGCTTTGAAAAGTGCTGGCTTCGTGTCCACAAGCAGAGAATCATTGCAATTCTCCCCTCGTGGCCGGCAATTCGCAGCATGCTGCGATTTGCCGCGATTCTCCGTGGTCAGCCTATCTGTCAGGTAGACTGACTGGCGGAGATTCGTCTGCCGGCTTCTGCTCCCGGGCGACAGATACCACGGCGGAGATTCGCTGAGGGACTTCGCAATGCTCGTGGACTGGGGGCCTTAGAAGTTTGGATGTGACATCAAGTGACAACATGGAGGGGGAGGAGCCATATGTTGAGCTATAATGTATGCTATATGTTTACAGACCGACCAGAGGAAAAGCCAAACTCCACCTGTCAGAAATGTAAGCTTGTGTCTCTACTGGAGGAAAAGGTGCAGAGTCTTCAGGAGAGAATAGCTACATTGTAACTCTTTAAGGAAGAGGAGGATTTCCTGCACAGAGTAGAAAAAAGTCTTTAGAAGATCGAAGGAGAAGAAATGTCCAGTGTACCTGCAGAAGCCGAGGAATGAAAGCATGTGACCCAAAGAAGCCGGAGGATCAGGAGTCACCCGGCACACATACTGCTCAGGAATTGGTACCAGGTTATTACGAAGGGGGAGCGGGTACTGGTTCATGAGCAGAGGAGAAAGAGGTCCAGCAAGAAATGACTCTACCCATAAAGAACAGAGCAGAGGAGAAAGAGGTCCAGCAAGAAATGACTCTACCCACAAAGAACAGAGGAGAGGAGAAAGAGGTCCAGCAAGAAACGACTCTACCCACAAAGTGCAGAGGAGAAAGAGGTGCAGCAAGAAATGACTCTACCAACAAAGAACAGAGGAGAAAGAGGTACAGCAAGAAATGACTCTACCCACAAAGAGCAGAGGAGAAAGAGGTACAGCAAGTAATGATTCTACCCACAAAGAGCAGAGGAGAAAGAGGTGCAGCAACAAAGGACTCTACCCACAAAGAACAGAGCAGAGGAGAAAGAGGTGCAGCAAGAAATGACTCTACCCACAAAGATCAGAGGAGAAAGAGGTCCAGCAAGAAATGACTCTACCCACAAAGAACAGAGGAGAAAGAGGTACAGCAAGAAATGACTCTACCCACAAAGAGGAGAGGAGAAAGAGGCACAGGAAGACATGACTCTACCCACAAAGAACAGAGGAGAAAGAGGTACAGCAAGAAATGACTCTACCCACAAAGAACAGAGGAGAAAGAGGTACAGCAAGAAATGACTCTACCCACAAAGAACAGAGGAGAAAGAGGTACAGCAAGAAATGAATCTACCCACAAAGAGCAGAGGAGAAAGAGGTACAGCAAGAAATGACTCTACCCACAAAGAACAGAGGAGAAAGAGGTACAGCAGGAAATGACTCTACCCACAAAGATCAGAGGAGAAAGAGGTGGAGCAAGAAATGACTCTACCCACAAAGAGCAGAGGAGAAAGAGGTACAGCAAGAAATGACTCTACCCACAAAGAGCAGAGGAGAAAGAGGTCCAGCGAGAAATGACTCTACCCACAAAGAGGAGAGGAGAAAGAGGTACAGCGAGAAATGACTCTACCCACAAAGAGCGGAGGAGGAAGAGGTACAGCAAGAAATGACTCTACCCACAAAGAGGAGAGGAGAAAGAGGTACAGCAAGAAATGTCTCTACCCACAAAGAACAGAGGAGAAAGAGGTACAGCAAGAAATGACTCTACCCACAAACAACAGAGGAGAAAGAGGTACAGCATGAAATGATTCTATCCACAAAGAACAGAACAGAGGAGAAAGAGGTACAGCAAGAAATGACTCTACCCACAAAGAACAGAGCAGAGGAGAAAGAGGTACAGCAAGAAATGACTCTACCCACAAAGAACAGAGGAGAAAGAGGTGCAGCAAGAAATGACTCTACCCACAAAGAGGAGGGGAGAAAGAGGTGCAGCAAGAAATTACTCTACCCACAAAGAACTGTGTAGTAAGCACACAAAATCCTCTTGACTGGAGAAAAAGAAGTGCTGTTGTGAAGAAGAGGAGGACCGTGCTCGTTGTGGGTGATTCCCTATTGAGAGGAACAGAGGCCGCTGTCTGCAGACCTGACATAACCTCACGAGAGGGCTGCTGTCTTCCCGGGGCACAAATCAAAGATGTGTCTGATAGGCTGACAAGACTCTTCAGTCCTCCAGAACACCACCCATTCCTACTAATACATGTAGGGACAAATAATACTGCAAAAAAGAAGCTTGTAACTATCTGCAGAGACTCTGAGGACTTCGGAAAGAAGGTGAAGGAACTAGGAGCTCAGGTGGTCTTCTCATCCATCCTCCCAGTGGATGGCCATGGAATAAGAAGATGGAACAGGATTCTAGAGGTAAACAACTGGCTACGTCAATGGTGCCGTCAGCAAAGATTTGGATTTCTAGACCATGGAGTGACTTACCTGGACTGCTTGCCAGAGACGGGTTGCACCTTACAAAAACAGGTAAGCACATTTTTGGTGGACACCTTGCTTCACTCATTAGGAGAAGTTTAAACTAGAACAATATGGGAAGGGAAGTGAAAGGCAAAAATATCCAGCTAATTAATACATTTGAGAACCTTGTTATTAGAAGTGGAAAGAAAAAACAAAGACAAACAATTCAGAAGGCAATTAGAGGAGCAAGAGACCCCGATCACAAACTAACATGTTTCTACACAAATGTCCAGAGCATGGGAAACAAACAAGGAGAATTGGAGCTCCGAACACAGGAAGAGAAATATGATGTCATCGGCATCACGGAAACTTGGTGGGATGATACACATGATTGGATACAAGGCTTGAAGGATACAATGTATTTATAAGGAACAGACCTAATAAAAGGGGAGGAGGTGTTGTGTTGTATGTTAGGACAACATTCATCTCCACAGAGATTCAAGCTTCAGAGCTGGGAGTTCTGTAGAAACTGTTTGGGTAAGAATACAAGGAAAGAACAGCAGAAAGGACACCATTGTAGGCATTTACTATAGGCCGCCTGGACAAGCAGAAGATATGGAGGAACTCTTTCTACATCAGATGGCCAAGCTCTCAAAGAAGCCCAACATAGTAATCATGGGAGATTTTACCCATCCAGACATTTGTTGGAAATCTCTCAGGTAAAAGTAATGGATCCAACAGATTCTTATCCGCTCTTGGTGACAACTTTATCTTCCGGACGGTAGAAGATAAAACAAGGGGATCTGCTATCTTGGCCCTAATTCTTACCAACAGGGTGGGAATGGTTGAGGAAGTAAGGGTGGCCGGGACCTTAGGAGGCAGTGATCATGATATCCTTGGATGTTGGATAACAAGGGGAGGAAGACCTGAGAAGACTCAGACCTCAAGGTTGGATTTCAGAAAGGCAGATTTTACTGAACTCAGAAAGAGGATAAGAAGAATCCAATGGCTGGATGTTCTTAAGGACAGAAATGTCCAAGAAGGTTGGGAAATATTGTGAAATGAGATTCTCAAAGCACAATCGTTACCAATCCCTAAAAGAAGGAAGAATGGGAAGCATTTAAAGAGACCCGGATGGATGAACACAGAACTTGTACACATGTTATAGAGGAAGAAAATATATTTATCAAATTGAAAGAGGGGGAATATCTAAAGAAGAATATAATGGGGTCTGCAGAAACTGTAGGGCAAGTGTCAGAAAAGCTAAAGCTGATAATGAATTGAGGCTTGTAAGAGATGCCAAAAGCAATGAAAAAGGATTTGGGGGTCAAAAGCAAAAAAAAAGCCAAAGATGGTATTGGATGCTTACAGGATGAAAATGGTGAATTGGTTAAGAATGATGTTGAGAAGGCCGAACATTTAGATTCCTATTTTGTATCTGTTTTATCTCAGAAAGTAGATGGAACATCAGCTGATCTTCCCTGTGCTATTGGGGGAATAAAAGAATGCTGGCTATCTATAAGCAGGGAGATGGTGAGGGAACACTTAGCTAACTTAGATGAATTACATCCTAGGATACTAAAGGGAGCAGCGGAGGTAATTGCTGAACCATAATCTTTAATAAATCCTGGAGAACAGGAGAAGTCCCGGAAGATTGGAAAAGGGCAAATGTTGTCCCTATCTTCAAAAAAGGGAAGAAGGTGGATCCAGAAACTACAGGCCTGTGAGCCTGACTTCTATACCGGGAAACATCTCTAAACAAATTATTAAACAGCATGTATGCAAGTACTTGGATGAGAATGGAGTAATTAACCAGAGCCAGCATGGGTTTGTAACAAACAAGTCATGCCAGATGAATCTATTCTCCTTCTATGACAGAATCACTGATTGGGTTGGGCAGGGAAATGTGGTGGATATAGTATATCTTGACTTTAGTAAAGCATTTGACAAAGTATCTCATACCATACTTATTGATGAAATGACCAAATCTGGGATTGACAAGGCAACTGTTAGGTGGATTCACAACTGGCTGAGTGATCGTACTCAAAGAGTGGTCATAAATGGCTGCACATCCAAGTGGAAGAATGTATCAAGTGGGGACCACAAGGCTCTGTCCTAGGCCCAGTGTTGGTCAACATTGTTAAAAATGATCTGGAGGAGGAAATTGATGGGAAACTGAGCAAATTTGCAGATGACACAAAGCTGGGAGGGAAAGCTAACACTAGGGAAGAGAGAGAGAGGATTCAAAAAGATCTAGACAAGCTTGAAAAGTTCTACATCTGGGGAAGAAAAATGAAAAAAAAAGCACATACAGAATGTGAAGAATTGGGCTAAGCAGCAGCTTATGTGAAAAAGACTTGGGTATACTAATAGATCATAGACTGAACATGAGTCAACAATGTGATGCAGCAGACAAAAGGGCAAACACAATTCTGGGACGTATTAAGAGAAGCATAGAGTCTAGATCACGTGAGGTCATTATCCCCTCTACTCTTCCTTAGTCAGACCTCATCTGGAATATCTGAAGGGCTGTCACAGTGCAGAGGGATCAGCCCTATTCTCATCTGCACAAGGAAAGACTAGAAGACATGGGATAAAACTGAAAGGAGGAGACAGATTAGATATTAGACAGTGAGGGAGGTCAATGAGTGGAACAGGTTGCCACGGGAGGTGGGGAGTTCTCCTTCAATGGAAGTGTTCAAACAAAGGTTGGTCAAATATCTGTCTGGGATGATTTAGTAAATCCTGCACTGAGCAGGTGGTCGGACCAGATGACCCCGGAGGACCCTTCCAACTCTACCATTCTATGGTTATATACACATGAGGCATAAACATATGTTAATCATTAGCGTCATTACATACTAGGCCAATCATGAATTGTTATGATTTGGGGGGGGGGCGGCGTGCATGTAATTGGTGTGTCATATTCAGTATATTTGTATTGTACTTCCTTTGAATAAAGCAGAAGACTATTGGGGGCTGATGGATAACACCCGTGAGTTCAAATACATATATTCATGCATGAAGCTTCTCATTATAACCACTCTGGAGCAGATCAGTGAAATTTTCTGGAATATGATTTATTTCCATAACAAGCCCTTTTTGGAGTAGAAACATAAAAGTTATAAAGACAACATGCAGCATCAATCAGCACGCCAGAATAAACACTACTCCTCCAACAATACGCTGCAGCAGCTCCTCCAACGAGTGGCAACGCTCATCTTGTTGGATGGTGCCTGCTTGGTCTGGAGGTGACAATAATGACCCGGCAGTGGATGGATGAGGAACCGAGGTTCTTTTAAGGGATTATGTGACAAAAATGGTCAATTTTTTCCTGCTAACAGTGCCACAGTTGTCCATAGGCTGTGACTGGTATTGCAGTTTAGTTCTTTTCACTTGAATGCTGCCATGCCAGTCATAACCTGGTAGAAGAGTGGCATTGTTCCTGGAAAGACAGTAAAGCCTCTTTACCAATCCCATGTCGCCCCTTTACGCTAAGATTGTATGGTAACTTTGACTGCACCATAAGTCTCACAGCCGCAAATCACAGCAGAGCAACATGAGAAATAGAGATGAGCGAGCATGCTCGTCCGAGCAGTAGCATACTCAAAGGTGCTCGTTACTTGAGTGAGCACCACGCAGTGCTCGAGAAAATGTCACCCTCTCCTCCCCACATGTTTAGCGCCATTTTTTAGCCAATAAACATGCAGGGAAGGCTTTAGCACCTCCTCCTGTGACGTGCCAACCCTGTGCACATCTCTAGCAGTGACTGGCTGGCCGGATCAGGTGACCTCCGAGTATAAAAACTCAGGTCACCTGAGGCTCGCCTCACACGGAGGCTGCATGAGCTGAGGGACAGAGCTGCTGCTAATCAGGGAGAGTGATAGTGTAGGTTAGAGGTTGCAGTTAGGCAGGGATCCTTGTTCCAAGAACCCAACAGTCCTTTCTAGGACTACAACTCCTCTCATTGTGTGCATCAGCAGTTTGGTTGGCTGGGAGCAGTAGTGCACACAAAGTATTTGCAAGCATCCCGGCTGTATACTGCATACTGATACCGGTTTTATGCAGTATACTGCTAGTGGTGTACAGAGACTAGATAGGAACTAACAAAACTCCTATCATTTTTCATTTTTTTATTTTTTGGGGGGCTCTAAGCGTACGCTATATACCCCTGTGTGCGTCCTGTCAATCCACACTATCTAACAAGACTAGACTCTGTTTCCTGCGTATATTTTGGAGCTGAAAGTGTACGCTATATACCTCTCTGTGTGTCCTGTCAATCTACGGTATCTAACATCACTGTACGCAGTTTACATTTTTTTGGTGGGGGGGGGGGGGGAGCGTATGCTATATACCTCTCTGTGTGTCCTGTCAATCTACGCTATCTAACTTGACTTTACGCAGTTTACATTTTTTTGGTGTGGGGGGGGGGAGCGTACGCTATATACCTCTCTGTGTGTCCTGTCAATCTACGCTATCTAACTTGACTGTTTGCAGTTTACATTTTTTAGGGGGGGGGGGGGGGGGGTGAAAGCGTACGTTATATACCCGTGTGTGGGTCCTGTCAATCCACGCTATCTAACAACAGTATACATTGTTTATTGTGTCTATTTTGGCCTATAAGCGTACACAAAATAACTCGCAGTTTGCTTAGCATCTTGACGCAGTACATTATACAACATGATGAAGACTAGGGGTAAGGGTCGAGGACGAGGATGTGGATGTGGACATGGGCATCCGAATGAGGCTGTGGGCAGAGGCTGAGGTCCTGGGTGGGGTGAAACAGTGCCTGCTGCTGAGGGATTAGTAGAGCGCCGCGGATCTCCGCTCCCTAGCTTCATCTCACATTGGCTAAAGCCAGTACTGCATGAGGTGACACGTTTGATAGGCTCCGACAGCAGAGAGGCTGGCAATATACAGTAAGAGAACCCCGACGGCCGTCTTCCAACATCGGAGCTGTACAGCCTTAAATCATAATGTCTTCAGAGGTCAGACAGTGGATTGGAAAGGGTTAAAAGTACAACAATGCGATCAGGTGCTGACATGGATAGTGAATAACGCGTCCAGTAATTTATCCACCACGCAGTCTTCCACGCAGTCCACTCACGCCAGCCAAGGCACTGCACCTCTGAATCCTCAGGCTGCTCCTCCTTCCTCCCAGCCTGTCACTCCAGGAAAAGGAGAGATTCAGAACAGGCAGACTCCCAGGAACTGTTCTCGGGTCTCTGCCCTGAGTTGGAAAAAATGGTTCATCAGCCACCTGAGGAGTTTGTCGTGACCGATGCCCAAAATTTGGACCTTTCACAGTCTTAGGGTGATGAGGGTGGGAACTTCCAAGTAGTGTCTCAAGAGGTATTTGTGGATGATGATGAGACACCGTTGAGGTAGTATTAAAGGCAGTAAGTCCAAGGGAGGAGCGCACAGAGGATTCGGAGGAAGAGCAGTTGGACGATGAGGTGACTGACCCCACCTGGTTTGCTATGCCTACTGAGGACAGGGCTTCAGAGGGGGAGGCAAGGGCAGCAGCAGGGCAGGTTGGAAGAGGCAGTGCGGTGGCCAGAGCATGTAATGCCCTCACTGTTCCCCACAGTACCTCCTCACGGCAAGCCTCCGTGCAGAGGGCTAGGTGTTCAAAGGTGTGGAGGTTTTTCAATGTGAGTTCAGATGACCAACAAACAGTGGTTTGCAACCTGTGCCGCACCAAGATCACCCGGGGAGCCACCACTACCAGCCTCACCACCACCAGCATGCGCAGGCAAATGATGACTAAGCACCCCATGAGGTGGAACGTAGGCCGTTCACCGCCTGTGGGTCACATCACTGCCTCTTCCCCTAGGTCATATCCTGGCACAGAGATGCAATCCCCCTCCCAGGACGCAAGCACGGGTGTCTCCCACCCTGCACTCACACCCTCACATCCACGGTCCTCCACTGCCTCCACCAATGTGTCCCAGAGCAGCGTTCAGCTGTCCATAAACCAAGCATTGGAGAGCAAGTCGAAATATGCAGCCACCCACCAACATGCACAATCGCTAAATGTGCATATCTCCAAACTGCTGAGCCTGGAGATGCTGCTATATAGGCTGGTAGAAACGGAGGCTTTCCTCAACCTCATGGTGGCAGCCATCCCTCGGTACTTGGTCCCCAGTCGTCACTATTGTTCCGGCTGCGCCATCCCCACCCTACACCAGCACATGTCACGGAATATAAACAGCGCCCTCACCAATGCGGTTACTGGCAAGGTCCACTTAACCACCCACACGTAGACAAGTACTGGCGGGCAGGGCCACTATATCTCCCTGACGGCACATTGGATTAACCTGGTGAAGGCTGGGACCGAGTCAGAGCCTGGGACCGCTCACGTCCTACCCACACCTAGGATTGCGGGTCCTACCTCGGTCATGGTTTCTCTGGCTTATTATGCCACCTTCTCCAAACCCCTCCCCCCTCCCCCTCCTAAAGCAGTATGTCATCACGCTGAACAGCCAGTTCTTCAGAGGGCCAAAAGGCTCTGTAACAACTAATGTTTTCGAAGGGCTGCCTGCAGGCTCTGTTAGCAAATTAAGCAACTATGAGCTCTATGTTAAAAAAATGTTTCAGGGGTTCACCTATACTCTTGGTACAGAAATGCTTCAGGGGTTCACCTATACTCTTGGTACAGAAATGCTTCAGGGGTTCACCTATACTCTTGGTACACCAATGTTTCAGGGGTTTGCCTACACTCTTGGTACACCAATGTTTCAGGGGTTCGCCCATACTCTTGGTACAGAAGTGTTTCAGGGGTTTGCCTATACTCTTGGTACACAAATGTTTCAGGGGTTCGCCTATACTCTTAGTACACAAATCTTTCAGGGGTTTGCCTATACTCTTGGTACACAAATGTTTCAGGGGTTCGCCTATACTCTTAGTACACAAATCTTTCAGGGGTTTGCCTATACTCTTGGTACACAAATGTTTCAGGGGAACACCTATACTCTTGGTACACCAATCTTTCAGGGGTTCGCCTATACTCTTGGTACAGAAGTGTTTCAGGGGTTCGCCCATACTCTTGGTACAGAAATGTTTCAGGGGTTCGCCTATACTCTTGGTACAGAAGTGTTTCAGGGGTTCGCCTATACTCTTGGTAAAGCAAATGTTTCAGGGGTTTGCCTATACTCTTGGTACACCAATGTTACTGGGGTTCGCCTATACTCTTGGTACACCAATGTTTCAGGGGTTCGCCTATACTCTTGGTACACCAATCTTTCAGGGGTTCGCCTATACTCTTGGTACACCAATCTTTCAGGGGTTCGCCTATACTCTTGGTACACCAATCTTTCAGGGGTTTGCCTATACTCTTGGTACAGAAGTGTTTCAGGGGTTCGCCCATACTCTTGGTACAGAAGTGTTTCAGGGGTTCGCCCATACTCTTGGTACAGAAGTGTTTCAGGGGTTCGCCCATACTCTTGGTACAGAAGTGTTTCAGGGGTTCGCCTATACTCTTGGTACACCAATGTTACTGGGGTTCGCCTATACTCTTGGTACAGAAGTGTTTCAGGGGTTCGCCCATACTCTTGGTACAGAAGTGTTTCAGGGGTTCGCCCATACTCTTGGTACAGAAGTGTTTCAGGGGTTCGCCTATACTCTTGGTACACCAATGTTACTGGGGTTCGCCTATACTCTTGGTGCAGAAGTGTTTCAGGGGTTTGCCCATACTCTTGGTACAGAAGTGTTTCAGGGGTTCGCCCATACTCTTGGTACAGAAGTGTTTCAGGGGTTTGCCCATACTCTTGGTACAGAAGTGTTTCAGGGGTTTGCCCATACTCTTGGTACAGAAGTGTTTCAGGGGTTCGCCCATACTCTTGGTACAGAAGTGTTTCAGGGGTTCGCCCATACTCTTGGTACAGAAGTGTTTCAGGGGTTTTCCCATACTCTTGGTACAGAAGTGTTTCAGGGGTTCGCCTATACTCTTGGTACAGAAGTGTTTCAGGGGTTCGCCTATACTCTTGGTACAGAAGTGTTTCAGGGGTTTGCCCATACTCTTGGTACAGAAGTGTTTCAGGGGTTCGCCCATACTCTTGGTACAGAAGTGTTTCAGGGGTTTGCCCATACTCTTGGTACAGAAGTGTTTCAGGGGTTCGCCCATACTCTTGGTACAGAAGTGTTTCAGGGGTTCGCCCATACTCTTGGTACAGAAGTGTTTCAGGGGTTCGCCCATACTCTTGGTACAGAAGTGTTTCAGGGGTTTGCCCATACTCTTGGTACAGAAGTGTTTCAGGGGTTCGCCTATACTCTTGGTACAGAAGTGTTTCAGGGGTTCGCCCATACTCTTGGTACAGAAGTGTTTCAGGGGTTTGCCCATACTCTTGGTACAGAAGTGTTTCAGGGGTTTGCCCATACTCTTGGTACAGAAGTGTTTCAGGGGTTCGCCCATACTCTTGGTACAGAAGTGTTTCAGGGGTTCGCCCATACTCTTGGTACAGAAGTGTTTCAGGGGTTTGCCCATACTCTTGGTACAGAAGTGTTTCAGGGGTTCGCCTATACTCTTGGTACAGAAGTGTTTCAGGGGTTCGCCTATACTCTTGGTACACCAATGTTTCCGGTTCTCACCTGCAATCTTGGTAAAAAACATTCTTCTTTATAAAATGGGTTGTTTTCTTCATTACAATGTAGCAGTCCTGGCCTCTGAGTCCCCCCTATGCTGGCATTTGTGGCTAATGAAATGCTGCGCGGGAGGTGGCATAGGATGGCATTTACAGTCATACATTAATCTGTCTGCGATTTGTCGGCTATGAAGCACAATTTTAAAAGGGTCACACGGCGTACGGAAACATATCCCCGCGCGGTGTCCATCATTGGCCCCTAATTTCTTCACAGTTCACGCAGTCTTTCCCTGGGGCCCTGGTTAACAAGCCTCTCGGGGAGAGATTTTAATTTTTTTTTTTCTCTTTACATGCTTCCTCAACCGGCAGAGGCATCGTTGTGTGCCCGGCCACTCGGAGGGGGTGCTTGGGTCGGACGGCGGGTTGACCTGAACCCCCGGGACGAGAGGAGAGGGCCGCTCCTCTTTCACGTGCCGCTATGTGCAGGGGCGTCGTCGGTCCGCTGGACGTCAGGAGCCAGAGGAACCGGCCTACAGTATCGCGGAGCTCCCGTCGGCGAAGTGGGCGAAGGGGTGCGCTTTACCCTGTCTGGCATGGGGACTGCTGGACGCTGAGCTGGGAAACATTTTCTGACCGCTGTGGACGGAGGCTCATGCTTGGGGGGGATTGGAGAGCAATGCCAGCATGTAACCCAGGAGAAGAGGCAGCGGTGTCACCCGCAGGCAGTGATTATCCTTGGTTGCAGGTAGTGTGGTGCTTAGCTAAGATGTGCCAGCGCGTGTGCCTTACTAATGAGGGTTTGTCCCAAGCAAAAATTGTTAGGGGGGTAACCGCCAGGCTCTTGCCCCCAATTTGGCTTAATAGTAGGACCTGGGAGTCTCAGATGCAGCCATGCATGCTGCCCCTGCCCTTCCCTATCCGTTTATGTGGTGTTTCCATGACTTTCTGATGTTTTCTGGTGTTTCACAAGTCATCACCTATGCGGAGCATCGGTCCCATACAAAAATGCTCAAGTCGCCCATTGACTGCAATGGGGTTCGTTACTCGAAACGAGCTCTCGAGCATTACGAAAAGTTTGACTTGAGCAACGAGCACCCAAGCATTTTGGTGCTCGTTCATCTCTAATGACCAACTAACAGAAATGGTGCGGTTCGCACGGTGGGAGTTCTTGCCGTTATCAGGTCCTGGCTTGTTTTGGCTCACAGGTTTCCCCACATAGTGACTTGCATTCATTTGTGATGTCGCAGGGCAGTACCGCGATCTTGGGCCTCTGGACTTGTGTGTGGTGCCGCCTTAAAGGGGTTTTCCATTAAAGGGAATTTACAATTGTAAATTATTGATGGCTTATCCTCAGAATAAGTGATCAATAGTAGATTGGTGGCGGTTTGTTCCCTAGGACCCTGCCAATCAGCTGTTCACCGAGTGGGTACACTCATGTACTGAGCTGATTTCTGCAGGAAGCAGACGGCTCCATTGCCACTGCAGTGGCCAGGTTTGGTATTGCAGGCATTGAAATGAATGGGAACTTTGCCTGCAATACTGAGTCTGGCCACTACAGTAAGAACAGAACTGTCAGTACATGAGTGCACCCGAACAGCTGATTGGAAGGGTCCTAGGGAACAAACTAATAAAGACTGATGAGAGGTCATCAATACTTTACAACTGGACAACCTCCTTAAAGATACTTGTCCTCTATCAGTGCCTGAGTAGTGGGGGACCGACCACTGGGACCCCAGTGATCCTGAGATCCGTGCACCCTGAATGCCCCTATGCCTGGGCAGTGGTGTGCCATTCCTTTCTGTGGGCTGCAGGAAGACATTACCGTCCCTCTGCCTTATAGAAGTGAACAGAGTAGCACTGGCACCCCACCTCTCCAATCATAGGGGTAGTTGTGGGGGTCACGTACCCCTCTCCAATCATAGGGGTAGTTGTGGGGGTCACGTACCCCTCTCCAATCATAGGAGTAGTTGTGGGGGTCACATACCCCTCTCCAATCATAGGGGTAGTTGTGCAGGTCACGTACCCCTCTCCAATCATAGGGGTAGTTGTGGGGGTCACATACCCCTCTCCAATCATAGGGGTAGTTGTGGGGGTCACGTACCCCTCTCCAATCATAGGGGTAGTTGTGCAGGTCACGTACCCCTCTCCAATCATAGGGGTAGTTGTGGGGGTCACATACCCCTCTCCAATCATAGGGGTAGTTGTGCAGGTCACGTACTCCTCTCCAATTATAGGGGTAGTTGTGGGGGTCACGTACTCCTCTCCAATTATAGGGGTAGTTGTGGGGGTCACGTACTCCTCTCCAATCATAGGGGTAGTTGTGGGGGTCACGTACTCCTCCCCAATCATAGGGGTAGTTGTGGGGGTCACGTACCCCTCTCCAATCATAGGGGCAGTTGTGGGGGTCACGTACCCCTCTCCAATCATAGGGGTAGTTGTGTAGTTGTGTGGGTCACGTACCCCTTTCCAAACATAGGGGCAGTTGTGGGGGTCACCTACCAGTCACTTTCGGGCTGCACAGATCTCTGGAGGGTCCCAGCAGAGGATCACCTCGCATGAAGCTTCCGTTACTTGCAAGCAGTGAGATGGTTAAGTCCTCCGAGGGATGTTTGCGGCGGTCTGTTATTAGGGTCACTTACAGCTAATGCAGATATCGGGGCCAATCAGAGCAGTGGGGATCTAATGACGGGGACACGGAGCGCTGTGCATGCACTCCGCTGGAGACCCCACAATATCATTAATTGTCTAAGAATAATTGCAGAGTTCCAGCGAGCGGCTTTGGCGCGGCGGTCCTCGGCGCAGCTGTGACCCCCCTTCCTTCATGGAAGCTAATGGAGGCAGCTGTGACCCGGCAGCACCTGCTGATGGAAAGCTATCATTTACTGCTGGGATCCGAGGGAGACGCCTGCTGGAGGGACGGCAGCCATCAGCGCTGAGAATTCTCCTGCGTGTTTCACGGTCGCCGGCGTCACGGTTCACGTCGCGCAGCGTTGGAATATGGGAACTCTGAAGTTAGAGGAGCAGGAAAAGTTTAGTCATGTCGAATATCGGGGTGAGAGCGTCTGAGGCGCATCCAAGGTCCCCGACTGCTGACCGTCCATCAAGCCCTGTTCACACCTGCAGATCCGATAGCGATCAACGTGGAATCTGCGCCAATTCCACCTCCGAGCTGCATAGATTCTGCATCCCAGTGATGTGAATGGGAATCCGCCACATAGTTCATACAGCGCAGATTTCAAATCCGCATCATGGGAAACAAAGAAGTAGCGTGCCGCTTCTTGATGAGCCTTCAGGACCTCCATGTGGTTTAGCGCCATCAATGAGCCAACCGGTGTGCGCATCCACTTTGGCGCATTGTTTACACCGCAGATTTCTCACAGAATTCGGGAAGAAAATGGCATGACGATCGCCTGGGTGAGTGTAACCCCTGTGTGCAGCGCATAATACACCACAGCACCTTACAGCACGGATATGGCGGTGTGGGGAGAACATACAAACGCCGCGCCCGCCGCGCCCGCGGTGGGGGTGCTCCGACTCTGTGCTGGACGCCAATAAATATGTCTTTCAGCACCACAAAAATCTTCTTTAAAATCACTTTATTTTCTTTGCAGCATATTTAGAAATGGTCAGCGAATGGCCGCGCTCGCGTCTCCAGCGGGTTTCTACCGCACGCGCTCTTGACCGCCTCAGCCTTTCTAAAACACATGCCAGGTCAGTTAATAAGCCACTCCCACATCAGTCACATGATGGTGGAATCCCATATGTGACGCTTAACCCCTGGGTATCCAGAGCGCTTCCCGCTATTCGCTCTCTTAACCCCCTCTATCCCATACGTAATGAGCCAGGAGATCGCTGACCTTAAAAGCGTCCTGACGCCCAGATTCTCTTCTCTTTGTGCATCCGTTTCGCATCGTGCAGCCTGTGTACCATAAACGACAGGCGGCGCACTCAGGGCTCCTGGACCCCCTCCCCCACGGAGCAGGACTTCCTCCTGGAGTATCTGCAAGTGTTGCACCAACAAGACCTACATATGTCCCCGCCTGAAGGCCATTGTTGTAGGGGTTCCTCTGACAAACCTGCCTCAGAATGTGCTTTGGTTTCTCCTTGGACCATGAGAGCGCCATCCCCTGTGCCAGGGAGCCACCAGTTACAGCTTGACTGGAGTCATCGGGTACATTCAGCTGATAAAAGACCCCTGCAGCGTCCGAGGAGCGGGCCCACAGCCGAGGAGATAGCGGGGTGGATAAGGGCCTTGTCACGGTGGCTCTACCATCTCCTCCCCTGGGGGTAGATCGGGACCCATCCAAATTACTGCTGGGGAGGTTACAGGGAAAGAGTAGCCAGAGGTTACCTGCAATCTGCTTGTCACTCGTGACGCCACCGTTCCAACATGCAGTGAATCTCAGTGAAGTAAGTAACTCAGTCCACACTCAGGGATACTATCTGGACAAACCGGGAACAGTCGGTAATGTCTGTTTACTGTATCTTCAGCAAGTTTCAACGTATTACAGTAGTTTGGCACAAAATACACTTCTAGAAGGTGGTGTGAAAGGGAGGACTCTCGGGGCAATCCGGACAATCCACAGTCCCAGTTATCTGTGTGATCCCACTCCCAGCGACTCTCTCCCTCCAACACTCTAACGGTCAACACTCATGCTTCTGGTGCCTCTCTCTCTCTCTAGCAGCAGTCCTTCTCTCTCTCTCTCAGTGCTTAGTGGCGGCACACACTGACCAGTGTCTGTGGGGTTCACTCGCTTGCAGACTTGCATCTTGCACACACACATATATACACTATTAATTCAATGGCGCGGCCCAAAGATGTACAGGAGGGGCAGATTACGCTACACAGCACAAATAAGCCGTACTGAGCAAAGGCTGAAGGCAGTCTCAAAAGAGAATGCATGTTTGAGCAGTCAGGCACTGAGCCCGATGGGCCGGCACCTCCAGCGCTCTTCTTCATCATGTGACAGACCCCGAACCCGCAGCCCACCATTAGTGAATGACCCTCCTCATTGCAGCTTTCCATCAGGATCAAGGCTTTTTTTTTCTGTGTGTCATCCATTTTTCACGTCAGCAAAAAAACGAGAGAGTGACACGAGCGGGACAGCGCATGGGCCGTACTGCGATGACATCCGTGAGCTCCAGAGCGTGGGCCGTACTGCGATGACATCTGTGTTCTGCACCCAGCGCGTGGGCCGTACTGCGATGACATCCGTGTGCTGCCCAGCGTGAGGGCCGTACTGCGATGACATCCGTGTGCTGCCCAGCGTGTGGGCCGTACTGCGATGACATCCGTGTGCTGCCCAGCGCGTGGACCATACTGCGATGACATCCGTGTGCTGCCCAGCAGGTGGGCCGTACTGCGATGACATCCGTGAGTTGGCCAGCGGGTGGACCATACTGCGATGACATCCGTGAGCTCCAGAGCGTGGGCCGTACTGCGATGACATCCGTGTGCTGCCCAGCGTGTGGGCCGTACTGCGATGACATCCGTGTGCTGCCCAGCGCGTGGACCATACTGCGATGACATCCGTGTGCTGCCCAGCGGGTGGGCCGTACTGCGATGACATCCGTGAGCTGGCCAGCGGGTGGACCATACTGCGATGACATCCGTGAGCTCCAGAGCGTGGGCCGTACTGCGATGACATCCGTGTGCTGCCCAGCGTGTGGGCCGTACTGCGATGACATCCGTGTGCTGCCCAGCGGGTGGGCCGTACTGCGATGACATCCGTGAGCTGCCCAGCGGGTGGGCCGTACTGCGATGACATCCGTGTGCTGCCCAGCGGGTGGACCATACTGCGATGACATCCATGTGCTGCCCAGCGTGTGGGCCGTACTGCGATGACATCCGTGAGCTCCAGCGTGTGGGCCGTACTGCGATGACATCCGTGTGCTGCCCAGCGTGTGGGCCGTACAGCGATGACATCCGTGAGCTCCAGAGCGTGGGCCGTACTGCGATGACATCCGTGTGCTGCCCAGCGCGTGGGCCGTACTGCGATGACATCCGTGTGCTGCCCAGCGCGTGGACCGTACTGCGATGACATCTGTGTGCTGCACCCAGCGCGTGGGCTGTACTGCGATGACATCTGTGTGCTGCCCAGCGCGTGGACCGTACTGCGATGACATCCGTGTGCTGCCCAGCGTGTGGGCCGTACTGCGATGACATCCGTGTGCTGCCCAGTGGGTGGGCCGTACTGCGATGACATCCGTGAGCTGCCCAGCGCGTGGACCGTACTGCGATGACATCCGTGAGCTGCCCAGCGCGTGGACCGTACTGCGATGACATCCGTGTGCTGCCCAGCGCGTGGGCCGTACTGCGATGACATCCGTGTGCTGCCCAGCGCGTGGGCCGTACTGCGATGACATCCGTGTGCTGCCCATTGTTTCTCTATTGTCCTCAACGATAAAACGGATCGGACTAGTGCATGTGATGTGTTCTTCCATGTAGTCTGTGCCTGCGTGCGAGCGCGGTGGGGCATGTTGGACCACAGAATAACGTGGCTCCGTATGCTGTACGGATGTTTATTTCATCGACTCCACACAGATTAATGTCTGAGGCCTATGGAGACGGTGATGATGAAGGCTCACAAAAGTACATTAGGGGTCTACACGCCTCGACACATGCCAAATTACATATCCCTATTGTAGCTGTGTGATGTCACTGCTCCTGTGCAGTGATGTCACAAGTTGATGCTTTAGGGCCGTCCTTGGTTTCAGCTAACCTCTGCTGGTTTGTCTTGTATATTGAATTCCACATCGCACTTGCAGAGGCGTAACCTGAACCTGCGGGGCCCCCAGCATGGTGTGCTCTAGGTCAGATGGGCATCACACACCAGGGCCCGGTTAGGACTGCTACCTCTGCGTCCCCTATATCTATGCACTGACTACATTTTGTAGATAGGCTTTCTTTTTTAGCAGCCTTTGCCCTATTGTATAAGAGGGTTGTAGTACCCCCTGGCGGCCGACACCCAGGGCACATGCCCACCAAGCCCATCCTCCCAGCTACATCGATCAGACAGGGATTGATTGTTCTATAACGGATTCCGCATGGGACACTAATGGGTCTCCTACACTGTACATGGGGAGTAATAACTGGATGGTGCCTCCTGTCCCTTCCCAGACTGCCTGGCACAAGGTATGGCAGTATGCAGTGTGTCAGGACGGCATGTATCTGGCTCTGCTGCAGGGGAGGAGCCATGCGCCGCCGCAGCTGCATTAAATATCGCCTTCTCTTCCTTGAATTAATAGCTCTTTATTTACTAACAATCTTTTCTTTTTCTCCTTCACCGGGAAAAGATGTTAAATGCATCGCTTGTATTTTAGTGTGAACACCTACAAGTGTGTCCAACTGGGTCCTCCTGGACGAATGATTATTGCAATTTATGAACATGTAAGGTCAAAGTGCAATATTGCCCATTATTAGCCAGTGTTGGGAGAGCATGCTACTTCATGCCCCCACAATATCAGATGGTATTATTGACATATCTAGCCACGTGATTGCCGGGCCATAGCTTATCAGATCTAACCGCCCCAGGCACTTGCCTGCTCTACTCCCCCACATGGAGATGATCGGCGTACCATGGTCGCTGATGGCCTGAGGATGCATGAGTATACCAATGCACGTATGCTTGGTCAACAGATCCTGGTGAAAACAATGTGGTCCATCAACAAGACGCTGAAGGTTTGGACAGAGCTCCGCTCCAGTCTGTTAGAGACTCTAAGTGTGGACCCACTGTGCTAACCAACCAGCCTGGCTTTTGGACCAGACCTGGTGTGGCTGGCAGATAACCCCAGTTGGCAATCTGAGATGGGCAATCTGGCCCTAGCTAATCAGGAAGGTGGGAAGACCTATGCCTCAAAGCAAGGTAGGCGTTCTGGTAAGAACGGCCCCATTGGCTTTACATAGGGGCTAACTGTCCCTGATAGGACGCAAGAAAGATGTACTGAACACAGGGCACACAGAACAGGACTGACCTACCATAGAGATGGGAACGGGACACAGATTGGAAGGAAATGGACAAACGCACACAGGCTAAAGCAACCAAAAAGAACAGAGCCACAGCACTCACCCAACCCCCACAGAAAGGACTTCTTTAGGGGGGGGAGACCAAATTCAAAGACCTCCAGTGGTCAAAAAATGCCAAGCCAACTTCAGGGCTGTGGACCTGTGCCCCTTCAAAATTACAATAAAAGGTAGCAAAGAAGTGGCAGCATAAGATGATGCAGAAAAAACTCTTTAGTTAAAGGAACATTTTTCTTGTTTCATAGTTAAAAATAGGCTAAAGCAAAATACCAAGAACATACAGAATAACCAGATGCCGATACAGGAGCAAACAGACAAAATAGTCCTGAGACAGGTGACTAGAGATGAGCGAGCACACTGGTCCGAGCTTGATGCTCGTTTGAGTATCAGGGTACTCGAGACGAACACCATGCGGTACTCGAGTCAATTGCATTTCCTCCCCCGCATGTTTAGCGCCATTTTCTAGCCAATAGACATGCGGGGAAGGCATTACCTCTTCCTGCTGTGACGTGCCAGCCCTATCCCACCCCCCTGCAGTGAGTGGCTGGGCCAATCAGGTGACCGCCGAGTACTTAAACTGGTCCCGCCCGCGGCTCGCCTCAGACACATGCTGGCAGAGGTTAGGGAGAGTACTGTTCCTGCTATAGGGACAGTGTTAGAGTAGGATCCTGTCTACAAAAACCCCAACGGTCCTTCTTAGGGCTACTCTTCATAGTGCGCATTACTGTTGTGGCTGGCTGGGAGCAGTAGTGCACCAACTGTTCACAGCCTTGCAATTATAGTGTTCTCAGGCTGCAGTGCCGTACAACCAGCCCTCACCGTGAAACTGCACTCTAACATCTCCTAGCCTGCTGCAAACTACCTCATTTATACCGTTCTGTGTCTGCAGTGCATTAGACAGAGGTCTCACTGCTAAACAGTACTGTAATATTACCGGGGCCACTGCAAACTATTTCAGCTCTGCCGCTGTGCAGAGCGTCTCACAATACCCTTTCCTTGGTGGGATTGAGATCGCCGCAGTTACCAGCACTATCCACTGGCTTTAGAGTCTTCTCCCACTCTATATAGCCTCTATTATCTACAAGTCTCTGTGAGCGGTAAATTACCCCTAGGTATCAGCGCAAGACAGCGGTCACAGCATAGAGCCTCCGCTATCTACAAGTCTCTGTGTGCGGTAAATTACCCCTAGGTATCAGCGCAAGACACAAGTCACAGCATAGAGCCTCCGCTATCTACAGGTCTCTGTGTGCGGTGAATTAAGCCACAGTTGTCAGCCCTGTACAGTGGGGTAATTTATTTGGGCCCTGCTCTATTCTTAATCCGCCATGATGAGGAGTAGCGGTAAGGGTCGAGGACGCGGACGTCCAAGTGGAAGTGTGGGCACAGGCCGAGTTCCTGGTTGTGGTGTATCCCAGCCGGCTGCTGCTGTGGGATTAGGAGAGAGGCAAGTTTCTGGGCTCCCCAGCTTCATATCACAATTTATGGGTCCACATGGTAGACCTTTATTACAAACAGAGCAGTGCGAGCAGATCCTGTCGTGGATGGAAGAAAATGCATCCAGCAATGTATCGACCACCCAGTCTTCTACACCGTCCACTACTCCCAGCCCTGGGACTGCAACTCTGAATCCTCTGGCTGCTCCACCTGCCTCCCAGCCTCCTCACTCCATGAAAATGACACATTCGGATGAGCAGGCAGACTCCCAGGAACTGTTCTCGGGTCCCTGCCATGAGTGGGAAAAAACGGTTCCTCTCTCACTTGAGGAGTTTGTCGTGACTGATGCCCAACCTTTGGAAAGTTCCCAGAGTCCGGGTGATGAGGCTGGGGACTTCCAGCAACTGTCTCAAGAGCTTTTTGTGGATGAAGATGATGATGAGACACAGTTGTCTGTCAGTGAGGTAGTAGTAAGGGAAGTAAGTCCGAGGGAGGAGCGCACAGAGGATTCGGAGAAAGAGCCGCTGGACGATGAGATGACTGACCCCACCTGGTTTGCTAAGCCTACCGAGGACAGGGCTTCAGAGGGGGAGGCAAGTGCAGCAGCAGGACAGGTTGGAAGAGGCAGTGGGGTGGCCAGGGGTAGAGGCAGGGCCAGAGCGCAGAATCCCCCAACTGTTTCCCAAAGCACCCCCTCACGGCAAGCTCCCGTGCAAAGGGCTAGGTGTTCAAAGATGTGGATGTTTTTTAGTTGAAGCGTGGACGACCGACGAACAGTGGTGTACAACCTGTGTCGCACCAAAATCAGCCGGGGAGCCACCACTACCAGCCTCACCCCCACCAGCATGAGGAGGCATATGATGGCCAAGCACCCCACAAGGTGGGACGAAGGCCATTCACACCTCTGGGTTGCACCACTGCCTCTCCGCCCTAATGTCTCTCAGTGCAGTGTGCAGCTGTCGCTAACACAAGCATTGGATCGGAAGCGGAAATACGCCCCCACCCACCCGCACGCACAAGCGTTAAACGTGCACATTGCCAAATTAATCAGCCTGGAGATGCTGCCGTACAGGCTTAAGGAAATGGAGGCTTTCAAAAACATGATGACGGTCCCGCGCTACTCGGTCCACAGTCGCCACTGTTTTACCCGGTGTGCCGTCCCAGCCCTACACCAGCACGTCTCCCGCAACATAAATCGTGCCCTCACCAACGCGGTTACTGGGAAGGTCCACTTAACTACGGACACGTGGACAAGTAGTGACGGGCAGGGTCACTATATCTCCCTGACGGCACATTGGGTGAATTTGGTGGAGGCTGGGACCAAGTCAGAGCCTGGGACCGCTCACGTCCTACCCACACCCAGAATAGTGGGTCCTACCTCGGTGCTGGTATCTGCTGCATTTTATGCAACCTTTCCAAACCCTCCCCCCCCCCTCCTCCTCCTCTGCCACCTCTACCTCTCAATAAAGAAGTGTGAGCACATCCCCAGCAGTCGGTAGCGCACGGCAGCACAGCGGTGGGCAAGCGTCAGCAGGCCATGCTGAAACTACTCAGCCTAGGTGACAAGAGGCACACGGCCCACGAACTGCTGCAGGGTCTGACAGAGCAGACCGACCGTTGGCTTGCGCCGCTGAGCCTCCAACCGGGCATGGTCGTGTGTGACAACGGCCGTAACCCGGTGGCGGCTCTGCAGCTCGGCAGTCTCACACACGTGCCATGCCTGGCCCACGTCTTCAATCTGGTGATTCAGCGGTTTCTGAAAAACTACCCTCGCTTGTCTGACCTGCACGGCAAGGTGCGCAGCGTCTGCGCACATTTCCGCAAGTCCCACACGGACGCTGCCACCCTGAGCACCCTGCAACGTCAGTTTAATCTGCCAGAGCACCGACTGGAATTCTACGCTGCACATGTTGGCCAGGCTGTATGAGCAGCGAAGAGCAATAGTGGAATAGCAGCTTCCTATACTGTTATCTTTCCAGCCTTCGCCTATACTCTTGGTAACCAAATTTTTTCAGGTATTTGCCTATACTCTTGGTACAGAAATGTTACAGGGGTCCGCCTATACTCTTGGTACAGAAATGTTACTGGGGTCCGCCTATACTCTTGCTACAGAAATGTTACTGGGGTCTGCCTATACTTCTGCACAGAAATGTTACAGGGGTCCGCCTATACTCTTGCTACAGAAATGTTACAGGGGTCCGCCTATACTCTTGGTACAGAAATGTTACTGGGGTCCGCCTATACTCTTGCTACAGAAATGTTACAGGGGTCCGCCTATACTCTTGCTACAGAAAAGTTACTGGGGTCCACCTATACTCTTGCTACAGAAATGTTACAGGGGTCTGCCTATACTCTTGCTTCAGAAATGTTACTGGGGTCTCCCTATACTCTTGCTACTGAAAGGTTTGAGGGGTTCGCCTATAGACTTGGTTCTGAAAGGTTTGAGGGGTTCACCTATACTCTTGCTATAGAAATGTTACTGGGGTCTGCCTATACTGTGGGTGCACCAAGGTTTCCCATTGCAGTGTTCAGCTGCCTGACAGATATACAGAAGGAAGTGTGTGGGGACACATGGATTTCCCATTGCTATTTAACTCACGGCACCTTGGGTCACACAAGGTGGAGGCTGGGACCGAGCCTGACCCAGTGCCCGCTCATGTACTTCCCACACAGAGTATTGCGGGTCCTACCTCGGTCATGGTTTCTTGGCCTTATAATGCCACCTCCTCCTCCTGCTTGGGGTCAGGAGATCAGCACTGGGCAACATGTATTTTCTCTCGTGTTACCCCAGTTATCTGAGAAACTGGTTTGGACCAAAAAAAGGAGCGTTACTGCATTAATGAGACGTTCACTGCTGTACTAGCATCGGAGTCCGCTTTATGCCCACGATTACTGAGGGTGTGAGCCAAAGCCGAGATCCTGGGTAGGGTGAAACTGCCTTGTTTGGGCGCTCTGAATTCTTTATGTGTAATACCGTCTTTGAGTTTCACAGGCTCGCCTATGCTGTGGGTTCACAAAGACTTCCCATTGCGTTGTTTTACCTGTCTGGCAGAAATACAGTGACTGACTTGGCTAGGGTGCAGATGGCTTTCCCATTGCAGTGTTTTACCTATCTGGCACAAATACACTGAATGACTAGGGCAGAAGTGTTGGGTGAAACTCTGCCATGTTTGGTCACTCTCTTTTCTTTATGTTTAATACAGTCTTTGAGTTTCATGGGCTCGCCTATGCTGTGGGTGCACAAAGGCTTTTCCATAGCATTGTTCAGCTATCTGACACATACAAAAAATGAATTGGGCAGAAATGTGGGCCGAGGCCGAGGTCCTTGGTGGGGTAAAACTCTGCCATGCTTGGGCACTCTGATTTCTTCCTGTGTAATACCATCTTTATGCACCCACATCATAGGCGAGCCCAAGGAACTCAAAGACTTCCCATTGTGGTGTTGAGCTATCTGACACCTACACAGAATGAATTGTGTGAGGACACATGGATTTCCCATTGCTATGTAACTTATAGCACCTTGGGTCACACAAGGTGGAGGCTGGGACCGAGCCTGACCCTGGGCCTGCTCACATGCTTCCCACACAGAGTATTGCTGCATTGTGGAGATGTGTAGAAGTACTGGCACCTGAGTCCCCTTTATGCCCACATTTGCGGCTCCTGACAATTTTCTGATGGAAGTGGCACGGGATTGGAAGGATGAATGTACGTCAATTTATCATCAATTCTCTACAGCATTGTGGGCTATCGCCCATACTTTCAAAGAGGGTCGCTACCTGCCAACCCTCTGCAGTGTGTGCCTCCGGTTCCTCCTCATCCAGTACGCACTTATAAATAGACATGGGTGGTGTGGCTATGATGTGAGCGTGTGGCATGAGGGCATCTGAATGCTGCGCAAGGTATATTTTGTGTGCGCTGTGGACGCAGGGTCGTGCGGGGGGGGGGGGGGGGGGGTTGGACAGCAATGCCAGCATGTAACCCAGGAAAAGAGGCAGCGGTGTCACCCGCAGGCAGTGATTGTCCTTGGTTGCAGGTAGTGTGGTGCTTAGCTAAGATGTGCCAGCGCATGTGCCGTGCTAATGAGGGTTTGTCCCAAGTTAATTGTTAGGGGGGTGACGCCACACTCTTGCCCCTCTTTTGGCTTAATAGTGGGACCTGGGAGCCTGAGATGCAGCCCTGCATGCTGCCCCTGCCCTTCCCTTCCCTATCTGTTTCTGTGGTGTTTCCATGAGTTTCTGATGTTTTCTGGTGTTTCACAAGTCATCACCTATGCGGAGCATCGGTCTCATACAAAAATGCTCAAGTCGCCCATTGACTTTAATGGGGTTCGTTACTCGAAATGAGCTCTCGAGCATTACGAAAAGTTCGACTCGAGCAACCGAGTATTTTGGTGCTCGCTTATCTTTACAGGTGACCTAGATGTGCTGGGTGTTTGAGACAAACACTCATCAATCCTGAGGCAAAGAGGGAGGATTCTTAGCTGTGCTGTGAGAACTGAGCAGGGTTACCTAGTGCAGATAGAACGTAGAAGAAATAGGTACATTTATACAGAAGGAGTAAAGTGATGCCTGAGCCCATCAGGGACAGCAAGAGGGCAGCAGACAAACGTAGCAGATGTAACATAGTCAGTTCTGTACAACACTTATGGCAGGCAGTAAATACACTGCCGACTGTCTAACAGGTAATACACCGAAAATATTCTCATGATCGCTCTAATGATGGCATGAGCGACAGCAAGTTGTGCCTGAATTTCTGAGGCGAGACTCACAATACGCAGCGCATGGACACCCCGCCCGTGTCCTGTGCGATGTACGGAATGCTGCACATTTGCGTGTTCTAGTCTTGGACAAAACTTGCACAAAAGTAGAACAAGCTACGATTTCTCCGTCGTGAAGCATCGCTGCGAGTCAAAATTCTCCAATGCCAAAATGCCCATTGCAAATAATGGGCTCTATTTTCGTGCGCTAGTCCTGCATTTCACAACACACAAAACTCGCAAGATTTTTGCACCACTGCGAATTCACGCTGATGGTTATATAGATGACCTGCTAATGACGGCACTAGTAAAGACAATCCTGGTGAACATCCTAGTACTGGTTACACTGGTGACATGCTAATGGCGGCACTAGTAAAGACAATCCTGGTGAACATTCTAGTACTGGTTATACTGGTGACATGCTAATGGCGGCACTAGTAAAGACAATCCTGGTGAACATTCTAGTACTGGTTACACTGGTGACATGCTAGTAATATTTATGCTGCTGAATATTCTAGTATTGGTTGTACTGATGGCATTCCAATATTAAATAGTTACATTCGGGGCATTCTAGTAATAGTTACACTGCTAAATATTCTAGTACTGGTTATACTGGTGATATTGTTGTATTTGTTCTACCAGTGAGAGTCCAGTATTTGTTATCCTGGTGACATTCCATTAATGGCTATAATGGTGAATATTCTGGTATTGGTTATACCGATGGCATTCTAACAGTTCATCTGAATATTCTAATATTAGCTATACCAGTGGTATTCTATTAATTACATTGCCGACATTCCAGTATTGGTTATACCAATGGCATTCTAGTATCGGTAATCCTGGTGGCATTCTAGTATTGGTTATACTGATGGCATTCTAGTATCGGTAATCCTGGTGGCATTCTAGTATTGGTTCCTGGACCTTCAGCTTCCGTGTTACAGGCGACCTCCAAGTCTGAGGAGCTTTATACTCAGGAGTGCATTGTCCTCCGACACACAAAAAGGAACTTATCCCTGCAATGTAAGGAGCTGGAAGACCTGCTGACATGTATGGACCGCGGACAGGATACGGATCCCCAACACACAGCAGGACTATAAGATCCCTGTAATGTAAGGAGCTGTAAGACCTGCTGACATGTACGGACCGCAGACAGGATACATAACCCAAACACACAGCAGGACTATAAGATCCCTGTAATTTAAGGAGCTGTAAGACCTGCTGACATGTACGGACCGCAGACAGGATACATAACCCCAACACACAGCAGGACTATAAGATCCGTGTAATGTAAGGAGCTGTAAGACCTGCTGACATGTACGGACCGCAGACAGGATACGGATCCCCAACACACAGCAGGACTATAAGATCCCTGTAATGTAAGGAGCTGTAAGACCTGCTGACATGTACGGACCGCGGACAGGATACGGATCCCCAACACACAGCAGGACTATAAGATCCCTGTAATGTAAGGAGCTGTAAGACCTGCTGACATGTAAGGACCGCCGACAGGATACATAACCCCAACACACAGCAGGACTATAAGATCCCGGGGACATTCACACGTTCCATGTCTGATGTTGTGTACCGGTTGCTGTGCAGTAAATGTCCTGTTGGGGGATTAATGTTGGGGAAACTAGATAAAAACTGAGAGCGAAGATGAGATCTCATTGCCACTCAATTAGAGAGGAAGAGACGGAATTACTTGTGGCAAAACATTTTTGTGGTAAAGCCATAGCATAGAGCAGAGTTATCATACTGAAGGGCAACTTTAAATCACAGCGTCACAAGAATGTGGGTGTATAAATTTGTGGCCATGTTTGATACCCACAAGAATGGAATGAACCTTAGCCCAGGATTCTTGCATAAGTGTATAATATGAAATGTCTGAAGGAGGTCAATACAAGAGTCCTCCACCCAATTACTGCTTGTTTTTTAGTTTTTCTCATAAAAATTCAGAAATTCATTGTACGAATGTTGCCATCCAGTGGGTGGTGCTGCAGTGGTAGTGTTTCCATCTCCGTCCATGTGCAGTTCAAGCAGAGATAACAGACATCATTAAACTATCACATTTCTCAGCCCAGTGGACTGATTAAGCATCTATCTCTTTGCTCAGATTGGTGTTATTTTAAGTGTTAAATTTCTGTGTGTACATTTATTTAAAACAAGACGGGTGCCCCCCCCCCCCACCACCACCCCCGCATCTGTATGTTATAATTGTGTGCCATCTAAACCAGTTTCATTAGCTTGATGAAGGGTCGATAGAGGAACCCAAGAGCTTGCAGTGACATCATGTATTTTTGTAGCCATTAAAAGGTATCATATCTACAGGGTGACTTGGCTTCTCTTACTGGGGACAGTCATTGGTTTCTATGTTACGGCATTCTAATGACCTCTATATGACATTCATTCATGACCAAACTAACTGCTGTCTGTGGACCTCTTCATCGTATACTCTACTGCTCTTGGGCATGAAACGAAAGGTCTGTCTGCCAAGGTGGACCAGATGGGTGACACTGCTCTCCTCCAGATAATTCTGGGCTTTTATGTTTCCTTCTATCATTTCTGTCCAGGCGTACCGCCGCTAGAAGGAACTATAATGCAGGAACATCTCGTGGCGATTCATATGGCGATCTGTGCAATAAAACTCCAAATACATGAATGTGAATTTCCGCAATCTCCATTGTCAACAGTAATTCTATAGAAGGTGGTTGTTCTACCGTATATTAGTCACCGTGAATGGCTGAAAGCTTCACTTGTAACACTTAATAACCCATAAATATGTAGAAGATAAAACATTAACACGACAATGCGATATTAATGGCGCAATTACAGGAGCTGAATTACATTCATGTGAGATGAAGCATCAGACCTTCCATGGCCTAAGCGCTCATCTAGATAACACAATCTCAGTGATTGAGAACCCGGATCAAGTGTAAATCCCATCACCCCGAGAAGATATAACCCGAAACCGCGTGCAGACGACGGTATAAATTAGCTTTACATCTCAATAGAAGACAGCAAGCAGCTCTACAGAGTGCCCAGGGCAGAAAAACAGCTCTTATTTATTGTGACCAACCTCTAACCATCATATATGCACATATGTGTACACAGGAGCAGTATTATAGCAGTTATATTCTTGTACATAGGGGGCAGTATTATAGTAGTTATATTCTTGTACATAGGAGGCAGTATTATAGTAGTTATATTCTTGTACATAGGAGCAGTATTATAGTAGTTATATTCTTGTACATAGGGGGCAGTATTATAGTAGTTATATTATTGTATATAGGGGGCAGTATTATAGTAGTTATATTCTTGTACATAGGGGGCAGTATTATAGTAGTTATATTCTTGTACATAGGGGGCAGTATTATAGTAGTTATATTCTTGTACATAGGGGGCAGTATTATAGTAGTTATATTCTTGTACATAGGGAGCAGTATTATAGTAGTTATATTCTTGTACATAGGGAGCAGTATTATAGTAGTTATATTCCTGTACATAGGGGGCAGTATTATAGTAGCTATATTCTTGTACATAGGGGGCAGTATTATAGTAGCTATATTCTTGTACATAGGAGCAGTATTATAGTAGTTATATTCTTGTACATAGGGGGCAGTATTATAGTAGTTATATTCTTGTACATAGGAGACAGTATTATAGTAGTTATATTCTTGTACATAGGGAGCAGTATTATAGTAGTTATATTTTTGTACATAGGAGACAGTATTATAGTAGTTATTTTCTTGTACATAGGAGCAGTATTATAGTGGTTATATTCTTGTACATAGGAGCAGTATTATAGTAGTTATATTCTTGTACATAGGGGGCAGTATTATAGTAATTATATTCCTGTACATAGGGGGCAGTATTATAGTAGTTATATTCTTGTACATAGGGGGCAGTATTATAGTAGTTATATTCTTGTACATAGGGGGCAGTATTATAGTAGTTATATTTTTGTACATAGGAGACAGTATTATAGTAGTTATTTTCTTGTACATAGGAGCAGTATTATAGTGGTTATATTCTTGTACATAGGAGCAGTATTATAGTAGTTATATTCTTGTACATAGGGGGCAGTATTATAGTAATTATATTCCTGTACATAGGAGGCAGTATTATAGTAGTTATATTCTTGTACATAGGGGGCAGTATTATAGTAGTTATATTCTTGTACATAGGAGCAGTATTATAGTAGTTATATTCTTGTACATAGGGGGCAGTATTATAGTAGTTATATTATTGTATATAGGGGGCAGTATTATAGTAGTTATATTCTTGTACATAGGGGGCAGTATTATAGTAGTTATATTCTTGTACATAGGGGGCAGTATTATAGTAGTTATATTCTTGTACATAGGGGGCAGTATTATAGTAGTTATATTCTTGTACATAGGGAGCAGTATTATAGTAGTTATATTCCTGTACATAGGGAGCAGTATTATAGTAGTTATATTCCTGTACATAGGGGGCAGTATTATAGTAGCTATATTCTTGTACATAGGGGGCAGTATTATAGTAGCTATATTCTTGTACATAGGAGCAGTATTATAGTAGTTATATTCTTGTACATAGGGGGCAGTATTATAGTAGTTATATTCTTGTACATAGGAGACAGTATTATAGTAGTTATATTCTTGTACATAGGGAGCAGTATTATAGTAGTTATATTTTTGTACATAGGAGACAGTATTATAGTAGTTATATTCTTGTACATAGGGGGCAGTATTATAGTAGTTATATTTTTGTACATAGGAGACAGTATTATAGTAGTTATTTTCTTGTACATAGGAGCAGTATTATAGTGGTTATATTCTTGTACATAGGAGCAGTATTATAGTAGTTATATTCTTGTACATAGGAGCAGTATTATAGTAGTTATATTCTTGTACATGGGGGGCAGTATTATAGTAGTTATATTCTTGTACATAGGGGGCAGTATTATAGTAGTTATATTCTTGTACATGGGGGGCAGTATTATAGTAGTTATATTCTTGTACATAGGGGGCAGTATTATAGTAGTTATATTCTTGTACATAGGCGGCAGTATTATAGTAGTTATATTCTTGTACATAGGGGGCAGTATTATAGTAGTTATATTCTTGTACATAGGGGGCAGTATTATAGCAGTTATATTCTTGTACATAGGGGGCAGTATTATAGTAGTTATATTCTTGTACACAGGAGCAGTATTATAGTAGTTATATTCTTGTACATAGGGGGCAGTATTATAGTAGTTATATTCTTGTACATAGGGAGCAGTATTATAGTAGTTATATTCCTGTACATAGGAGGCAGTATTATAGTAGTTATATTCTTGTACATAGGGGGCATTATTATAGTAGTTATATTCTTGTACATAGGGAGCAGTATTATAGTATTTATATTCTTGTACATAGGAGGCAGTATTATAGTAGTTATATTCTTGTACATAGGAGGCAGTATTATAGTAGTTATATTCCTGTACATAGGAGGCAGTATTATAGTAGTTATATTCTTGTACACAGGAGCAGTATTATAGTAGTTATATTCTTGTATATAGGGGGCAGTATTATAGTAGTTATATTCTTGTACATAGGGGGCAGTATTATAGTAGTTATATTCTTGTACATAGGAGCAGTATTATAGTAGTTATATTCTTGTACATAAAGGGCAGTATTATAGTTGTTATATTCTTGTACATAGTGGGCAGTATTATAGTAGTTATATTCTTGTACATAGGGGGCAGTATTATAGTAGTTATATTCTTGTACATAGATGGCAGTATTATAGTAGTTATATTCTTGTACATAGGGGGCAGTATTATAGTAGTTATATTCTTGTACATAGGGAGCAGTATTATAGTAGTTATATTCTTGTACATAGGGGGCAGTATTATAGTAGTTATATTCTTGTACATAGGGGGCAGTATTATAGTAGTTATATTCTTGTACATAGGAGCAGTATTATAGTAGTTATATTCTTGTACATAGGGGGCAGTATTATAGTAGTTATATTCTTGTACATAGATGGCAGTATTATAGTAGTTATATTCTTGTACATAGGGGGCAGTATTATAGTAGTTATATTCTTGTACATAGGGAGCAGTATTATAGTAGTTATATTCTTGTACATAGGGGGCAGTATTATAGTAGTTATATTCTTGAACATAGGGGGCACTATTATAGTAGTTATATTCTTGTACATAGGAGCAGTATTATACTAGTTATATTCTTGTACACAGGAGCAGTATTATAGTAGTTATATTCTTGTACACAGGAGCAGTATTATAGTAGTTATATTCTTGTACACAGGAGCAGTATTATAGTAGTTATATTCTTGTACATAGGGAGCAGTATTATAGTAGTTATATTCTTGTACATAGGGGGCAGTATTATAGTAGTTATATTCTTGTACATAGGAGCAGTATTATAGTAGTTATATTCTTGTACATAGGGGGCAGTATTATAGTAGTTATATTCTTGTACATAGGAGGCTGTATTATAGTAGTTATATACTTGTACACAGGAGCAGTATTATAGTAGTTATATTCTTGTACATAGGAGGCAGTATTATAGTAGTTATATTCTTGTACATAGCAGGCAGTATTATAGTAGTTATATTCTTGTACATAGGAGGCTGTATTATAGTAGTTATATTCTTGTATATAGGGGGCAGTATTATATTAGTTATATTCTTGTACATAGGGGGCAGTATTATAGTAGCTATATACTTGTACACTGGAGCAGTATTATAGTAGTTATATTCTTGTACATAGCAGGCAGTATTATAGTAGTTATATTCTTGTACACAGGGGGCAGTATTATAGTAGTTATATTCTTGTACATAGGGGGCAGTATTATAGTAGTTATATTCTTGTACATAGGGGGCAGTATTATAGTAGTTATATTCTTGTACATAGGGGGCAGTATTATAGTAGTTATATTCTTGTACATAGGGGGCCGTATTATAGTAGTTATATACTTGTACACAGGAGCAGTATTATAGTAGTTATATTCTTGTACATAGCAGGCAGTATTATAGTAGTTATATTCTTGTACATAGGAGGCTGTATTATAGTAGTTATATTCTTGTATATAGGGGGCAGTATTATAGTAGTTATATTCTTGTACATAGGGGGCAGTATTATAGTAGCTATATACTTGTACACAGGAGCAGTATTATAGTAGTTATATTCTTGTACATAGCAGGCAGTATTATAGTAGTTATATTCTTGTACATAGGAGGCTGTATTACAGTAGTTATATTCTTGTATATAGGGGGCAGTATTATAGTAGTTATATTCTTGTACATAGGGGGCAGTATTATAGTAGTTATATTCTTGTACATAGATGGCAGTATTATAGTAGTTATATTCTTGTACATAGGGGGCAGTATTATAGTAGTTATATTCTTGTACATAGGGAGCAGTATTATAGTAGTTATATTCTTGTACATAGGGGGCAGTATTATAGTAGTTATATTCTTGTACATAGGGGGCAGTATTATAGTAGTTATATTCTTGTACATAGGAGCAGTATTATAGTAGTTATATTCTTGTACATAGGGGGCAGTATTATAGTAGTTATATTCTTGTACATAGATGGCAGTATTATAGTAGTTATATTCTTGTACATAGGGGGCAGTATTATAGTAGTTATATTCTTGTACATAGGGAGCAGTATTATAGTAGTTATATTCTTGTACATAGGGGGCAGTATTATAGTAGTTATATTCTTGAACATAGGGGGCACTATTATAGTAGTTATATTCTTGTACATAGGAGCAGTATTATACTAGTTATATTCTTGTACACAGGAGCAGTATTATAGTAGTTATATTCTTGTACACAGGAGCAGTATTATAGTAGTTATATTCTTGTACATAGGGAGCAGTATTATAGTAGTTATATTCTTGTACATAGGGGGCAGTATTATAGTAGTTATATTCTTGTACATAGGAGCAGTATTATAGTAGTTATATTCTTGTACATAGGGGGCAGTATTATAGTAGTTATATTCTTGTACATAGGAGGCTGTATTATAGTAGTTATATACTTGTACACAGGAGCAGTATTATAGTAGTTATATTCTTGTACATAGCAGGCAGTATTATAGTAGTTATATTCTTGTACATAGGAGGCTGTATTATAGTAGTTATATTCTTGTATATAGGGGGCAGTATTATAGTAGTTATATTCTTGTACATAGGGGGCAGTATTATAGTAGTTATATACTTGTACACAGGAGCAGTATTATAGTAGTTATATTCTTGTACATAGCAGGCAGTATTATAGTAGTTATATTCTTGTACATAGGGGGCAGTATTATAGTAGTTATATACTTGTACACAGGAGCAGTATTATAGTAGTTATATTCTTGTACATAGCAGGCAGTATTATAGTAGTTATATTCTTGTACATAGGAGGCTGTATTATAGTAGTTATATTCTTGTATATAGGGGGCAGTATTATATTAGTTATATTCTTGTACATAGGGGGCAGTATTATAGTAGCTATATACTTGTACACTGGAGCAGTATTATAGTAGTTATATTCTTGTACATAGCAGGCAGTATTATAGTAGTTATATTCTTGTACACAGGGGGCAGTATTATAGTAGTTATATTCTTGTACATAGGGGGCAGTATTATAGTAGTTATATTCTTGTACATAGGGGGCAGTATTATAGTAGTTATATTCTTGTACATAGGGGGCAGTATTATAGTAGTTATATTCTTGTACATAGGGGGCCGTATTATAGTAGTTATATACTTGTACACAGGAGCAGTATTATAGTAGTTATATTCTTGTACATAGCAGGCAGTATTATAGTAGTTATATTCTTGTACATAGGAGGCTGTATTATAGTAGTTATATTCTTGTATATAGGGGGCAGTATTATAGTAGTTATATTCTTGTACATAGGGGGCAGTATTATAGTAGCTATATACTTGTACACAGGAGCAGTATTATAGTAGTTATATTCTTGTACATAGCAGGAAGTATTATAGTAGTTATATTCTTGTACATAGGAGGCTGTATTACAGTATTTATATTCTTGTATATAGGGGGCAGTATTATAGTAGTTATATTCTTGTACATAGGGGGCAGTATTATAGTAGCTATATACTTGTACACAGGAGCAGTATTATAGTAGTTATATTCTTGTACATAGCAGGCAGTATTATAGTAGTTATATTCTTGTACACAGGGGGCAGTATTATAGTAGTTATATTCTTGTACATAGGGGGCAGTATTATAGTAGTTATATTCTTGTACATAGGGAGCAGTATTATAGTAGTTATATTCTTGTACATAGGGGGCAGTATTATAGTAGTTATATTCTTGTACATAGGAGCAGTATTATAGTAGTTATATTCTTGTACATAGGGGGGCAGTATTATAGTAGTTATATTCTTGTACATAGGAGGCTGTATTATAGTAGTTATATACTTGTACACAGGAGCAGTATTATAGTAGTTATATTCTTGTACATAGGGGGCAGTATTATAGTAGTTATATTCTTGTACATAGGAGCAGTATTATACTAGTTATATTCTTGTACACAGGAGCAGTATTATAGTAGTTATATTCTTGTACACAGGAGCAGTATTATAGTAGTTATATTCTTGTACACAGGAGCAGTATTATAGTAGTTATATTCTTGTACATAGGGAGCAGTATTATAGTAGTTATATTCTTGTACATAGGGGGCAGTATTATAGTAGTTATATTCTTGTACATAGGAGCAGTATTATAGTAGTTATATTCTTGTACATAGGGGGCAGTATTATAGTAGTTATATTCTTGTACATAGGAGGCTGTATTATAGTAGTTATATTCTTGTACACAGGGGGCAGTATTATAGTAGTTATATTCTTGTACATAGGGGGCAGTATTATAGTAGTTATATTCTTGTACATAGGGGGCAGTATTATAGTAGTTAAATTCTTGTACATAGGGGGCAGTATTATAGTAGTTATATTCTTGTACATAGGAGCAGTATTATAGTAGTTATATTCTTGTACATAGGGGGCAGTATTATAGTAGTTATATTCTTGTACATAGGAGGCTGTATTATAGTAGTTATATACTTGTACACAGGAGCAGTATTATAGTAGTTATATTCTTGTACATAGGGGGCAGTATTATAGTAGTTATATTCTTGTACATAGGGGGCACTATTATACTAGTTATATTCTTGTACATAGGAGCAGTATTATACTAGTTATATTCTTGTACACGGGAGCAGTATTATAGTAGTTATATTCTTTTACACAGGAGCAGTATTATAGTAGTTATATTCTTGTACATAGGGAGCAGTATTATAGTAGTTATATTCTTGTACATAGGGGGCAGTATTATAGTAGTTATATTCTTGTACATAGGAGGCTGTATTATAGTAGTTATATACTTGTACACAGGAGCAGTATTATAGTAGTTATATTCTTGTACATAGCAGGCAGTATTATAGTAGTTATATTCTTGTACATAGGAGGCTGTATTATAGTAGTTATATTCTTGTATATAGGGGGCAGTATTATAGTAGTTATATTCTTGTACATAGGGGGCAGTATTATAGTAGTTATATACTTGTACACAGGAGCAGTATTATAGTAGTTATATTCTTGTACATAGCAGGCAGTATTATAGTAGTTATATTCTTGTACATAGGAGGCTGTATTATAGTAGTTATATTCTTGTATATAGGGGGCAGTATTATATTAGTTATATTCTTGTACATAGGGGGCAGTATTATAGTAGCTATATACTTGTACACAGGAGCAGTATTATAGTAGTTATATTCTTGTACATAGCAGCCAGTATTATAGTAGTTATATTCTTGTACACAGGGGGCAGTATTATAGTAGTTATATTCTTGTACATAGGGGGCAGTATTATAGTAGTTATATTCTTGTACATAGGAGGCAGTATTATAGTAGTTATATTCTTGTACATAGGGGGCAGTATTATAGTAGTTATATTCTTGTACATAGGGGGCCGTATTATAGTAGTTATATACTTGTACACAGGAGCAGTATTATAGTAGTTATATTCTTGTACATAGCAGGCGGTATTATAGTAGTTATATTCTTGTACATAGGAGGCTGTATTATAGTAGTTATATTCTTGTATATAGGGGGCAGTATTATAGTAGTTATATTCTTGTACATAGGGGGCAGTATTATAGTAGCTATATACTTGTACACAGGAGCAGTATTATAGTAGTTATATTCTTGTACATAGCAGGCAGTATTATAGTAGTTATATTCTTGTACATAGGAGGCTGTATTATAGTAGTTATATTCTTGTATATAGGGGGCAGTATTATAGTAGTTATATTCTTGTACATAGGGGGCAGTATTATAGTAGCTATATACTTGTACACAGGAGCAGTATTATAGTAGTTATATTCTTGTACATAGCAGGCAGTATTATAGTAGTTATATTCTTGTACACAGGGGGCAGTATTATAGTAGTTATATTCTTGTACATAGGGGGCAGTATTATAGTAGTTATATTCTTGTACATAGGGGGCAGTATTATAGTAGTTATATTCTTGTACATAGGGGGCAGTATTATAGTAGTTATATTCTTGTACATAGGAGGCAGTATTATAGTAGTTATATTCTTGTACATAGGGGGCAGTATTATAGTAGTTATATTCTTGTACATAGGAAGCAGTATTATAGTAGTTATATTCTTGTACATAGGGGCAGTATTATAGTAGTTATATTCTTGTACATTGGTGGCAGTATTGTAGTAGTTATATTCTTGTACATAGGGGGCAGTATTATAGTAGTTATATTCTTGTACATAGGGACAGTATTATAGTAGTTATATTCTTGTACATAGGGGGCAGTATTATAGTAGTTATATTCTTGTACATAGGAGGCAGTATTAAAGTAGTTATATTCTTGTAGATAGGGGGCAGTATTATAGTAGTTATATTCTTGTACATAGGGGGCAGTATTATAGTAGTTATATTCCTGTACACAGGAGCAGTATTATAGTAGTTATATTCTTGTACATAGGAGGCAGTATTATAGTAGTTATACTCTTGTACACAGGAGGCAGTATTATAGTAGTTATATTCTTGTACATAGGGGGCAGTATTATAGTAGTTATATTCTTGTACATAGGGGGCAGTATTATAGTAGTTATATTCTTGTACATAGGAGCAGTATTATAGTAGTTATATTCTTGTACACAGGAGCAGTATTATAGTAGTTATATTCTTGTACATAGGGGGCAGTATTATAGTAGTTATATTCCTGTACACAGGAGCAGTATTATAGTAGTTATATTCCTGCACATAGGGAGCAGTATTATAGTAGTTATATTCTTGTACATAGAGGGCGGTATTATAGTATTTATATTCTTGTACATAGGGGGCAGTATTATAGTAGTTATATTCTTGTACATAGAGGGCAGTATTATAGTAGTTATATTCTTGTACATAGGGGCAGTATTATAGTAGTTATATTCTTGTATATAGGAGGCAGTATTATAGTAGTTATATTCTTGTACATAGGGGGCAGTATTATAGTAGTTATATTCTTGTACATAGGAGGCAGTATTATAGTAGTTATATTCTTGTACATAGGAAGCAGTATTATAGTAGTTATATTCTTGTACATAGGGGCAGTATTATAGTAGTTATATTCTTGTACATTGGTGGCAGTATTGTAGTAGTTATATTCTTGTACATAGGGGGCAGTATTATAGTAGTTATATTCTTGTACATAGGGGGCAGTATTATAGTAGTTATATTCTTGTACATAGGAAGCAGTATTATAGTAGTTATATTCTTGTACATAGGGGCAGTATTATAGTAGTTATATTCTTGTACATTGGTGGCAGTATTGTAGTAGTTATATTCTTGTACATAGGGGGCAGTATTATAGTAGTTATATTCTTGTACATAGGGACAGTATTATAGTAGTTATATTCTTGTACATAGGGGGCAGTATTATAGTAGTTATATTCTTGTACATAGGAGGCAGTATTAAAGTAGTTATATTCTTGTAGATAGGGGGCAGTATTATAGTAGTTATATTCTTGTACATAGGGGGCAGTATTATAGTAGTTATATTCCTGTACACAGGAGCAGTATTATAGTAGTTATATTCTTGTACATAGGAGGCAGTATTATAGTAGTTATACTCTTGTACACAGGAGGCAGTATTATAGTAGTTATATTCTTGTACATAGGGGGCAGTATTATAGTAGTTATATTCTTGTACATAGGGGGCAGTATTATAGTAGTTATATTCTTGTACATAGGAGCAGTATTATAGTAGTTATATTCTTGTACACAGGAGCAGTATTATAGTAGTTATATTCTTGTACATAGGGGGCAGTATTATAGTAGTTATATTCCTGTACACAGGAGCAGTATTATAGTAGTTATATTCCTGCACATAGGGAGCAGTATTATAGTAGTTATATTCTTGTACATAGAGGGCGGTATTATAGTATTTATATTCTTGTACATAGGGGGCAGTATTATAGTAGTTATATTCTTGTACATAGAGGGCAGTATTATAGTAGTTATATTCTTGTACATAGGGGCAGTATTATAGTAGTTATATTCTTGTATATAGGAGGCAGTATTATAGTAGTTATATTCTTGTACATAGGGGGCAGTATTATAGTAGTTATATTCTTGTACATAGGGGCAGTATTATAGTAGTTATATTCTTGTACACAGGAGCAGTATTATAGTAGATATATTCTTGTACATAGGGGGCAGTATTATAGTAGTTATATTCTTGTACACAGGAGCAGTATTATAGTAGTTATATTCTTGTATATAGGGGCAGTATTATAGTAGTTATGTTCTTGTACATAGGAGCAGTATTATAGTAGTTATATTCTTGTACATAGGGGACAGTATTATAGTAGTTATATTCTTGTACATAGGAGCAGTATTATAGTAGTTATATTCTTGTACATAGGAGCAGTATTATAGTAGTTATATTCTTGTACCTAGGGAGCAGTATTATAGTAGTTATATTCTTGTACATAAAGGCAGTATTATAGTAGTTATATTCTTGTACATAGGGGACAGTATTATAGTAGTTATATTCTTGTACATAGGGGGCAGTATTATAGTAGTTATATTCTTGTACATAGGAGCAGTATTATAGTAGTTATATTCATGTACCTAGGGAGCAGTATTATAGTAGTTATATTCTTGTACATAGAGGCAGTATTATAGTAGTTATATTCTTGTACACAGGAGCAGTATTATAGTAGTTATATTCTTGTACATACGGGACAGTATTATAGTAGTTATGTTCTTGTACATAGGAGCAGTATTATAGTAGTTATATTCTTGTACATAGGGGGCAGTATTATAGTAGTTATATTCTTGTATATAGGGGGCAGTAGTATAGTAGTTATATTCTTGTACATAGGGGGGCAGTATTATAGTAGTTATATTCTTGTACATAGTGGGCAGTATTATAGTAGTTATATTCTTGTACATAGGGAGCAGTATTATAGTAGTTATATTCCTGTACATAGGGGGCAGTATTATAGTAGTTATATTCTTGTACACAGGAACAGTATTATAGTAGTTATGTTCCTGTACATAGGGGGCAGTATTATAGTAGTTATGTTCTTGTACATAGGGGGCAGTATTATAGTAGTTATGTTCTTGTACATAGGAGCAGTATTATAGTAGTTATATTCCTGTACATAGGGGGCAGTATTATAGTAGTTATATTCTTGTACATAGGGGCAGTATTATAGTAGTTATATTCTTGTACATAGGGGGCAGTATTATAGTAGTTATATTCTTTTACATAGGACGCAGTATTATAGTAGGTATATACTTGCACATAGGAGGCAGTATTATATTAGTTGTATTCTTGTATATAGGGAGGCAGTATTATAGTAGTTATATTCTTGTATACAGTAGTAGTATTATAGTAGTTATATTCCTGTACATAGGGGGCAGTATTATAGTAGTTATGTTCTTGTACATAGGAGCAGTATTATAGTAGTTATATTCCTGTACATAGGGGGCAGTATGATAGTAGTTATATTCTTGTACATAGGGGACCGTATTATAGAAGTTATATTCATGTACATAGGGGACAGTATTATAGTAGTTATATTCTTGTACATAGGGGGCAGTATTATAGTAGTTATATTCTTGTACATAGGGGACAGTATTATAGTAGTTATATTCTTGTACATAGGGGGCAGTATTATAGTAGTTATATTCTTGTACATAGGGGGCAGTATTATAGTAGTTATATTCCTGTACACAGGAGCAGTATTATAGTAGTTATATTCTTGTACATAGGAGGCAGTATTATAGTAGTTATACTCTTGTACACAGGAGGCAGTATTATAGTAGTTATATTCTTGTACATAGGGGGCAGTATTATAGTAGTTATATTCTTGTACATAGGGGGCAGTATTATAGTAGTTATATTCTTGTACATAGGAGCAGTATTATAGTAGTTATATTCTTGTACACAGGAGCAGTATTATAGTAGTTATATTCTTGTACATAGGGGGCAGTATTATAGTAGTTATATTCCTGTACACAGGAGCAGTATTATAGTAGTTATATTCCTGCACATAGGGAGCAGTATTATAGTAGTTATATTCTTGTACATAGAGGGCGGTATTATAGTATTTATATTCTTGTACATAGGGGGCAGTATTATAGTAGTTATATTCTTGTACATAGAGGGCAGTATTATAGTAGTTATATTCTTGTACATAGGGGCAGTATTATAGTAGTTATATTCTTGTATATAGGAGGCAGTATTATAGTAGTTATATTCTTGTACATAGGGGGCAGTATTATAGTAGTTATATTCTTGTACATAGGGGCAGTATTATAGTAGTTATATTCTTGTACACAGGAGCAGTATTATAGTAGATATATTCTTGTACATAGGGGGCAGTATTATAGTAGTTATATTCTTGTACACAGGAGCAGTATTATAGTAGTTATATTCTTGTATATAGGGGCAGTATTATAGTAGTTATGTTCTTGTACATAGGAGCAGTATTATAGTAGTTATATTCTTGTACATAGGGGACAGTATTATAGTAGTTATATTCTTGTACATAGGAGCAGTATTATAGTAGTTATATTCTTGTACATAGGAGCAGTATTATAGTAGTTATATTCTTGTACCTAGGGAGCAGTATTATAGTAGTTATATTCTTGTACATAAAGGCAGTATTATAGTAGTTATATTCTTGTACATAGGGGACAGTATTATAGTAGTTATATTCTTGTACATAGGGGGCAGTATTATAGTAGTTATATTCTTGTACATAGGAGCAGTATTATAGTAGTTATATTCATGTACCTAGGGAGCAGTATTATAGTAGTTATATTCTTGTACATAGAGGCAGTATTATAGTAGTTATATTCTTGTACACAGGAGCAGTATTATAGTAGTTATATTCTTGTACATACGGGACAGTATTATAGTAGTTATGTTCTTGTACATAGGAGCAGTATTATAGTAGTTATATTCTTGTACATAGGGGGCAGTATTATAGTAGTTATATTCTTGTATATAGGGGGCAGTAGTATAGTAGTTATATTCTTGTACATAGGGGGGCAGTATTATAGTAGTTATATTCTTGTACATAGTGGGCAGTATTATAGTAGTTATATTCTTGTACATAGGGAGCAGTATTATAGTAGTTATATTCCTGTACATAGGGGGCAGTATTATAGTAGTTATATTCTTGTACACAGGAACAGTATTATAGTAGTTATGTTCCTGTACATAGGGGGCAGTATTATAGTAGTTATGTTCTTGTACATAGGGGGCAGTATTATAGTAGTTATGTTCTTGTACATAGGAGCAGTATTATAGTAGTTATATTCCTGTACATAGGGGGCAGTATTATAGTAGTTATATTCTTGTACATAGGGGCAGTATTATAGTAGTTATATTCTTGTACATAGGGGGCAGTATTATAGTAGTTATATTCTTTTACATAGGACGCAGTATTATAGTAGGTATATACTTGCACATAGGAGGCAGTATTATATTAGTTGTATTCTTGTATATAGGGAGGCAGTATTATAGTAGTTATATTCTTGTATACAGTAGTAGTATTATAGTAGTTATATTCCTGTACATAGGGGGCAGTATTATAGTAGTTATGTTCTTGTACATAGGAGCAGTATTATAGTAGTTATATTCCTGTACATAGGGGGCAGTATGATAGTAGTTATATTCTTGTACATAGGGGACCGTATTATAGAAGTTATATTCATGTACATAGGGGACAGTATTATAGTAGTTATATTCTTGTACATAGGGGGCAGTATTATAGTAGTTATATTCTTGTACATACGGGACAGTATTATAGTAGTTATATTCTTGTACATAGGGGACAGTATTATAGTAGTTATATTCTTGTACATAGGGGGCAGTATTATAGTAGTTATATTCTTGTACATAGGGGGCCGTATTATAGTAGTTATATACTTGTACACAGGAGCAGTATTATAGTAGTTATATTCTTGTACATAGCAGGCAGTATTATAGTAGTTATATTCTTGTACATAGGAGGCTGTATTATAGTAGTTATATTCTTGTATATAGGGGGCAGTATTATAGTAGTTATATTCTTGTACATAGGGGGCAGTATTATAGTAGCTATATACTTGTACACAGGAGCAGTATTATAGTAGTTATATTCTTGTACATAGCAGGCAGTATTATAGTAGTTATATTCTTGTACATAGGAGGCTGTATTACAGTAGTTATATTCTTGTATATAGGGGGCAGTATTATAGTAGTTATATTCTTGTACATAGGGGGCAGTATTATAGTAGTTATATTCTTGTACATAGATGGCAGTATTATAGTAGTTATATTCTTGTACATAGGGGGCAGTATTATAGTAGTTATATTCTTGTACATAGGGAGCAGTATTATAGTAGTTATATTCTTGTACATAGGGGGCAGTATTATAGTAGTTATATTCTTGTACATAGGGGGCAGTATTATAGTAGTTATATTCTTGTACATAGGAGCAGTATTATAGTAGTTATATTCTTGTACATAGGGGGCAGTATTATAGTAGTTATATTCTTGTACATAGATGGCAGTATTATAGTAGTTATATTCTTGTACATAGGGGGCAGTATTATAGTAGTTATATTCTTGTACATAGGGAGCAGTATTATAGTAGTTATATTCTTGTACATAGGGGGCAGTATTATAGTAGTTATATTCTTGAACATAGGGGGCACTATTATAGTAATATTCTTGTACATAGGAGCAGTATTATACTAGTTATATTATTGTACACAGGAGCAGTATTATAGTAGTTATATTCTTGTACACAGGAGCAGTATTATAGTAGTTATATTCTTGTACATAGGGAGCAGTATTATAGTAGTTATATTCTTGTACATAGGGGGCAGTATTATAGTAGTTATATTCTTGTACATAGGAGCAGTATTATAGTAGTTATATTCTTGTACATAGGGGGCAGTATTATAGTAGTTATATTCTTGTACATAGGAGGCTGTATTATAGTAGTTATATACTTGTACACAGGAGCAGTATTATAGTAGTTATATTCTTGTACATAGCAGGCAGTATTATAGTAGTTATATTCTTGTACATAGGAGGCTGTATTATAGTAGTTATATTCTTGTATATAGGGGGCAGTATTATAGTAGTTATATTCTTGTACATAGGGGGCAGTATTATAGTAGTTATTTACTTGTACACAGGAGCAGTATTATAGTAGTTATATTCTTGTACATAGCAGGCAGTATTATAGTAGTTATATTCTTGTACATAGGAGGCTGTATTATAGTAGTTATATTCTTGTATATAGGGGGCAGTATTATATTAGTTATATTCTTGTACATAGGGGGCAGTATTATAGTAGCTATATACTTGTACACTGGAGCAGTATTATAGTAGTTATATTCTTGTACATAGCAGGCAGTATTATAGTAGTTATATTCTTGTACACAGGGGGCAGTATTATAGTAGTTATATTCTTGTACATAGGGGGCAGTATTATAGTAGTTATATTCTTGTACATAGGGGGCAGTATTATAGTAGTTATATTCTTGTACATAGGGGGCAGTATTATAGTAGTTATATTCTTGTACATAGGGGGCCGTATTATAGTAGTTATATACTTGTACACAGGAGCAGTATTATAGTAGTTATATTCTTGTACATAGCAGGCAGTATTATAGTAGTTATATTCTTGTACATAGGAGGCTGTATTATAGTAGTTATATTCTTGTATATAGGGGGCAGTATTATAGTAGTTATATTCTTGTACATAGGGGGCAGTATTATAGTAGCTATATACTTGTACACAGGAGCAGTATTATAGTAGTTATATTCTTGTACATAGCAGGCAGTATTATAGTAGTTATATTCTTGTACATAGGAGGCTGTATTACAGTAGTTATATTCTTGTATATAGGGGGCAGTATTATAGTAGTTATATTCTTGTACATAGGGGGCAGTATTATAGTAGCTATATACTTGTACACAGGAGCAGTATTATAGTAGTTATATTCTTGTACATAGCAGGCAGTATTATAGTAGTTATATTCTTGTACACAGGGGGCAGTATTATAGTAGTTATATTCTTGTACATAGGGGGCAGTATTATAGTAGTTATATTCTTGTACATAGGGAGCAGTATTATAGTAGTTATATTCTTGTACATAGGGGGCAGTATTATAGTAGTTATATTCTTGTACATAGGAGCAGTATTATAGTAGTTATATTCTTGTACATAGGGGGCAGTATTATAGTAGTTATATTCTTGTACATAGGAGGCTGTATTATAGTAGTTATATACTTGTACACAGGAGCAGTATTATAGTAGTTATATTCTTGTACATAGGGGGCAGTATTATAGTAGTTATATTCTTGTACATAGGGGGCACTATTATAGTAGTTATATTCTTGTACATAGGAGCAGTATTATACTAGTTATATTCTTGTACACAGGAGCAGTATTATAGTAGTTATATTCTTGTACACAGGAGCAGTATTATAGTAGTTATATTCTTGTACACAGGAGCAGTATTATAGTAGTTATATTCTTGTACATAGGGAGCAGTATTATAGTAGTTATATTCTTGTACATAGGGGGCAGTATTATAGTAGTTATATTCTTGTACATAGGAGCAGTATTATAGTAGTTATATTCTTATACATAGGGGGCAGTATTATAGTAGTTATATTCTTGTACATAGGAGGCTGTATTATAGTAGTTATATTCTTGTACACAGGGGGCAGTATTATAGTAGTTATATTCTTGTACATAGGGGGCAGTATTATAGTAGTTATATTCTTGTACATAGGGGGCAGTATTATAGTAGTTATATTCTTGTACATAGGGGGCAGTATTATAGTAGTTATATTCTTGTACATAGGAGCAGTATTATAGTAGTTATATTCTTGTACATAGGGGGCAGTATTATAGTAGTTATATTCTTGTACATAGGAGGCTGTATTATAGTAGTTATATACTTGTACACAGGAGCAGTATTATAGTAGTTATATTCTTGTACATAGGGGGCAGTATTATAGTAGTTATATTCTTGTACATAGGGGGCACTATTATACTAGTTATATTCTTGTACATAGGAGCAGTATTATACTAGTTATATTCTTGTACACAGGAGCAGTATTATAGTAGTTATATTCTTTTACACAGGAGCAGTATTATAGTAGTTATATTCTTGTACATAGGGAGCAGTATTATAGTAGTTATATTCTTGTACATAGGGGGCAGTATTATAGTAGTTATATTCTTGTACATAGGAGCAGTATTATAGTAGTTATATTCTTGTACATAGGGGGCAGTATTATAGTAGTTATATTCTTGTACATAGGAGGCTGTATTATAGTAGTTATATACTTGTACACAGGAGCAGTATTATAGTAGTTATATTCTTGTACATAGCAGGCAGTATTATAGTAGTTATATTCTTGTACATAGGAGGCTGTATTATAGTAGTTATATTCTTGTATATAGGGGGCAGTATTATAGTAGTTATATTCTTGTACATAGGGGGCAGTATTATAGTAGTTATATACTTGTACACAGGAGCAGTATTATAGTAGTTATATTCTTGTACATAGCAGGCAGTATTATAGTAGTTATATTCTTGTACATAGGAGGCTGTATTATAGTAGTTATATTCTTGTATATAGGGGGCAGTATTATATTAGTTATATTCTTGTACATAGGGGGCAGTATTATAGTAGCTATATACTTGTACACAGGAGCAGTATTATAGTAGTTATATTCTTGTACATAGCAGCCAGTATTATAGTAGTTATATTCTTGTACACAGGGGGCAGTATTATAGTAGTTATATTCTTGTACATAGGGGGCAGTATTATAGTAGTTATATTCTTGTACATAGGGGGCAGTATTATAGTAGTTATATTCTTGTACATAGGGGGCAGTATTATAGTAGTTATATTCTTGTACATAGGGGGCCGTATTATAGTAGTTATATACTTGTACATAGGGGGCAGTATTATAGTAGTTATATTCTTGTACATAGCAGGCGGTATTATAGTAGTTATATTCTTGTACATAGGAGGCTGTATTATAGTAGTTATATTCTTGTATATAGGGGGCAGTATTATAGTAGTTATATTCTTGTACATAGGGGGCAGTATTATAGTAGCTATATACTTGTACACAGGAGCAGTATTATAGTAGTTATATTCTTGTACATAGCAGGCAGTATTATAGTAGTTATATTCTTGTACATAGGAGGCTGTATTATAGTAGTTATATTCTTGTATATAGGGGGCAGTATTATAGTAGTTATATTCTTGTACATAGGGGGCAGTATTATAGTAGCTATATACTTGTACACAGGAGCAGTATTATAGTAGTTATATTCTTGTACATAGCAGGCAGTATTATAGTAGTTATATTCTTGTACACAGGGGGCAGTATTATAGTAGTTATATTCTTGTACATAGGGGGCAGTATTATAGTAGTTATATTCTTGTACATAGGGGGCAGTATTATAGTAGTTATATTCTTGTACATAGGGGGCAGTATTATAGTAGTTATATTCTTGTACATAGGAGGCAGTATTATAGTAGTTATATTCTTGTACATAGGGGGCAGTATTAAAGTAGTTATATTCTTGTAGATAGGGGGCAGTATTATAGTAGTTATATTCTTGTACATAGGGGGCAGTATTATAGTAGTTATATTCCTGTACACAGGAGCAGTATTATAGTAGTTATATTCTTGTACATAGGAGGCAGTATTATAGTAGTTATACTCTTGTACACAGGAGGCAGTATTATAGTAGTTATATTCTTGTACATAGGGGGCAGTATTATAGTAGTTATATTCTTGTACATAGGGGGCAGTATTATAGTAGTTATATTCTTGTACATAGGAGCAGTATTATAGTAGTTATATTCTTGTACACAGGAGCAGTATTATAGTAGTTATATTCTTGTACATAGGGGGCAGTATTATAGTAGTTATATTCCTGTACACAGGAGCAGTATTATAGTAGTTATATTCCTGCACATAGGGAGCAGTATTATAGTAGTTATATTCTTGTACATAGAGGGCGGTATTATAGTATTTATATTCTTGTACATAGGGGGCAGTATTATAGTAGTTATATTCTTGTACATAGAGGGCAGTATTATAGTAGTTATATTCTTGTATATAGGAGGCAGTATTATAGTAGTTATATTCTTGTACATAGGGGGCAGTATTATAGTAGTTATATTCTTGTACATAGGGGGCAGTATTATAGTAGTTATATTCTTGTACATAGGGGCAGTATTATAGTAGTTATATTCTTGTACACAGGAGCAGTATTATAGTAGTTATATTCTTGTATATAGGGGCAGTATTATAGTAGTTATGTTCTTGTACATAGGAGCAGTATTATAGTAGTTATATTCTTGTACATAGGGGACAGTATTATAGTAGTTATATTCTTGTACATAGGAGCAGTATTATAGTAGTTATATTCTTGTACATAGGAGCAGTATTATAGTAGTTATATTCTTGTACCTAGGGAGCAGTATTATAGTAGTTATATTCTTGTACATAAAGGCAGTATTATAGTAGTTATATTCTTGTACATAGGGGACAGTATTATAGTAGTTATATTCTTGTACATAGGGGGCAGTATTATAGTAGTTATATTCTTGTACATAGGAGCAGTATTATAGTAGTTATATTCATGTACCTAGGGAGCAGTATTATAGTAGTTATATTCTTGTACATAGAGGCAGTATTATAGTAGTTATATTCTTGTACACAGGAGCAGTATTATAGTAGTTATATTCTTGTACATACGGGACAGTATTATAGTAGTTATGTTCTTGTACATAGGAGCAGTATTATAGTAGTTATATTCTTGTACATAGGGGGCAGTATTATAGTAGTTATATTCTTGTATATAGGGGGCAGTAGTATAGTAGTTATATTCTTGTACATAGGGGGGCAGTATTATAGTAGTTATATTCTTGTACATAGTGGGCAGTATTATAGTAGTTATATTCTTGTACATAGGGAGCAGTATTATAGTAGTTATATTCCTGTACATAGGGGGCAGTATTATAGTAGTTATATTCTTGTACACAGGAACAGTATTATAGTAGTTATGTTCCTGTACATAGGGGGCAGTATTATAGTAGTTATGTTCTTGTACATAGGAGCAGTATTATAGTAGTTATATTCCTGTACATAGGGGGCAGTATTATAGTAGTTATATTCTTGTACATAGGGGCAGTATTATAGTAGTTATATTCTTGTACATAGGGGGCAGTATTATAGTAGTTATATTCTTTTACATAGGACGCAGTATTATAGTAGGTATATACTTGCACATAGGAGGCAGTATTATATTAGTTGTATTCTTGTATATAGGGAGGCAGTATTATAGTAGTTATATTCTTGTACACAGTAGTAGTATTATAGTAGTTATATTCCTGTACATAGGGGGCAGTATTATAGTAGTTATGTTCTTGTACATAGGAGCAGTATTATAGTAGTTATATTCCTGTACATAGGGGGCAGTATGATAGTAGTTATATTCTTGTACATAGGGGACCGTATTATAGAAGTTATATTCATGTACATAGGGGACAGTATTATAGTAGTTATATTCTTGTACATAGGGGGCAGTATTATAGTAGTTATATTCTTGTACATACGGGACAGTATTATAGTAGTTAGATTCTTGTACATAGGGGGCAGTATTATAATAGTTAAATTCTTGTACATAGGGGGCAGTATTATAGTATTTATATTCTTGGACATAGGGGGCAGTATTATAGTAGTTATATTCTTGGACATAGTGGCAGTATTATAGTAGCTATATTCTTGTACTTAGGAGCAGTATTATAGTAGTTATATTCTTGTACTTAGGAGCAGTATTATAGTAGTTATATTCTTGTACATAGGGGGCAGTATTATAGTAGTTATATTCTTGTATATAGGGGCAGTATTATAGTATTTATATTCTTGTACATAAAGGCAGTATTATAGTAGTTATATTCTTGTACATAGGGGTAAGTATTATAGTAGTTATATTCTTGTACATAGGGGGCAGTATTATAGTAGTTATATTCTTGTACATAGGGAACAGTATTATAGTAGTTATATTCTTGTACATAGGGGACAGTATTATAGTAGTTATATCCTTGTATATAGTTGGCAGTATTATAGTAGCTATATTCTTGTATATAGGAGGCTGTATTATAGTAGTTATATTCTTGTACATAGGAGGCAGTATTAAAGTAGTTATATTCTTGTAGATAGGGGGCAGTATTATAGTAGTTATATTCTTGTATATAGGGGGCAGTATTAAAGTAGTTATATTTTTGTACATAGGGGGAAGTATTATAGTAGTCATATACTTGAACATAGGAGCAGTATTATAGTAGTTATATTCTTGTACATAGGGGGCAGTATTATAGTAGTTATATTCTTGTATATCAAGGCCAGTATTAAAGTAGTTATATTCTTGTACATGGGGGACAGTATTATAGTAGTTATATTCTTGTATATAGGGGGCAGTATTAAAGTAGTTATATTTTTGTACATAGGGGGCAGTATTATACTAGTTATATACTTGAACATAGGAGCATTATTATAGTAGTTATATTCTTGTACATAGGGGGCAGTATTATAGTAGTTATATACTTGTAGAAGGGGGACAGTATTATAGTAGTTATATTCTTGTACATAGGGGACAGTATTATAGTAGTTATATTCTTGTACATAGGGTGCAGTATTATATTAGTTATATTCTTGTACATAGGGGGCAGTATTATAGTAGTTATATACTTGTACATAGGGGGCAGTATTATAGTAGTTATATTCTTGTACATAGGGAGCAGTATTATAGTAGTTATATTCTTGTACATAGGAGGCAGTATTATAGTAGTTATATTCTTGTACATAGGGGACAGTATTATAGTAGTCATATACTTGAACATAGGAGCAGTATTATAGTAGTTATATTCTTGTACATAGGAGGCAGTATTAAAGTAGTTATATTCTTGTACATAGGGTGCAGTATTATATTAGTTATATTCTTGTACATAGGGGGCAGTATTATAGTAGTTATATACTTGTACATAGGGGGCAGTATTATAGTAGTTATATTCTTGTACATAGGGGGCAGTATTATAGTAGTTATATTCTTGCACATAGGGGACAGTATTATAGTAGTTATATTCTTGTACATAGGGAGCAGTATTATCGTAGTTATATTCTTGTACATAGGAGGCAGTATTATAGTAGTTATATTCTTGTACATAGGGGACAGTATTATAGTAGTTATATTCTTGTATTTGGGGGGCAGTATTATAGTAGTTATATTCTTGTACACAGGAGGTAGTATTTTAGTAGTTATATTCTTGTATATAGGGGGCAGTATTATAGTAGTTATATTTTGGACATAGGGGACAGTATTATAGTAGTTATATTCTTGTATTTGGGGGGCAGTATTAAAGTAGTTATATTCTTGTACATAGGGGGCAGTATTATAGTAGTTATATACTTGAACATAGGAGCAGTATTATAGTAGTTATATTCTTGTACATAGAGGCAGTATTATAGTAGTTATATTCTTGTACATAGCGGACAATATTATGGTAGTTAAAATTTTGTATATAGGGGACAGTATTATAGTAGTTATATTTTTGTACATAGGGGGCAGTATTATAGTAGTTATATTCTTGTATTTGGGGGGCAGTATTATAGTAGTTATATTTTGTATATAGGGGACAGTATTATAGTAATTATATTCTTGTACATAGGTGACAGTATTAAAGTAATTATATTCTTGTACATAGGGGGCAGTATTATAGTAGTTATATACTTGAACATAGGAGTAGTATTATAGTAGTTATATTCTTGTACATAGCGGACAGTATTATATTAGTTATATTCTTGTACATAGGCGACAATATTATGGTAGTTTAAATCTTGTATATAGGGGGCAGTATTATAGTAGTTATATTCTTGTACATAGGGGGCAGTATTATAGTAGTTTTATTCTTGTACATATGGTGCATTATTATAGTAGTTATATTCTTGTACATAGGAGGCTGTATTATAGTAGTTATATTCTTGTACATAGGGGCAGTATTAAATTAATCATATTCTTGTACATAGGGAGCAGTATTATAGTAGTTATATTCTTGTACATAGGGGACAGTATTATAGTAGTTATATTCGTGTACATAGGAGGCAGTATTATAGTAGTTATATTCTTGTACATAGGGGGCAGTATTATAGTAGTTATATTCTTGTACATAGGGACAGTATTATAGTAGTTATATTCTTGTACATAGGGGGCAGTATTATAGTAGTTATATTCTTGTACATAGGAGCAGTATTATGGTAGTTATATTCTTGTACATAGGGGACAGTATTATAGTAGTTATATTCGTGTACATAGGAGGCAGTATTATAGTAGTTATATTCTTGTACATAGGGGACAGTATTATAGTAGTTATATTCTTGTACATAGGAGCAGTATTATAGTAGTTATATTCTTGTACATAGGGGGCAGTATTATAGTAGTTATATTCTTGTACATAGGGGGCAGTATTATAGTAGTTATATTCTTGTACATAGGGGACAGTATTATAGTAGTTATATTCGTGTACATAGGAGGTAGTATTATAGTAGTTATATTCTTGTACATAGGGGGCAGTATTATAGTAGTTATATTCTTGCACATAGGGTCAGTATTATAGTAGTTAAATTCTTGTATATAGGGGGCAGTATTATAGTAGTTATATTCTTGTACATAGGGGCAGTATTATAAAAGTTATATTGTTGCCCATAGGAGCAGTATTATAGTAGTTATATTCTTGTACATAGGGGGCAGTATTATAGTAGTTATATTGTTGCACATAGGAGCAGTATTATAGTAGTTATATTCTTGTACATAGGGGGCAGTATTGTAGTAGTTATATTCTTGTACATAGGAAGCATTATTATAGTAGTTATATTCTGGTACATATGGCGCAGTATTATAGTAGTTTTGTTCTTGTACATAGGGGGCAGTATTATAGTAGTTATATTCTTGTACATAGGAGGCAGTATTATAGTATTTATATACTTGTACATAGGAGGCTGTATTATAGTAGTTATATTCTTGTACATAGGAGCAGTATTATATTAGTTATATTCTTGTACATAGCAGGCAGTATTATAGTAGTTATATTCTTGTACATAGCAGGCAGTATTATAGTAGTTATATTCTAGTACATAGGAGGCAGTATTATAGTAGTTATATTCTTGTATATAGGGAGCAGTATTATAGAAGTTATATTCTTGTACATAGGGAGCAGGATTATCGTAGTTATATTTTTGTACATAGGGGACAGTATTATAGTAGTTATATTCTTGTATTTGGGGGGCAGTATTATAGTAGTTATATTCTTGTACACAGAAGGTAGTATTTTAGTAGTTATATTCTTGTATATAGGGGGCAGTATTGTAGTAATTATATTCTTGTACATAGGTGACAGTATTAAAGTAGTTATATTCTTGTACATAGGGGGCAGTATTATAGTAGTTATATTCTTGTACATAGAGGCAGTATTATAGTAGTTATATTCTTGTACATAGGGGCAGTATTATAGTAGTTATATTCTTATACATAGGGGACAATATTATGGTAGTTAAAATCTTGTATATAGGGGGCAGTATTATAGTTGTTTTATTCTTGTACATAGGGGACAGTATTATAGTAGTTATATTCTTGTACATAGGGAGCAGTATTATAGTAGTTATATTCTTGTACATAGGAGGCAGTATTATAGTAGTTATACTCTTGTACACAGGAGGCAGTATTATAGTAGTTATATTCTTGTACATAGGGTGCATTATTATAGTAGTTATATTCTTGTACATAGGAGGCTGTATTATAGTAGTTATATTTTTGTACATAGGGGCAGTATTATAGTAATCGTATTCTTGTACATAGGGAGCAGTATTATAGTAGTTATATTCTTGTACATAGAGGGCAGTATTATAGTAGTTATATTCTTGTACATAGGAGGCAGTATTATAGTAGTTATATTCTTGTACATAGGAGGTAGTATTATAGTAGTTATATTCTTGTACATAGGGGGCAGTATTATAGTAGTTATATTCTTGTACATAGGGAAAGTATTGTAGTAGTTTTATTCTTATACATAGATAACGCTCTTTAACTGAACCCACCCCAATCACCACTACCATCGATTAACTCTGGAAATATTGATTGAAGCTTTTCTGTTACAATGCGGTCAGTCAGATATCTGTTAGGTTTCCAGAAGTTGTCTTTATGCACATGACTGCACCAGTGGAAGCTTACATCTCACCCTGACAGGGAAGTAGATATTCTAAGATCTCTATAAAGGCAGACACACCATTTACCTCCCTAATTCTTGTTCCCTGTTCATTCGATGGTTTGGAGGAGGTAGCTGCTACTTGGCTGCCTCAGATTGATCCAGAACCCTATAGGAGGTGGACTGCAGGACCTCTCTCCCTACCTTCTTGGCACAAGAGGTTACCTGTCCAGGTGTAATTCTCCACTAGGGGCCCTGAGTGAGCCATGAACCATCCCCTCATCTCCTGCAGCCGATGCTTGGCTCCCTGTCTCTGGAAGTTATGGAGAGGATACTCTTGCAGTGGTCGGAGAACCCTTTGTTGGTGTTATATACTCTTTTGGTTTTTGCACCTGACCTGAATGTTTGTGATGCTTTTATCATTATATGGGGTTCAAGTTTGTAATAGTTTGAGCGGCGCCTTTTAATATCTCTAAGGGTGCATTCACATGAGCGTGTGCGTTTGCGTACATGATTGCGCACAAAACCACGCACCCTCGTACGTGTACAAACACGCGGAAATGCAGGTCTTTGCAGCATTTCTTTCAATGGGGCCGTGGCTGCTGCCCGCAGTCCCGTTGAGAGCAATAGTACTATCACAGTGTTCAGTGACAAGGGGACCCTCTTCCGGGAGCAAGGAATGACAGCTGTGGCAGAGGACCGCAGTGTTTTCCTTTTGCTTTCAATGGGAACGGCGCTTCTGTAGTCCCATTGAAAGCAATGGGCTGCCGGCAAGCCCTGCAATGATTTTTGGGGAAGGGCTTTAAATATAAGCCCTTCCCTAAAAATTATTCATAAAATATGTTAAAAATAAAAAATATATATATACTCACCTCTTCTTAGCTGCCGAGGCTCAGCCATGTCCAGCCTGTCTTCTCCCTGCACTGCTCTGAATCTCTTTCAGCAGGCGGGGATTTAAAATCCCTGCCTGCTGTAAGGGCTTTATCTGATTAGCTGAGCACTCAGCCAATCACAGGCAGCACTCAGCCATTCATTGAATTCAATGTGAAACCATTGTGATCTTCTGCCACAGCTGTGACAGCCACGTCAGGGGATTCTTCACTCCCCCCGGTGAGTACACTTTTCACTGAACACTGTTACAGTGCTGTCACAGTGTTCAGTCACAAGCGGATTGCCCGCTGGGGAATATTGACGTGCACCACAGACCTACGGTGCACGCATGTCCTATGTTTTGCCAGTACCTGCGTTTGCACGCCTGTAAAACACTTACATATGAACACACCATTCGAAGTTATGGTTCTAATAGATGCATGGTTTTGTGCGCAGCTATGTACGTACACGCACACACTCGTGTGAATGCACCCTAATTGGAGCTGTGAGAAGAACTGATGCTTTCTGAGAGGATCCCCAACCTTTCAGGTGAGTAGAATCATCTGGCAGATGGGGCTGGATTCTGCCTTTGACTTAACAGTTCATGAGAGCAATGTAAGGGGGTGACTATATGAGAACTGTCTGAGGATGTGTATGGTCTTGGCTTGGGGCTTACTGCCCCTGGGCTTTGCCTTTGGCCTCTGGGTATAAGCCTCTTTGACCTATATCCTTTTTGTGTTGTGTTTACGACCTCAGGTACTGATAGCGGCTGTGCTTGGCCGGGGGCTTGCGGCTGCGGAGCTTCACCTATGGCTCTAGGATCTGCCATTGTCTTATGGCCTCTAGGCGCTGCCTATGACCTGGGTCCTCATATCCTCTGTTTGGGGCGGCTGACGGTGACCTGTGAATTTGACAGATGGTCCTCAGTGGAAAGACAATAGATGAATCCTCTTTCCTCCCTGCCCGTCTTCAGTAAGGGATCTGGTAGAGATCTGTGGAGATCTGAGGTAAGATTGTTCTGATGACAGATCGATGGAGGCTACAATTTACATCTGATGGGGGATTTTATATGAGTCTCCCTGAAGTTGCCTCCTTATGTGGAGTAGTTAGAGGAAGCGTTTATACTTTGGGACATTTGTTTCTGATCAGCTCTCTTCATGGATTTCCGAACTATTAAATCGAGAATTCAAGCTAAAATTTTGTCTTGGATTCCTCCTGAATACAAGATATTGGGGTGATATTGTGGAAATAGTTGTTCTTTTCTGGGAATTAGCCTTACTAGGAACATCAGAGCGTCTTCCATGGTGCAACTGCCTGTAATAGAGAAACCAGTGATTGTTCCCAGCAAGAGAAACCACGTAATCTTGTAGACATGATACCTTTTAATGGCTACAAAAATACATAATGTTATAGCGAGCTTGTTAACCTCTCGGGCTCTTCGTCAGGCTGAAAATGGAATTAGCCTGATGAAGAGCCCGAGAGGTTCACAAGCTCGCTATTACATTATTTATTTTTGTTAGCCATCACTGAGAACAATCCCATTTGGCTCTCCTGGTGACACCGGACCGAACCTTTGTTTTCATTATAAACCAGTACAATGGGAGGCATTGGGTCCAGGGGTCTAAAAAGCTGCCATATTTTCTCTAATTTGGAGCATCTATGTGGATGGTGGTTTTCATCATCAGGAGAGCGTGACGATACTTCAGGGCTACAAGACGGGTTTGTTTATTGGCATCGGCCTCAATTAGTCTTTGTATGTTGCTGCAGAACTGAGGAGGTGATGGGTGTGCCTGCCTCTAGAGAGATCTGGGAGGTTCCTGTCCGGACGGGAGGCGCTCTCTCACCGATGCTGTCGTGGGCTCATGGAGAACTCACTACCGGCAGGTAATCTTATGTTTTCCCTGCAGACTGCGATACTATTCCAACAAAAATACTGCAGACCCAGACAGGACGCGCGTCACACAAGTGGGAACGGGCCTTACAAATGGCCGATACAGCGATGGCCGCCTTTCTAGTACATGCAGTTATGTTAATGTCCTTGATGAGTTCACGGCTCTGTGGGAGTGGAGACCTCGGCAGATCTCTCAGTGGACGTCTCCTCAATCGATGTGAGATACATCACCGCATGCCATTAATCTATAGGCCAGCTTCTAAAGTAATTATGGATTGTGTGATCTTGGCTTATGACCTATAGATTGACCAGCTGGATGCCAATAAAGCGATGATGAATATCAAAATGAGTCGAGGTTGGAAATATTGATCCTACAAATGAGAAAGGTCAAAGTTATTACAGGACTCCAAGAAATGCGCAAGTTCGATTATTTGTGGGGTGCAGTAATGGAAGTCATCCCTCCACACAACATACATAGATGTGTAGTACAATATGGCTACCTGCCACGTACCCCGCCGCAGCTCTTGGCATCGTCCCGGGCCCCATCTTTAGTGCAACAGACACCTCACTATTACTCCGACTGCTGCTTTGCTCATAGGGTAACATAGTATGTAAGGCCGAAACTACACTATATGGACAAACTATTGTGACACTGCAGAAAATAAGTAAATATACAAACACTGAGTTTGCCAAATGGCATGCTGGGAAGGCATGGGTATAATAAAAAGCTGCTCCTTTTGTAATAACAATTCATCAGATTGAGCGCTCGTGGGACAAACTGAAGCGACGAGTACGACACGCCACCCATGCCCATCTCTTCTCACAGCTATTCCTGCCCAGACTTAGAGAGCTTGTGGAGAGTCCGCCTCAGCGTGCGGCCGCGGTAATACAAGCAGAAGGAGGGCCGGCAGGTTACTACATAGGAGAATAAGGCACTTCGGAAAAACATGCAGCGTCCAAATACTTTTGTTGATACAGTGTATGTCCATCCATCCATCCATCCGTCCAGCCAGCCTATTACCCCTCAATGTTGATCCAGAGGAAGCCAAAAAACCGCAATGAGGTAGAAGCCAATTTTCCCCATTTAAAGGGAAACAAATTCCTTCCTGACTCCAATCACAAAATCAAAATAATCCCCGGATTAATAACCCTCTTTTTAGGGCTTTTACCCACTTGCGGTTTTTTTTACTGCAAATTTCAATAAAACTTTCTAATGTTAAAATTGCACCGCACAAAAATCGCAAGTTTAGGCTTCTGTGATTGTAACATTAGAAAGTCCCATTGACATTTGCAATAGAAAAAAAGAAAGTGGGTAGGAGCCCTTAGGGGATTTTTTTGCTCAGTCTGCGTATTAAAGGGCCAGCGGTTCAGTCTATGATCTATTAGCATACCCAAGTCTTTTTCCCATGTGCTGCTGCTTAGCCCACTTCCTCCCATTCTGTATGCGCTTTCTTCATTTTTCTTGCCCAGATGTAGGACTTTGCTCAGTTTTCCACAATTCCCTCCTCCAGATCATGTATAACAATGTTGGCCAACACTGGGCCTAGGACAGAGCCTTCTGGTCCCCACTTGATACATTCTTCCACTTGGATGTGCAGCCATTTATGACCACTCTTTGAGTACGATCACTCAGCCAGTTGTGAATCCACCTAACAGTTGCCTTGTCAATCCCAGATTTGGTCATTTTTTCAATAAGTCTGGTATGAGATACTTTGTCAGATGCTTTACTGAAGCCAAGATATACTATATCCACCGCATTTCCCTGATCAACCCAGTTGGTGATTCTGTCATAAAAGGAAATTAGATTAGTCTGGCATGACTTGTTTGTTACAAACCCATGCTGGCTCAGGTTAATTACTCCATTCTCACCCAAGTACTTGCATACAAGCTGTTTAATATTCTGTTTAGAGATCTTCCCCGCTATAGAAGTCAGGCTCACAGGCCTGTAGTTTCCTGGATCCACCTTCTTCCCTTTTTTGAAGATAGGGACAACATTTGCCGTTTTCCAATGTTCTGGGACTTCTTCTGTTCTCCTGGAATTTTCAAAGATTATGGTGAGTGGATAGTTCAGCAATTACCTCCGCTGCATCCTTTAGTATCCTAGGATGTAATTCATCTACACCTGGAGGTTTGGGTTCGCTAAAGTTAGCTAAGTGTTCCCTCACCATCTCTCTGTTTATAGATAGACTGCATTCTTTTATTCTCCTAATACCACAGGGAAGATCAGTTGATGTTACATCTACTTTCTGAGAGAAAACAGATACCAAATAGGAATTTAAAAGTTCGGCCTTCTCAGCATCATTCTTAACCAATTCACCATTTTCATCTTGTAAGCATCCATCAGCATCTTTGACTTTTCTTCTGCTTTTGACCCCCAAAATCTTTTTTATTGCTTTTGGCTTCTCTTACAAGCCTCAATTCATTATTAGCTTTAGCTTTTCTGACACTTGCCCTACAGTTTCTGCAGACCGCATTATATAATTCTTTAGATATTCCCCCTCTTTCCATTTGATAAACATATTTTTCTTCCTTTTTAACAACTGTTTCCAGGATCCACCTTCTTCCCTTTTTTGAATATAGGGACAACATTTGCCCTTTTCCAATCTCCTGGGACTTCTCCTGTTCTCCAGGATTTATGAAGGATTATGGCGAGTGGTTCAGCAATTACCTCTGCTTTTCCCTTTAGTATCCTAGAATGTAATTCATCTAATTTAGCCAAGTGTTCTCTCACCGTCTCTCTGTTTATAGATAGACTGCATTCTTTTATTCCCCCAATAGCACAGGGAAGATCAGATGATGTTACATCCACTTTCTGGGAGAAAACAGATATAAAATAGGAATTTAAAAGTTGCGCTTTCTCAGCATCATTCTTAACCAATTCACCATTTTCATCCTGTAAGCATCCAATAGCATCTTTGACATTTCTTTTGCTTTTGACCCCCAAATCCTTTTTTATTGCTTTTGGCCTCTCTTACAAGCTTCCATTCATTATCAGCTTTCTCTTTTCTGACACTTGCCCTACAGTTTCTGCAGACCGCATTATATTCTTCATTAGATATTCCCCCTCTTTCCATTTGATAAACATATTTTTCTTCCTCTATAACATGTGTACAAGCTCTGTGTTCATCCATCCGGGTCTCTTTAAATGCTTCCCATTCTTCCATCTTTTAGGGATTGGTAACGATTGTGCTTTGAGAATCTCATTCCACAATATTTCCCAACCTTCTTGGACATTTCTGTCCTTAAGAACATCCGGCCATTGGATTCTTCCTCTTTCTGAGTTCAGTAAAATCTGCCTTTCTGAAATCCATCCTTGAGGTCTGAGTCTTCTCAGGTCTTCCTCCCCTTGTTATCCAACATCCAAGGATATCATGATCACTGCCTCCTAAGGTCCCGGCCACCCTTACTTCCTCAAACATTCCCTCCCTGTTGGTAAGAATTAGATAAGACTCGAATCTCACTTTTCTGTCTTTGGGTCTGAAGCATCCACAGCGCCCAGCGGAACATTCAGTAGAGAGCTGGCCATTCCCTTCTCTTCCTAACATGGAACACAATCCACAACCCAGATGTGATAAGGAAGGTTATTACTGCAATTCTCTTGGTTCAGATAATCATATATATAATGCTGTAATCCCTGCGAAATACAAACATAGAATCTACAAGTCATCGAACCTGATAATTTCATTTTAAAAGGTCAAAGAAATTGTAAGTCTGAGAACGGTCAAACATCACTTTCCAAAATTACACAGCTGACAGCAAAGACTCACAAAGAAATATTTTTTGGAGAAAACCAAAGCTATACATTATTATCTTATACGAGGAACATATAATAGACCATTTATACACAACTCTACAGGAAGGAACTACTCTAATACTGTCTCCTATGTACAAGACTATAACGACAATAATACTGCCCCCTATGTACAAGAATATAACTACTATAATACTGCTCCCTATGTACAAGAATATAACTACTATAATACTGTCCCCTATGTACAAGAATATAACTACTATAATACTGCCCCCTATGTACAAGAATATAACTACTATAATACTGCTCCTATGTACAAGACTATAACTACAATAATATTGCTCCCTATGTACAAGAATAAAACTACTATAATACTGCCCCCTATGTACAAGAATATAACTACTATAATACTGCCCCTATGTACAAGAATATAACTACTATAATACTGCCCCCTATGTACAAGAATATAACTACTATAATACTGCCCTCTATGTACAAGAATATAACTACTATAATACTGCCCCCCTATGTACAAGAATATAACTACTATAATACTGCCTCCTATGTACAAGAATATAACTATCATAATACTGCCCCCTATGTATAAGAATATATCTACTATAATACTGCAGAATATGTACAAGAATATAACTACTACAATAGTGCCCCCTATGTACAAGAATATAACTACTATAATACTGCCCCTATGTACAAGAATATAACTACTATAATACTGCCCCCTATATACAAGAATATAACTACTATAATACTGCCCCCTATGTATAAGAATATATCTACTATAATACTGCAGCCTATGTACAAGAATATAACTACTATAATAGTGCCCCCTATGTACAAGAATATAACTACTATAATAGTGCCCCCTATGTACAAGAATATAACTACTATAATACTGCCCCCAATGTACAAGAATATAACTAGTATAATACTGCCCTCTATGTACAAGAATATAACTAGTATAATACTGCACCTATGTACAAGAATATAACTACTATAATACTGCCCCTATGTACAAGAATATAACTACTATAATACTGCCCCCTATGTACAAGAATATAACTACTATAATACTGCCCCCAATGTACAAGAATATAACTAGTATAATACTGCCCTCTATGTACAAGAATATAACTAGTATAATACTGCCCCCTATGTACAAGAATATAACTACTATAATACTGCCCCGATGTACAAGAATATAACTACTATAATACTGCCCCCTATGTACAAGAATATAACTACTATATTACTGCCCCTATATACTACAGTATAACTACTATAATACTGCCTCCTATGTACAAGAATATAACTACTATAATACTGTCCCCTATGTACAAGAATATAACTACTATAATACTGCCTCCTATGTACAAGAATATAACTACTATAATACTGCCTCCTATGTACAAGAATATAACTACTATAATACTGCCTCCTATGTACAAGAATATAACTACTATAATACTGCTCCCTATGTACAAGAATATAACTACTATAAGACTGCCCCCTATGTATAAGAATATATCTACTATAATACTGCAGCCTATGTACAAGAATATAACTACTATAATACTGCCCCCTATGTACAAGAATATAACTACTATACTACTGCCCCCTATGTACAAGAATATAACTACTATAATACTGCCCCTATGTACAAGAATATAACTACTATAATACTGCCCCCTATGTACAAGAATATAACTACTATAATACTGTTCCTATGTACAAGAATATAACTACTATAATACTGCCCCCTATGTACAAGAATATAACTACTATAATACTGCCCCTATGTACAAGAATATAACTACTATAATACTGCCCCCTATGTACAAGAACATAACTACTATAATACTGCTCCTATGTACAAGAATATAACTACTATAATACTGCCTCCTATGTACTAGAATGTAACTACTATAATACTGCCCCTATGTACAAGAATATAACTACTATAATACTGCCTCCTATGTACAAGAATATAACTACTATAATACTGCCTCCTATGTACAAGAATATAACTACTATAATACTGCCCCATGTACAAGAATATAACTACTATAATACTGCCCCTATGTACAATAATATAACTACTATAATACTGCCTCCTATGTACAAGAATATAACTACTATAATACTGCCCCCTATGTACAAGAATATAACTACTATATTAACTGCCCCTATATACTACAGTATAACTACTATAATACTGCCTCCTATGTACAAGAATATAACTACTATAATACTGTCCCCTATGTACAAGAATATAACTACTATAATACTGCCTCCTATGTACAAGAATATAACTACTATAATACTGCCTCCTATGTACAAGAATATAACTACTATAATACTGCCCCCTATGTATAAGAATATATCTACTATAATACTGCAGCCTATGCACAAGAATATAACTACTATAATACTGCCCCATGTACAAGAATATAACTACTATAATACTGCCCCTATGTACAATAATATAACTACTATAATACTGCCTCCTATGTACAAGAATATAACTACTATAATACTGCCCCCTATGTACAAGAATATAACTACTATATTAACTGCCCCTATATACTACAGTATAACTACTATAATACTGCCTCCTATGTACAAGAATATAACTACTATAATACTGTCCCCTATGTACAAGAATATAACTACTATAATACTGCCTCCTATGTACAAGAATATAACTACTATAATACTGCCTCCTATGTACAAGAATATAACTACTATAATACTGCCCCCTATGTATAAGAATATATCTACTATAATACTGCAGCCTATGCACAAGAATATAACTACTATAATACTGCCCCCTATGTACAAGAAATTTAAATACTATACTACTGCCCCCTATGTACAAGAATATAACTACTATAATACTGCCCCTATGTACAAGAATATAACTACTATAATACTGCCCCCCTATGTACAAGAATATACCTACAATAATACTGCTCCTATGTACAAGAATATAACTACTATAATACTGCCCCCTATGTACAAGAATATAACTACTATAATACTGTCCCCTATGTACAAGAATATACCTACTATAATACTGCTCCCTATGTACAAGAATATAACTACTATAATACTGTCCCCTATGTACAAGAATATACCTACTATAATACTGCTCCCTATGTACAAGAATATAACTACTATAATACTGTCCCCTATGTACAAGAATATACCTACTATAATACTGCTCCCTATGTACAAGAATATAACTACTATAATACTGCCTCCTATGTACAAGAATAAAACTACTATAATACTGCTCCTATGTCCAAAAATATAACTACTATAATACTGCCCCCTATGTACAAGAATATAACTACTATAATACTGCCCCCTATGTACAAGAATATAACTACTATAATACTGCTCCTATGTACAAGAATATAACTACCATAATACTGCTCCCTATGTACAAGAATATAACTACTATAATACTGCCTCCTATGTACAAGAATAAAACTACTATAATACTGCTCCTATGTACAAGAATATAACTACTATAATACTGCCCCCTATGTACAAGAATATAACTACTATAATACTGCTCCTATGTACAAGAATATAACTACTATAATACTGCCCCTATGTACAAGAATATAACTACTATAATACTGCCCCCTATGTACAAGAATATAACTACTATAATACTGCCCTCTATGTACAAGAATATAACTACTATAATACTGCCCCCCTATGTACAAGAATATAACTACTATAATACTGCCTCCTATGTACAAGAATATAACTATCATAATACTGCCCCCTATGTATAAGAATATATCTACTATAATACTGCAGAATATGTACAAGAATATAACTACTACAATAGTGCCCCCTATGTACAAGAATATAACTACTATAATACTGCCCCTATGTACAAGAATATAACTACTATAATACTGCCCCCTATATACAAGAATATAACTACTATAATACTGCCCCCTATGTATAAGAATATATCTACTATAATACTGCAGCCTATGTACAAGAATATAACTACTATAATAGTGCCCCCTATGTACAAGAATATAACTACTATAATAGTGCCCCCTATGTACAAGAATATAACTACTATAATACTGCCCCCAATGTACAAGAATATAACTAGTATAATACTGCCCTCTATGTACAAGAATATAACTAGTATAATACTGCACCTATGTACAAGAATATAACTACTATAATACTGCCCCTATGTACAAGAATATAACTACTATAATACTGCCCCCTATGTACAAGAATATAACTACTATAATACTGCCCCCAATGTACAAGAATATAACTAGTATAATACTGCCCTCTATGTACAAGAATATAACTAGTATAATACTGCCCCCTATGTACAAGAATATAACTACTATAATACTGCCCCGATGTACAAGAATATAACTACTATAATACTGCCCCCTATGTACAAGAATATAACTACTATATTACTGCCCCTATATACTACAGTATAACTACTATAATACTGCCTCCTATGTACAAGAATATAACTACTATAATACTGTCCCCTATGTACAAGAATATAACTACTATAATACTGCCTCCTATGTACAAGAATATAACTACTATAATACTGCCTCCTATGTACAAGAATATAACTACTATAATACTGCCTCCTATGTACAAGAATATAACTACTATAATACTGCTCCCTATGTACAAGAATATAACTACTATAAGACTGCCCCCTATGTATAAGAATATATCTACTATAATACTGCAGCCTATGTACAAGAATATAACTACTATAATACTGCCCCCTATGTACAAGAATATAACTACTATACTACTGCCCCCTATGTACAAGAATATAACTACTATAATACTGCCCCTATGTACAAGAATATAACTACTATAATACTGCCCCCTATGTACAAGAATATAACTACTATAATACTGTTCCTATGTACAAGAATATAACTACTATAATACTGCCCCCTATGTACAAGAATATAACTACTATAATACTGCCCCTATGTACAAGAATATAACTACTATAATACTGCCCCCTATGTACAAGAACATAACTACTATAATACTGCTCCTATGTACAAGAATATAACTACTATAATACTGCCTCCTATGTACTAGAATGTAACTACTATAATACTGCCCCTATGTACAAGAATATAACTACTATAATACTGCCTCCTATGTACAAGAATATAACTACTATAATACTGCCTCCTATGTACAAGAATATAACTACTATAATACTGCCCCATGTACAAGAATATAACTACTATAATACTGCCCCTATGTACAATAATATAACTACTATAATACTGCCTCCTATGTACAAGAATATAACTACTATAATACTGCCCCCTATGTACAAGAATATAACTACTATATTAACTGCCCCTATATACTACAGTATAACTACTATAATACTGCCTCCTATGTACAAGAATATAACTACTATAATACTGTCCCCTATGTACAAGAATATAACTACTATAATACTGCCTCCTATGTACAAGAATATAACTACTATAATACTGCCTCCTATGTACAAGAATATAACTACTATAATACTGCCCCCTATGTATAAGAATATATCTACTATAATACTGCAGCCTATGCACAAGAATATAACTACTATAATACTGCCCCCTATGTACAAGAAATTTAAATACTATACTACTGCCCCCTATGTACAAGAATATAACTACTATAATACTGCCCCTATGTACAAGAATATAACTACTATAATACTGCCCCCCTATGTACAAGAATATACCTACAATAATACTGCTCCTATGTACAAGAATATAACTACTATAATACTGCCCCCTATGTACAAGAATATAACTACTATAATACTGTCCCCTATGTACAAGAATATACCTACTATAATACTGCTCCCTATGTACAAGAATATAACTACTATAATACTGTCCCCTATGTACAAGAATATACCTACTATAATACTGCTCCCTATGTACAAGAATATAACTACTATAATACTGTCCCCTATGTACAAGAATATACCTACTATAATACTGCTCCCTATGTACAAGAATATAACTACTATAATACTGCCTCCTATGTACAAGAATAAAACTACTATAATACTGCTCCTATGTCCAAAAATATAACTACTATAATACTGCCCCCTATGTACAAGAATATAACTACTATAATACTGCCCCCTATGTACAAGAATATAACTACTATAATACTGCTCCTATGTACAAGAATATAACTACCATAATACTGCTCCCTATGTACAAGAATATAACTACTATAATACTGCCTCCTATGTACAAGAATAAAACTACTATAATACTGCTCCTATGTCCAAAAATATAACTACTATAATACTGCCCCCTATGTACAAGAATATAACTACTATAATACTGCCCCCTATGTACAAGAATATAACTACTATAATACTGCTCCTATGTACAAGAATATAACTACTATAATACTGTCCCCTATGTACAGGAATATAACTATTATAATACTGCTCTTATGTACAAGAATATAACTACTATAATACTGCACCCTATGTACAAGAATATAACTACTATAATACTGCCCCCTATGTATAAGAATATATCTACTATAATACTGCAGCCTATGTACAAGAATATAACTACTATAATACTGCCCCCTATGTACAAGAAATTTAAATACTATACTACTGCCCGCTATGTACAAGAATATAACTACTATAATACTGCCCCTATGTACAAGAATATAACTACTATAATACTGCCCCCTATGTACAAGAACATAACTACTATAATACTGCTCCTATGTACAAGAATATAACTACTATAATACTGCCTCCTATGTACTAGAATGTAACTACTATAATACTGCCCCTATGTACAAGAATATAACTACTATAATACTGCCTCCTATGTACAAGAATATAACTACTATAATACTGCCTCCTATGTACAAGAATATAACTACTATAATACTGCCCCCTATGTACAAGAATATAACTACTATATTACTGCCCCTATATACTACAGTATAACAACTATAATACTGCCTCCTATGTACAAGAATATAACTACTATAATACTGTCCCCTATGTACAAGAATATAACTACTATAATACTGCCTCCTATGTACAAGAATATAACTTCTATATAACTGCATCCTATGTACAAGAATATAACTACTATAATACTGCCCCCTATGTATAAGAATATATCTACTATAATACTGCAGCCTATGTACAAGAATATAACTACTATAATACTGCCCCCTATGTACAAGAAATTTAAATACTATACTACTGCCCCCTATGTACAAGAATATAACTACTATAATACTGCCCCTATGTACAAGAATATAACTACTATAATACTGCCCCCTATGTACAAGAATATACCTACTATAATACTGCTCCTATGTACGAGAATATAACTACTATAATACTGCCCCCTATGTACAAGAATATAACTACTATAATACTGTCCCCTATGTACAAGAATATACCTACTATAATACTGCTCCCTATGTACAAGAATATAACTACTATAATACTGTCCCCTATGTACAAGAATATACCTACTATAATACTGCTCCCTATGTACAAGAATATAACTACTATAATACTGCTCCTATGTACAAGAATAAACCTACTATAATACTGCTCCTATGTCCAAAAATATAACTACTATAATACTGCCCCCTATGTACAAGAATATAACTACTATAATAATGCCCCTATGTACAAGAATATAACTACTATAATACTGCCTTCTATGTAGAAGAATATAACTACTATAATACTGTCCCCTATGTACAGGAATATAACTATTATAATACTGCTCCTATGTACAAGACTATAACTACTATAATACTGCCCCCTATGTACAAGAATATAACTGCTATAATACTGCTCCTGTGTACAAGAATATAACTACTATAATACTGCTCCTGTGTACAAGAATATAACTACTATAATACTGCTCCCTATGTACAAGAATATAACTACTATAATACTGCCCCCTATGTACAAGAATATAACTATTATAATAGTACCCCTATATAGAAGAATATAACTACTATAATACTGTCCCGTATGTACAGGAATATAACTGCTATAATACTGCCTCCTATGTACAAGAATATATCTACTATAATACTGCCTCCTATGTACAAGAATATAACTACTATAATACTGCCTCCTATGTACAAGAATATAACTACTATAATACTGCCCCCTATGTACAAGAATATAACTACTATAATACTGCCCCCCTATGTACAAGAATATAACTACTATAATACTGCCCCCTATGTACAAGAATATAACTACTATAATACTGCCCCCTATGTACAAGAATATAACTACTATAATACTGCCTCCTATGTACAAGAATATAACTACTATAATACTGCCCTATATGTACAAGAATATAACTACTTCAATACTGCCTCCTATGTACGAGAATATAACGACTATAATACTGCTCCCTATGTACAAGAATATAACTACTATAATACTGCCTCCTATGTACAAGAATATAACTACTATAATACTGCCCCATGTACAAGAATATAACTACTATAATACTGCCCCCTATGTACAAGAATATAACTACTATATTACTGCCCCTATATACAATATAACTACTATAATACTGCCTCCTATGTACAAGAATATAACTACTATAATACTGTCCCCTATGTACAAGAATATAACTACTATAATATAGCCCCCTATGTACAAGAATATATCTACTATAATACTGCCCCTATGTACAAGAAGATAACTACTATAATACTGCCCCCCTATGTACAAGAATATAACTACTATAATACTGCCCCCCTATGTACAAGAATATAACTACTATAATACTGCCCCCTATGTAGAAGAATATAACTACTATAATACTGTCCCCTATGTACAAGAATATAACTACTATAATACTGCCCCCTATGTACAAGAATATAACTACTATAATACTGCCCCTATGTACAAGAATATAACTACTATAATACTGCCCCATATGTACAAGAATATACCTACTATAATACTGCCCCCTATGTACAAGAATATAACTACTATAATACGGTCCCCTATGTACAAGAATATAACTACTATAATACTGCCCCCTATGTACAAGAATATATCTACTATAATACTGCTGCTATGTACAAGAATATAGCTACTATAATACTGCATCCTATGTACAAGAATATAACTACTATAATACTGCCTCCTATATACAAGAATATAACTACTATAATACTGTCCCCCATGTACTAGAATATATCTACTATAATACTGCCTCCTATGTACAAGAATATAACTACTATAATACTGCCTCCTATGTACAAGAATATAACTACAATAAAACTGCCCCCTATGTACAAGAATATAACTACTATATTACTGCCCCTATATACAATATAACTACTATAATACTGCCTCCTATGTACAAGAATATAACTACTATAATACTGCCTCCTATGTACAAGTATATAACTACTATAATACTGCTCCTATGTACAAGAATATATCTACTATAATACAGCTGCTATGTACAAGAAAATAAATACTATAATACTGCCTCCTATGTACAAAAATATAACTACTATAATACTGCCCTATATGTACAAGAATATACCTACTATAATACTGCCCCCTATATACAAGAATATAACTACTATAATACTGCCTCCAATGTACAAGAATATAACTACTTTAATACTGCCTCCTATGTACAAGAATATAACTACTATAATACTGCCTCCTATGTACAAGAATATAACTACTATAATACTGCTCCTATGTACAAGAATATATCTACTATAATACAGCTGCTATGTACAAGAAAATAAATACTATAATACTGCCTCCTATGTACAAGAATATAACTACTATAATACTGCCCTATATGTACAAGAATATACCTACTATAATACTGCCCCCTATATACAAGAATATAACTACTATAATACTGCCTCCTATGTACAAGAATATAACTACTTTAATACTGCCTCCTATGTACAAGAATATAACTACTATAATACTGCCCCCTATGTACAAGAATATAACGACTATAATACTGCCTCCTATATACAAGAATATAACTACTATAATACTGCTCCCTATGTACAAGAATATAACTACTATAATACTGCCTCCTATGTACAAGAATATAACTACTATAATACTGCCCCCTATGTACAAGAATATAACTACTATATTACTGCCCCTATATACAATATAACTACTATAATACTGCCTCCTATGTACAAGAATATAACTACTATAATACTGTCCCCTATGTACAAGAATATAACTACTATAATATAGCCCCCTATGTACAAGAATATATCTACTATAATACTGCCCCTATGTACAAGAATATAACTACTATAATACTGCCCCCCTATGTACAAGAATATAACTACTATAATACTGCCCCCCTATGTACAAGAATATAAGTACTATAATACTGCCTCCTATGTACAAGAATATAACTACTATAATACTGCTCCTATGTACAAGAATATAACTACTATAATACTGCCCCCTATGTACAAGAATATAACTACTATAATACTGCTCCTATGTACAAGAATATAACTACTATAATACTGCTCATATGTACTAGAATATAACTACTATAATACTGCCCCCTATGTACAAGAATATAACTACTATAATACTACCCCCTATGTACAAGAATATAACTACTATAATACTGCTCCTATGTACAAGAATATAACTACTATAATACTGCTCATATGTACTAGAATATAACTACTATAATACTGCCCCCTATGTACTAGAATATAACTACTATAATACTGCCCCTATGTACAAGAATATAACTACTATAATACTGCCCCCTATGTACAAGAATATAATTAATATTATACTGCCCCCTCTGTACAAGAATATAACTACTATAATACTGCCCCTATGTACAAGAATATAACTACTATAATACTGCCTTCTATGTACAAGTATATAACTAATATAATACTGCCCCCTATGTACAAGAATATAACTACTATAATACTGCCTCCTATGTACAAGAATATAACTGCTATAATACTGCCTCCTATGTACAAGAATATAACTGCTATAATACTGCCTCCTATGTACAAGAATATAACTAATATAATACTGCCCCCTATGTACAAGAATATAACTACTATAATACTGCCCCCTATGTACAAGAATATAACTACTATAATACTGCCCCTATGTACAAGAATATAACTACTATAATACTGCCTCCTATATACAAGAATATAACTAATATAATACTGCCCCCTATGTACAAGAATATAACTACTATAATACTGCCCCTATGTACAAGAATATAACTACTATAATACTGCCTCCAATGTACAAGAATATAACTACTATAATACTTCCCCCTACGTACAAGAATATAACTACTATATTACTGCCCCTATATACTACAATATAACTACTATAATACTGCCTCCTATGTACAAGAATATAACAACTATAATACTGCCCCCTATGTACAAGAATATAGCTACTATAATACTGCCCCCTATGTACAAGAATATAGCTACTATAATACTGCCCCCTATGTACAAGAATATAGCTACTATAATACTGCCCCCTATGTACAAGAATATAACTACTATAATACTGCTCCCTATGTACAAGAATATAACTACTATAATACCGCCCCCTATGTACAAGAATATAACAACTATAATAACACTACTATATACAAGAATATACATACTATAATACTGCTCCCTATGTACAAGAATATAACTACTATAATACTGCCCTCTATATACAAGAATATAACTACTATAATACTGCCCTCTATGTACAAGTATATAACTACTATAATACTGTCCCCTATGTACAAGAATATAACTACTATAATACTGCCTCCTATGTACAAGAATATAACTACTATAATACTGCCTCCTATGTACAAGAATATAACTACTATAATACTGCCTCCTATGTACAAGAATATAACTACTATAATACTGCCCCTATGTACAAGAATATAACTACTATAATACTGCCTCCTATGTACAAGAATATAACTACTATAATACTGCCCCCTATGTACAAGGATATAACTACTATAATACTGCACCCTATGTACAAGAATATAACTACTATATTACTGCCTCCTATGTACAAGAATATAACTACTATAATACTGCCCCCTATGTACAAGAATATAACTAGTATAATACTGCCCCCCATGTACAAGAATATAACTACTATAATACTGCCCCCTATGTACAAGAATATAACTACTATAATACTGCCCCCTAAGTACAAGAATATAACTACTATAATACTGCCCCCTATGTACAAGAATATAACTACTATAATACTGCCCCCTATGTACAAGAATATAACTACTATAATACTGCCTCCTATGTACAAGAATATAACTACTATAATACTGCTCCTATGTACAAGAATATAACTAGTATAATACTGCCCCCTATGTACAAGAATATAACTACTATAATACTGCCCCCTATGTACAAGAATATAACTACTATAATACTGCTCCTATGTACAAGAATATAACTAGTATAATACTGCCCCCTATGTACAAGAATATAACTACTATAATACTGCCTCCTATGTACAAGAATATAACTACTATAATACTGCCTCCTATGTACAAGAATATAACTACTATAATACTGCCTCCTATGTACAAGAATATAACTACTATAATACTGCCTCCTATGTACAAGAATATAACTACTATAATACTGCCCCCTATGTACAAGAATATAACTACTATAATACTGCCTCCTATGTACAGGAATATAACTACTATAATACTGCCCCCTATGTACAAGAATATAACTACTATAATACTGCCTCCTATGTACAGGAATATAACTACTATAATACTGCCTCCTATGTACAAGAATATAACTGCTATAATACTGCCTCCTATGTACAAGAATATAACTAATATAATACTGCCCCCTATGTACAAGAATATAACTACTATAATACTGCCCCCTATGTACAAGAATATAACTACTATAATACTGCCCCTATGTACAAGAATATAACTACTATAATACTGCCTCCTATATACAAGAATATAACTAATATAATACTGCCCCTATGTACAAGAATATAACTACTATAATACTGCCTCCAATGTACAAGAATATAACTACTATAATACTTCCCCCTACGTACAAGAATATAACTACTATATTACTGCCCCTATATACTACAATATAACTACTATAATACTGCCTCCTATGTACAAGAATATAACAACTATAATACTGCCCCCTATGTACAAGAATATAGCTACTATAATACTGCCCCCTATGTACAAGAATATAGCTACTATAATACTGCCCCCTATGTACAAGAATATAACTACTATAATACTGCTCCCTATGTACAAGAATATAACTACTATAATACCGCCCCCTATGTACAAGAATATAACTACTATAATACTGCCCCCTATGTACAAGAATATAACAACTATAATAACACTACTATATACAAGAATATACATACTATAATACTGCTCCCTATGTACAAGAATATAACTACTATAATACTGCCCTCTATATACAAGAATATAACTACTATAATACTGCCCTCTATGTACAAGTATATAACTACTATAATACTGTCCCCTATGTACAAGAATATAACTACTATAATACTGCCTCCTATGTACAAGAATATAACTACTATAATACTGCCTCCTATGTACAAGAATATAACTACTATAATACTGCCTCCTATGTACAAGAATATAACTACTATAATACTGCCCCTATGTACAAGAATATAACTACTATAATACTGCCTCCTATGTACAAGAATATAACTACTATAATACTGCCCCCTATGTACAAGGATATAACTACTATAATACTGCACCCTATGTACAAGAATATAACTACTATATTACTGCCTCCTATGTACAAGAATATAACTACTATAATACTGCCCCCTATGTACAAGAATATAATTAGTATAATACTGCCCCCCATGTACAAGAATATAACTACTATAATACTGCCCCCTATGTACAAGAATATAACTACTATAATACTGCCCCCTATGTACAAGAATATAACTACTATAATACTGCCCCCTATGTACAAGAATATAACTACTATAATACTGCCCCCTATGTACAAGAATATAACTACTATAATACTGCCTCCTATGTACAAGAATATAACTACTATAATACTGCTCCTATGTACAAGAATATAACTAGTATAATACTGCCCCCTATGTACAAGAATATAACTACTATAATACTGCCCCCTATGTACAAGAATATAACTACTATAATACTGCTCCTATGTACAAGAATATAACTAGTATAATACTGCCCCCTATGTACAAGAATATAACTACTATAATACTGCCTCCTATGTACAAGAATATAACTACTATAATACTGCCTCCTATGTACAAGAATATAGCTACTATAATACTGCTCCTATGTACAAGAATATAACTAGTATAATACTGCCCCCTATGTACAAGAATATAACTACTATAATACTGCCTCCTATGTACAAGAATATAACTACTAAAATTCTGCCCCCTATGTACAAGAATATAACTACTATAATACTGCCCCCTATGTACAAGAATATAACTACTATAATACTGCTCCCTATGTACAAGAATATAACTACTATAATACTGCCCCTATGTACAAGAATATAACTACTATAATACTGCCTCCTATGTACAAGAATATAACTACTATAATACTGCCTCCTATGTACAAGAATATAACTACTATAATACTGCCCCCTATGTACAAGAATATAACTACTATAATACTGCCTCCTATGTACAGGAATATAACTACTGTATTACTGCCCCCTATATACAAGAATATAACTACTATAATACTGCACCCTATGTACAAGAATATAACTATTATAATACTGCCCCCTATGTACAAGAATATAACTACTATAATACTGCTCCTATGTACAAGAATATAACTACTATAATACTGCTCCTATGTACAAGAATATAACTACTATAATACTGCCCCCTATGTACAAGAATATAACTACTATAATACTGCTCCTATGTACAAGAATATAACTACTATAATACTGCTCCTATGTACAAGGATATAACTACTATAATACTGCTCCTATGTACAAGAATATAACTACTATAATACTGCCCCTATGTACAAGACTATAACTACTATAATACTGCCCCCTATGTACAAGAATATAACTACTATAATACTGCTCCTATGTACAAGAATATAACTACTATAATACTGCTCCTATGTACAAGAATATAACTACTATAATACTGCTCCTATGTACAAGAATATAACTACTATAATACTGCCCCCTATGTACAAGAATATAACTACTATAATACTGCTCCTATGTACAAGAATATAACTACTATAATACTGCTCCTATATGTAAGTGTTAGGACTCAAGCCTTTGGCCGCCTGTACATTAATCATTAGCTCTTCTCAGTGAACCATCTAGCTTGTTGGATAAGTTTTGTTGCATACCTCATCCTTGTTCCCTAATCCTAGTCCTCCATCTCCCGCCCCCTGGTTCGGACTCCCCCTCTGTCTTTGATTGCACTTCCTTTATAAGTCTGCCCTCTGCTACTCCCGCAGTGCAAGATTTTTTGCTCCAGAGCGTTTTATCTAGTCTTTATTTGCTATTGCTGCAAGAATTCTCAATACTGACCCCTGGCTTCCCCTCCTAGCTTCCCCTCCTAGCTTCCCCTCCTGGCTCCTCACCTGGCTTCCCCTCCTGGCTTCCCCTCCTAGCTTCCCCCCCTGCCCCCCCCCCGGCTCCCCCACCACCAACCTGGCTCCCCTCCTGACTACGTTACCCGCCTTCTGCATTATACTGCAACCAAATTTTATTGGAATTTGCGATTTGGAATCCAGGGGTCCTTTCTTTCCGCTTCCTCTGCTCTTGTCCCTCTTTGCTCCGCAAACTACCTACTACAAGGGAAACCCCTGTTTGAATCAATACCAGGATCAGACAAGGATTCCCCCTGTCCCCGGCTCTACTTGCCCTGGCTATTGAGCCCTTGGCTGCCCAAATGTTGGGGTTGTGAAGATGGGAGACAGTGAACAGAAAGTAAGCCTGTTTGCGGCCGGCTTTCTGCTGACCCCATCTCAGCCCGGGACGTTCCTGCCCAGTTTACTGTCTATAGCATACACCTGGGCCGTTCTCTCGGGGCGCCGAGTGAACATAGATGAATCGCACGTCTCTTACATCCTCACACAGAGCATCAAACAAAAAGATGGAACTCAATGTCCAATTCCAAGATAAACAGCAGCAGATAACACACTTGGGTATCAATTTAACGACCTTATTGCCCTCCTTGTACAAGTGGAACTACCCCTCCAGAATTAGGAAACTTACAGCGCACCCATTAAAGTGGGATAAGCCCTACCTGTAATGGGTGGTCAGGACAAACACGACTAAAATAGTCCCTGTACCACGGATGCGTCATCTATGCCCATTCTCAGCGACTTTCAGCGCACCATGTTTAAATTCATCTGAGCCAATAATCGCTGGAGAATGAAGCACGCTGCAATGCACGACCGCCGACAACTGGGAGGTCTTTCTATTTAAATATTACAATGTAGCGCCAACAGCCAATTGGGCAGGAAGTCTGGGTAATGCATATGGCCCACTGGGTGGACAATGGGAAAAGCTGCATAAATCCGCACCTGGTACCATTCTTAACTCGGTCCCCGATCCACCTCCACCCGGGACTGCTGCAGAGGAGCCCTCTTTCAGATTACCCCCTCCTACTGTGGAGAAGCACTAGATGCAAGTACAACCTGTCATCTAAGACCTCCTCAGTGCTACCAATACTCCCCAACCAAGCTTGGCTCATTCCTTGGTGGAGACGCAGCCGTATAACCGCACTATGCCACTTCGCTATACAACCATTCATGGCCACAAGAATATCTACAGATTAACCAGTATGTTCACTCCTTATCTGCACCCCCCATACCTCCCCAACTCACAGCATGCGCAAAACTATCTGCAAATGACCCCTCTTAGATGTCTATAGTATGGTAAACAGACCTGCAGCCGAGGGAAGGCTTGGGTTCATGAGGAGATGGGAAGAGGACTTAGGCTTGGAGAGGTTTCCAGAAAGATGGCAACATTGTTGCTTCATGATCACTAAGGGCAGCCATCAAGCTTCCCGTATGGAAACCTCAATTACAATCCTACACAGCACATACTTAGTCCCACAGAGTGCAGCGCCGGTTCCCATCCTCCTCACCGCTATGGTCCCAAGGCTGTCGGGCTGCGGGAAGTATGTTACATACCTGGTGGTCCTGGCTGGAGGTGGAGAAGCTGTGGTCACAAGTCCAAGACTTACTAAATCATCTGTTGGTTGGTCTGATACCTGAATCCTCCACGGTCTTCTACCTGGGGGATCGCCCACCAAGATTTAACTTTAGAGCCCAGAGGGCATCCAGTTTATCTGTAAGGCTGCAAGGATCCGTATCGCTTCTAGATGGAAATCCTTAAACCTTTCTTACCCCGAGGTGATCAATGGAGTTTCCTTGATTATGTTATTTGAAAGGATCCATGCAATCAGAACGGATACCTTAACTCAGGGGTCCCCAACTCCAGTCCTCAGGGACCACCAACAGGTCATGTTTTCAGGATATCCTATAGTAAGAACACCTGTGGTAATGTGTGAGGCACCGACAATCATTACATCACCTGTGCAACACTGAGGGAATCCTGAAAACATGACCTGTTGGCGGTCCCTGAGGAATGCAGTTGGGGAACACTGCCTTAACTCATTTCCTAGGTTCTTGGCATCCGTGGATAGATTCTCTCGACGTCCCGGGACTACGTTATTAGGTCTCATCCACCTAACTTGCCCACCAATCACCCCCCATCATAGGTTTTGCATATGCTATGAAGCTGGTATGGATCCCTGACGACCCCCTCTTTTGCACCCTTAGGTGTATGTGGTTATGTTAAAAACTAATGTACTTCATGACGGCACTAATTGGGCCCTGCGCGGGGGCGTCAGAGTGTTGCGCACCCGTACCATATTTGTGAAGCCCAATAAAAACAGTTGAAAGTGATATTAAGAAATGGCAAGTAGACGGAATATGGCGGAGGTTTGGCGGGTCCACACGCTTTGGAACCCTTGGCAAATAGTTCACCTCCAGAGAGTGCCCTCATACATTGCGCCCCAGCCACGGACTGCACCCATTTACACTGCTTGGCAGAAGGTGGTTGGGAGTTTGCTGTGTCTACAAGGGAGCGCTCTTGTATGCAGTGCCACAGCTGGACGTTCATAGGTACAATGTCTCAGAGTGTCTGCCCCTACTGGCAGTGCTCAGCCATAGCATACCGCCATATGCAATGAGTGTTCCACCTTATACAGTGTCCCAGGCGCTTGTGGAAGAGCACACCATGGTCACATTATACTACAGCCCAGTGCGAGAATACTGGAAATATCACCATACCATTACTGACAAGAGACCAACACTACCAATAGTAATACGAAGGCCACCTAATACCACCAGACTGTGTCATATAAAAAGATCAACATTATCCCGATAAACATTACTGTGACCATATAGCGTAGATACACCGCTGCTCCGCAGACTGTATACATTATTGCATTACTGTAACATTGAAGGGGGGGAGGCTGAACTGGTTGGCCTTATGGTTTTTTCCGCCTTACACATTATATTACTATTATATCCAGTGATCACAGGTGATATCGGTCTCTGACTGGATTTGTTCGTTTTTCCTTTTCTTCTCTATCTAGCCCAGATCACTATGATGACTTCTCCCAGCCACAACTTGGATCTACAGAATTTGACATTCTTTGGGTCCTTGTTTTTCCAGTATGCTCTACACAATGTATCTCTCCATAGTGCCCCTATTTAGCTATTTGTCCCCACAAATATGTGCCCTATGTATGCCAGTAATAATGCTTCCACTTATTGCCCTGTTATTAAAACTGTTCCTCCATATTGAGTCCATCTTTAAAAATATTCCCCCTTATATGGAAATGAATTTTTAAAAATGCAGTAAGCTGGTGAAGTAATGACTTAATTTAGATGATACTCTTGGGGTATCGTAGCGTTATCAATCAGATATGTGTAAACATTATTCAATGCATCAGAGAAGAAAGCAATGAGAAACATCCAAGTGACGTCTCCAAACTCTTCTATCTTATTGTTCCGATGCAAGAGGTTATATTCTGCTGCATTCACCACAGTCAACAATACACAGTCTACTGCATGTGCGATACTTCCCTCTTAGGAAATCACTGCAAAGGTGGAAGACCGTGATGGGCACAGAAATCACAGGTACTGTACAAGAACCCAGTGAGGGTGAGGGTCTGTCACAGGGAACCTTCCTTTTGGCTGTTCCAACCCGTCAGTAATGAGGAGCCCTTGGCATTATCAGCGCAATCCACACCTGCCAGGAGGGCGGCCATTATGTCCTAAGCTGCTTATCCCGTCAACCCCTTATCTCCGTCCTGCAAAGTTGGACCAAAAAAGTTGTATCTTCCAGCAAATTTCCTTAGTCTGATGTGCTAAGGGATCCGGGACCTCCGAGGACATAAAGCACATCGCGTTACTCCAGCGCTTTGATCCCAGAGGTCATTTTTTAACTGAGTACTAGTGCGGTAAAAATAGGTTTGTCAGCGGCGTCAATGACGCCATTAATCAGCCATAATGAAGGCTTTAATCTGCTGTATAATTAGACAGGAAGACAAGAGGCTGTTAATCATGGCAGGTCATCTGCAGCATCGGAGCCGCCATGGGGCTGTTTATCATTGCAGTGCCCGGCTGAACCAACATTTACCTGATATTAACCGCATACGGCGATGAGAGGAGAAGCGACTGGACTGCGGCGGGATGTTACATGGACTAACTCGCCCCGCAGGGCCCAGCGATGCCGCACGGCAGACCTGATGTTCTTGGAGCAGCCCCACAAACAGGACCACACATGGGATGGGGCTGATGGACTGATTCCTGGTCACTTCCCCCTAAGAAGGTCTCCTACAGCAGGCCAAAGAGCTGACACTTCACATTGTGGGTGGAGTTTAACTTAAAAGGATATTCGTTTTTTTGTAGCTTTTTTTTTTTAATTGCCACATTTAATAATTTACCCCAGAAGTTGGAATCTATTTGGGAGATCGGAGAGTTCAGTTTTTCACACTCTCTTTGCAGGTAATATTTGGGGACCGCAGCTCGTGTTTTGGGGATAGTTAAGGATCGCCCGTTATGCACCACACTTCACCAATGTTAGCAGTCTAGCAGTTCTGCCTAATACTCCTACATGATTTACACTGCAGCTCTGCTTACTCGGATATCTCTGTCAGGGCCTGTTCACACTCCGTTTCTGTCTCTGGTTTCCATCTGGATCACTGAAAGCTAAGACTAGCCAGAACCATCTACTGAAGCGAAGCCCACGCTGTTGGGTACGGACGGAGACCTCCGAGATCGCCCTGTTTAAGTAATGGAAGCTTTTGGATCTGGCCATTATTTTGTCTGGAAGTGGTTTTGGGCAATCCACACAGGACCTGGGGATCTGGCTCAGGGTACCCCCGGGACAAGTCAGTAGCATGGAGGGTCCTGGGATAGCTCACATGGGGTCCGGGAGCCGACATGCTTCCGCTAACAAACTTTATTGGAAGGGGAAAAGAAAACAGATGAAGAGTCTGAGCCCCATCGCGGGTGACTCGCCCGCGGACCCGTCGGGTATGGAGAGCATGCCTACCTTAGCACAGGCCCCATAAATCTGGTTCTTTCAAAAGCTTCAACATACATCCTCTTTTCCCCATGTAACAGGATTCTCAAAAATCATCACCCAGTCACCAGAAAGTAGTCTCTGGCAGCTCTATCATATCCATGTCAGGTCGCCTGCAGACGACCGGGTCATATCCCTCACCTGAACCCCTGCAGGGACCAGTGCGGCGCTCACCTTCTCCCGCGGCTCTCTGATGTGCCAGCTGCCAGCCAGCCAGCGCATGTGCAAAGAGGAGCCGGCGGCCCGGGAGTGACATTTCTGTGCGGGACTCTGCGAGCCCCGCACAGAAATGGAGCATGGCGTGATTTTTTTTCCGCGTGTGATTTCACGCGGACAAATCGCAGCCGTCTGCCTAGGATTGCGTTTTTTAATGCAATCCTATGGCAGCTTCCACGGGCGGGAATTCTGCGGGAAATCACGCCGCAGAATTTCTGCCCATGTGCACGGGGCCTAAGGCCTCATGTCCACGGGGAAAATCAGGCCCGCTCCGGATTCTCCATGTAGAATCCGTAGCAGGTCCCTCCTGCCCCGCGGACATGAGGCATAAAAATAAGAATTAACTTACCTCTCACACGCTCCGGATCTTCCCTTCGCCGCGGCTTCATCTTATTTCCGTCGCGGCCGGATCTTCTTTCTTCGGCTCGGCGGATGTGCATGGCACGTCGGTTGCGTGCCCCGCGCATGCGCCGGCCCGAAGAAAAAAGATCCGGCCGCGACGGAGAGAAGATGAAGCCGCGGCGAAGGGAAGATCCGGAGCAGGTGAGTAAATTCCGATTTTGGTCTCCCGCGGATCCGGACGGCTTCCATAGGCTTCAATAGAAGCCCGCGGGAGACCCGCACAAAAATGGAGCATGGTCCGGATTTTTTCATGCTCCATTTTTTTAAAAATCCCTTTTATTGACCATCCGCGGGTATTTATCTACCCGCGGGTGGTCAATGCATCCCTATGGGGTGCGGATCCGCGGGCAGGAGAAGAGTTAAAATCCGCTGCGGATTTTAATTCTTCTTTTGCCCGTGGACATGAGGCCTAAGGCAGAAGGGAGGAAGGGAACGAGAAGGCAGAAGCCTCTCCAGTGCTCGTAGTGATATAATGTGAGCGCGCTCCCTGCGGGTCACTTGTAGACCGATAGCCGCTTGTGTCCTGCAATTCCCACACAGGCCTGTTTGGATGAAAGGAAACCCGCGGATCGCCTAAAAGATTCATAAGGTAAAAGGAAAAAGAAAGCAATTTTGATGGCGACTCGGCGGAGTGAATAATTCAGCAGAATCTCTTAGTAATTACTATATCAAACCGTATCGCCGCCATCGCCGCCTTCAGAGGACCCCGACAACGCGCCCCGCCATCAATAAATAAAAGGCAATTTTCCTGCTTAAATTTGTTGTTTTAAAGCCTAAATATTTTATTGGCACTAATACATTTTAAATAATCAGCCAAGGCCTCGAAATCCGCAGTCACAAACCGGGTGCGGGGCTGCGAGCAAGATCATCTGCTGGAAGCACAAAGAGCCAATCCGGGTACATCATTAATCCCACAGTCCTGGTTATCACACCGGACTCAGGAGCGCTGATCATGCTGCAAATGTTACCTGGAGAAGGCGATACAGCTAACGACCAGCAGAGGGCAGTACAGAAGAACAAGGCAATAGTGCTAACGACCAGAAGAGGGCAGCATCGATGGAGAAGGCAATACAGCTAACGACCAGAAGAGGGCAGCACCGACAGAGAAGGCAATAGTGCTAATGACCAGAAGAGGGCAGCACCGGCGGAGAAGGCGATAGTGCTAACGACCAGAAGAGGGCAGCACCGGCGGAGAAGGCGATAGTGCTAACGACCAGAAGAGGGCAGTATCGACGGAGAAGGCAATACAGCTAACGACCAGAAGAGGGCAGCACCGACGGAGAAGGCAATAGTGCTAACGACCAGAAGAGGGCAGCACCGACAGAGGAGGCGATAGTGCTAACGACCAGAAGAGGGCAGCACCGACGGAGAAGGCAATACAGCTAACGACCAGAAGAGGGCAGCACCGACAGAGAAGGCAATAGTGCTAACGACCAGAAGAGGGTAGCACCGAAGGAGAAGGTAATAGTGCTAACGACCAGAAGAGGGCAGCACCAGCGGAGAAGGCGATAGTGCTAACGACCAGAAGAGGGCAGCATCAACGGAGAAGGCAATAGTGCTAACGACCAGAAGAGGGCAGAACCGACAGAGAAGGCAATACAGCTAACGACCAGAAGAGGGCAGCACCGACGGAGAAGGCAATAGTGCTAACGACCAGAAGAGGGCAGCACCGACAGAGGAGGCGATAGTGCTAACGACCAGAAGAGGGCAGCACCGACGGAGAAGGCAATACAGCTAACGACCAGAAGAGGGCAGCACCGACGGAGAAGGCAATAGTGCTAACGACCAGAAGAGGGCAGCACCGAAGGAGAAGGTAATAGTGCTAACGACCAGAAGAGGGCAGCACCAGCGGAGAAGGCGATAGTGCTAACGACCAGAAGAGGGCAGCATCAACGGAGAAGGCAATAGTGCTAACGACCAGAAGAGGGCAGTATCGACGGAGAAGGCAATACAGCTAACGACCAGAAGAGGGCAGCACCGACGGAGAAGGCAATAGTGCTAACGACCAGAAGAGGGCAGCACCGACAGAGGAGGCGATAGTGCTAACGACCAGAAGAGGGCAGCACCGACGGAGAAGGCAATACAGCTAACGACCAGAAGAGGGCAGCACCGACGGAGAAGGCAATAGTGCTAACGACCAGAAGAGGGCAGCACCGAAGGAGAAGGTAATAGTGCTAACGACCAGAAGAGGGCAGCACCAGCGGAGAAGGCGATAGTGCTAACGACCAGAAGAGGGCAGCATCAACGGAGAAGGCAATAGTGCTAACGACCAGAAGAGGGCAGAACCGACGGAGAAGGCAATACAGCTAACGACCAGAAGAGGGCAGTACCGACGGAGAAGGCGATACAGCTAACGACCAGCAGAGGGCAGTACAGAAGAACAAGGCAATACAGCTAATGACCAGCAGAGGGCAGTACAGAAGAACAAGGCAATAGTACTAACGACCAGAAGAGGGCAGCACCGACGGAGAAGGCGATACAGCTAACGACCAGAAGAGGGCAGCACCGACGGAGAAGGCGATAGTGCTAACGACCAGAAGAGGGCAGCACCGACGGAGAAGGCAATAGTGCTAACGACCAGAAGAGGGCAGTACAGACGGAGAAAGCAATAGTACTAACGACCAGAAGAGGGCAGCACCGACGGAGAAGGCGATACAGCTAACGACCAGCAGAGGGAAGTACAGAAGAACAAGGTAATAGTGCTAACGACCAGAAGAGGGCAGTACAGAAGAACAAGGCAATAGTGCTAACGACCAGAAGAGGGCAGCATCGACGGAGAAGGCAATACAGCTAACGACCAGCAGAGGGAAGTACAGAAGAACAAGGTAATAGTGCTAACGACCAGAAGAGGGCAGTACAGAAGAACAAGGCAATAGTGCTAACGACCAGAAGAGGGCAGCATCGACGGAGAAGGCAATACAGCTAACAACCAGAAGAGGGCAGCACAGACGGAGAAGGCGATAGTGCTAACGACCAGAATAGGGCAGCATCGATGGAGAAGGCAATACAGCTAACGACCAGAAGAGGGCAGCACCGACGGAGAAGGCAATACAGCTAACGACCAGCAGAGGGCAGTACAGAAGAACAAGGCAATAGTGCTAACGACCAGAATAGGGCAGCACAGACGGAGAAGGCAATAGTGCTAACGACCAGAAGAGGGCAGCGTCGACGGAGAAGGCGATACCGCTAACGACCAGAAGAGGGCAGCACAGACGGAGAAGGCGATACAGCTAACGACCAGAAGAGGGCAGCACCGACGGAGAAGGCAATAGTGCTAACGACCAAAAGAGGGCAGCACAGACGGAGAAGGTGATAGTGTAACGACTAGAAGAGGGCGGCACCGACGGAGAAGGCGATACAGCTAACGACCAGAGGAGGGCAGTACAGACGGTGAAGGTAATAGTGCTAATGACCAGAAGAGGGCAGCACCGATGGAGAAGGCAATAGTGCTAACGACCAGAAGAGGGCAGCATCGACAGAGAAGGCAATACAGCTAACGACAAGAAGAGGGCAGCACAGACGGAGAAGGCGATATAGCTAACGGCCAGAAGAAGGCAGCATCGACAGAAAAGGCGATACAGCTAACCACCAGAAGAGGGCAGCACTGACATAGAAGGCGATACAGCTAACGACCAGAAAAGGGCAGCATCGACAGAGAATGCAATACTGCTAACGACCAGAAGAGGGCAGCACAGACGGAGAAGGCGATACAGCTAACGACCAGAATAGGGCAGCACCGACGGAGAAGGCAATAGTGCTAACGACCAGAAGAGGGCAGCACCAACGGAGAAGGCGATACAGCTAACGATCAGAAGAGGGCAGTACAGAAGAACAAGGCAATAGTGCTAACGACCAGAAGAGGGCAGCACAGATAGAGAAGGCGATACAGCTAACGACCAGAAGAGGGCAGCACAGATGGAGAAGGTGATACAGCTAACGACCAGAAGAGGGCAGCACCGACGGAGAAGGCGATACAGCTAACGACCAGAAGAGGGCAGCACCGACGGAGAAGGTGATACAGCTAACGACCAGAAGAGGGCAGTACAGACGGAAAAGGCGATACAGCTAATGACCAGAAGAGGGCAGTACCGAAGGAGAAGGCGATACAGCTAACAACCAGAAGAGGGCAGTACCGACGGAGAAGGCGATACAGCTAACGACCAGGAGAGGGCAGCACCGACGGAGAAGGCAATACAGCTAACGACCAGAAGAGGGCAGTACCGAAGGAGAAGGCAATACAGCTAATGACCAGAAGAGGGCAGTACCGACGGAGAAGGCGATACAGCTAACAACCAGAAGAGGGCAGCACCGACGGAGAAGGCGATACTGCTAACGACCGGAAGAGGGCAGTACCGATGGAGAAGGCGATAGTGTAACGACCAGAAGAGGGCAGCACCGACGGAGAAGGCGATACAGCTAACGACCAGAAGAGGGCAGCAGCAACAGAGAAGGCAATACAGCTAACAACCTGTAGAGTGCAGCACCGAGGGAGAAGGCTATACAGCTATACAGCTAATGACCAGAAGAGGGCAGCACCGACGGAGTAGGCAATACAGCTAAGAACCTGTAGAGGGCAGCACCGATGGAGAAGGCAATACAGCTAACAACCAATAGAGGGCAACACTGATGGAGAACGCGATACAGCTAACGACCAGTAGAGGGCAGAAGCAACAGAGAAGGCAATACAGCCAATGACCAGTAGAGGGCAGCACTGATGGAGAAGGAGATACAGCTAACGACCAGACCAATAGTGACTGCGGGTGCTTAGGTCATCCCTGGGCTGCCCTTCACACGAGCTGTCATCCACCTTGACGTCCTCGTTCTACATCTAAATATCCCAGCCAAGACCGAACAGTTTGCTGGTGCCCCCTCATTCCTCCCACCACCTGCTGTGCATCCTCCAACTGTGGTCCCCCAGCTACACCCAAGTCCTCTGTGGGGAGAGATGGCCGTAGCGGAATGCGGGTGGCGAAGTCGCTCCAAAATCCACGCCGAAAGGCAGCGGGTTCTGAAGCTGCATGTCTCTTGCGGATATCTTGCAGTACTTCCGTGCGGTCCTTTCGCGGTATTTCAGTCCTGAGTGAAACTAGCCTCTTCAGCGCTTTCATTATTACCTGCAACCCCAAGATCATTTTATCAAAGTTGTGTGAAGGAGCTCACAGACATCCCGTACAACAATCAACTGGATGAGTACCGACCAACTACAGAGGTAGCAGGACCAACGTCTGTAGTGATGGCGTGCTAGGGAGACGCCGCGGCGTGGCAGGGCTACGGGCATAGCACAACTCAATCATAATAGCTACGACTATGCAGATCATCCATCACCCCTACCGTGAGGGCAATTGCTAAAGTTGTCTGAAGGTGCACAGAGAATTTCAGTAAAAAGATCCACTGAATTGCTAATAGCGCACCAGCGTCTATCTGCAGCTTTCCCAGGTATTCATGAGGACCGCCGCCAGTGAGGATGCCCTACCCCTCCTCTTTATACCCGAGGGCCGGATGGATTCCACGCACAAAACATTTTGCCATTTTGTAGAACATCCAAAAAATATTATGAAAATTGTCGGCATTTATGTGAAGTCGAATCCTTCCATGTCTTAACATTGTTGTCCCGTCACATCGTTACTGACTGTACATTATGGAATAACGGGATTATACTCTATGTCTTCTTCACTACATGAACAAATAATGAGGGGGGGAAGAAGGTGAATATTTAATCCATTCAATAACAAGAACACAAAAGCAGCAAGATGGTCGCCGTTCTAAGGGAATCTTTAATTTTTTTTCTGTTGCCATAGCAAATTTCAAGATGTTAAAAATACTGAATAACAAGCGTACGATGAACCCGACAGAAGACAAAACACAAATACAATACGAGCGGCGTGTGGAAGTGCGGCACAACCAGGGCAGAGAGGAAGTAACCGAAAGTGCGAAACTCACGCATCATTACCGAACATGTACTTGTATCTCAAGGAAGTACCAAGAAAGATGCTGCGACACTGTGCATAAAACCCCAAAATATATGACAATGGCGCAGAAAACCGCACACTGTAAGATAAACCACAAGGAGAAGGAGTAGCATTATACTGCCATTAATGGACAAACATCTAACTAATCTCACAGTTCCCCTATTAGGGCGCCCACCCACTGGCGTTTGCGATTTCCGTGCGTCAAAAACGCGTTTTTGGCGCGTTTTCCGCGCGTTTTTCGCGGCGTTTTCGCGGCATTTTCGCGCCATTTCCATTGACATTCATGGGTGCATTAGGAGAAAAATAAGGACACATATGCAACTGACAGTTCCTATGTTAAAAAACGCAACGCAACGCAACGCAAAACGCCAGTGGACAGGAGTACATTCAATTCTAATTGCTCTGCAGGAAAAACGCAAAACGCAAAGAAAAAAAAATCGCCAGTGGGTGGGCGCAGTAATACTGCTCCCTATGTACCAGAATATAACTACTATAATACTGCCTCCTATGTACAAGGATATAACTACTATAATACTGCCCTCTATGTACAAGAATATAACTATTATAATACTGCCCCCTATGTACAAGAATATAACTACTATAATACTGCCCCCTATGTACAAGAATATAACTACTATAATACTGCCCCCTATGTACAAGAATATAACTACTATAATACTGCCCCCTATGTACAAGAATATAACTACTATAATACTGCCTCCTATGTACAAGAATATAACTACTATAATACTGCCCCTATGTACAAGAATATAACTACTATAATACTCCTCCTATGCACAAGAATATAACTACTATAATACTGCCTCCTATGTACAAGGATATAACTACTATAATACTGCCCTCTATGTACAAGAATATAACTATTATAATACTGCCCCCTATGTACAAGAATATAACTACTATAATACTGCCCCCTATGTACAAGAATATAACTACTATAATACTGCCCCCTATGTACAAGAATATAACTACTATAATACTGCCCCCTATGTACAAGAATATAACTACTATAATACTGCCTCCTATGTACAAGAATATAACTACTATAATACTGCCCCTATGTACAAGAATATAACTACTATAATACTCCTCCTATGCACAAGAATATAACTACTATAATACTGCCCCCTATGTACAAGAATATAACTACAATAATACTGCCCCCTATGTACAAGAATATAACTACTATAATACTGCCCCCTATGTACAAGAATATAACTACTATAATACTGTCCCCTATAAACAAGAATATAACTACTATAATACTGCCCCCTATGTACAAGTATAAAACTACTATAATACTGCACCCTATGTACAAGAATATAGCTACTATAATACTGCCCCCTATGTACAAGAGTATAACTACTATAATACTGCTCCCTATGTACAAGTATATAACTACTATAATACTGCACCCTATGTACAAGAATATAGCTACTATAATACTGCCTCTATGTACAAGAATATAACGACTATAATACTGCCCCCTATGTACTAGAATATAACTACTATAATACTGCCCCCTATGTACAAGAATATAACTACTATAATACTGCCCCCTATGTACAAGAATATAACTACTATAATACTGCCCCCTATGTACAAGAATATAACTACTATAATACTGCTCCTATGTACAAGAATATAACTGCTATAATACTGCCTCCTATGTACAAGAATATAATTACTATAATACTGCCCCCTATGTACAAGAATATAACTACAATACTGGCTCCTATGTACAAGAATATAACTACTATAATACTGCTCTCTATGTACAAGAATATAATTACTATAATACTGCCCCCTATGTACAAGAATATAACTACTATAATACTGCTCCTATGTACAAGAATATAACTGCTATAATACTGCCTCCTATGTACAAGAATATAACTACTATAATACTGCCATCTATGTACAAGAATATAACTACTATAATACAGCCTCCTATGTACAAAAATATAACTAGTATAATACTGCCTGCTATGAAAAGGAATATAACTACTATAATACCGCCCCCTGTGTACAAGAATATAACTACTATAATACTGCCCCCTATGTACAAGAATATAACTACTATAATACTGCCTCCTATGTACAAGAATATAACTACTATAATACTGCCCCCTATGTACAAGAATATAACTACTATAATACTGCCCCCTATGTACAAGAATATAACTACTATAATACCGCCCCCTGTGTACAAGAATATAACTACTATAATACTGCTCCCTATGTACAAGAATAGAACTACTATAATACTGCTCCCTATATACAAGAATAGAACAACTATAATACTCCCTCCAATGTACAAGAATATACCTACTATAATACTGCTCCCTATGTACAAGAATAGAACTACTATAATACTGCTCCCTATATACAAGAATATAACTACTATAATACTGCCCCCTATGTACAAGAATATAACTACTATAATACTGTCCCCTATGTACAAGAATATAAGTACTATAATACTGCTCCTTATGTACAAGAATATAACTACCATAATACTGCCCCCTATGTACAAGAATATAACTACTATAATACTGCCCCCTTTGTACAGGAATATAACTACTATATTACTGTCCCATATGTACAAGAATATAACTACTATAATACAGCCTCCTATGAACAAGAATATAACTACTATAATACGGCCTCCTATGTACAAGAATATAACTACTATAATACTGCCCCCTATTTACAAGTATATAACTACTATAATACTGTCCCCAATGTACAAGAATATAACTACTATAATACTGCCCCCTATGTACAAGAATATAACTACTATAATACTGTCCCCTATGTACAAGAATATAAGTACTATAATACTGCTCCTTATGTACAAGAATATAACTACTATAATACTGCCCCCTATGTACAAGAATATAACTACTATAATACTGCCCCCTATGTACAAGAATATAACTACTATAATACGGCCTCCTATGAACAAGAATATAACTACTATAATACGGCCTCCTATGTACAAGAATATAACTACTATAATACTGCCCCCTATGTACAAGTATATAACTATTATAATACTGCCCCCTATGTACAAGAATATAACTACTATAATACTGCCCCCTATGTACAAGAATATAACTACTATAATACTGCCCCCTATGTACAAGAATATAACTACTCTAATACTGCCTCCTATGAAAAAGAATATAACTACTATAATACTGCTCCTATGTACAAGAATATAACTACTATAATACTGCTCCCTATGTACAAGAATATAACTACTATAATACTGCCCCCTATATGCAAGAATAGAACTACTATAATATTGCCTCCTATGTACAAGAATATATCTACTATAATACTGCCCCCTGTGTACAAGAATATAACTACTATAATACTGCCCCTATATACAAGAATAGAACTACTATAATATTGCCTCCTATGTACAAGAATATATCTACTATAATACTGCCCCCTATGTACAAGAATATAACTACTATAATACTGCCCCCTATGTACAAGAATATAACTACTATAATACAGCCCCCTATGTACAAGAATATAACTACTATAATACTGCCCCCTGTGTACAAGAATATAACTACTATAATACTGCCCCTATATACAAGAATAGAACTACTATAATATTGCCTCCTATGTACAAGAATATATCTACTATAATACTGCCTCCTATGTACAAGAATATATCTACTATAATACTGCCCCCTATGTACAAGAATATAACTACTATAATACTGCCTCCTATGTACAAGAATATAACTACTATAACACTGCCCCCTATGTACAAGAATATAACTACTATAATACTGCCCCCTATGTACAAGAATATAACTACTATAATACAGCCCCCTATGTACAAGAATATAACTACTATAATACTGCTCCCTATGTACAAGAATATAACTACTATAATACTGCCCCCTATGTACAAGAATATAACTACTATAATACTGCCCCCTATGTACAAGAATATAACTACTATAATACTGTCCCCTATGTACAAGAATATAACTACTATAATACTGCTCCTTATGTACAAGAATATAACTACTATAATACTGCCCCCTATGTACAAGAATATAACTACTATAATACTGCCCCCTATGTACAAGAATATAAGTACTATAATACTGCCCCCTATGTACAAGAATATAACTACTATAATACTGCCCCCTATGTACAAGAATATAAGTACTATAATACTGCTCCTTATGTACAAGAATATAACTACTATAATACTGCCCCCTATGTACAAGAATATAACTACTATAATACTGCCCCCTTTGTACAGGAATATAACTACTATATTACTGTCCCATATGTACAAGAATATAACTACTATAATACAGCCTCCTATGAACAAGAATATAACTACTATAATACGGCCTCCTATGTACAAGAATATAACTACTATAATACTGCCCCCTATGTACAAGTATATAACTACTATAATACTGTCCCCAATGTACAAGAATATAACTATTATAATACTGCCCCCTATGTACAAGAATATAACTACTATAATACTGCCCCTATGTACAAGAATATAACTACTATAATACTGCCCCCTATGTACAAGAATATAACTACTATAATACTGCCTCCTATGTACAAGAATATAACTACTATAATACTGCCCCCTATGTACAAGAATATAACTACTATAATACTGCCCCCTATGTACAAGAATATAACTACTATAATACTGCCTCCTATGAAAAAGAATATAACTACTATAATACTGCTCCTATGTACAAGAATATAACTACTATAATACTGCTCCCTATGTACAAGAATATAACTACTATAATACTGCCCCCTATATGCAAGAATAGAACTACTATAATATTGCCTCCTATGTACAAGAATATATCTACTATAATACTGCCCCCTGTGTACAAGAATATAACTACTATAATACTGCCCCTATATACAAGAATAGAACTACTATAATATTGCCTCCTATGTACAAGAATATATCTACTATAATACTGCCCCCTATGTACAAGAATATAACTACTATAATACTGCCCCCTATGTACAAGAATATAACTACTATAATACAGCCCCCTATGTACAAGAATATAACTACTATAATACTGCTCCCTATGTACAAGAATATAACTACTTTAATACTGCCCCCTATGTACAAGAATATAACTACTATAATACTGCCCCATATGTACAAGAATATGACTACTATAATACTGCTCCTATGTAGAAGAATATAACTACTATAATACTGCCCCCTATGTACAGGAATATAACTTCTATAATACTGCCCCCTATGTACAAGAATATACCTATTATAATACTGCCCCCTATGTACAAGAATATAACTACTATAATACTGCCCTCTATGTACAAGAATATAACTACTATAATACTGCACCCTGTGTACAAGAATATAACTATTATAATACTGCCTCCTGTGTTCAAGAATATAACTACTATAATACTGCACCCTGTGTACAAGAATATAACTACTATAATACTGCCCCCTATGTACAAGAATATAACTACTATAATACTGCTCCTATGTACAAGAATATAACTACTATAATACTGCTAATCACCGAGACAGTTGGAATTCCCTAAGAATTCAAAAACCCCTATCACCGAGGGAACCACAAAACTAAAATATAACCTTTATTAATATCAAAACTAAAATACGTGAAGGCCTTGTTTAGCAACTTTTGATAAAACCTCTATTAAATTAATGCTCACAATTGGTTCTATGTTATCTCTACTTAGAGGATATCTACCATAGTTTTTGACCTAGCCACCACATAATATTGCTCAAGTTTAATGAAGTGGTGTATAAGGCATAGAAATCCTGAAGTAACTAGCAATAGTGAATGATATTTTCACTAGCTTTAATCTTAAAGGAGTATATTCCTTCAGAGAATATTAATGAAACTCTGTGGGGATCAATTACCATTAACAGGTATCACTTTAATTCCCCCACTAATGATGCAATGGGGAATTAGTGATATATTAATTTCAATTTAAATGGTAAAGAGTCCCCTTATTAAAGCCTCAACCATTGCCAATGAACTAGGTATTGATTATTACCTATACCCGATTATGATTTATAAATCAGGGCACAGGAAAATACCGTGTTCAATAAGCAGAACCAATATATTTGTGATAATAAAAATGGACGAACAGTCAGCACATATATATGTGTTTTACAGTGCTGACTATTTTTCCTTTCATTTAACGGCAATTGTACAAGCCGTAACTGCTCTTTTTTCACGTGCTCTTAAAGCACTAGGGTGAACTAACAGGTGCATACACAGAGAATCCCTTAATGAATTACAGGATTTCTGTGTGCCCTCTCTGTTTCCAGATTTATGTCACCCTTAAAAAAGTCAGGGATACATTGGAGTCAAATGGCCCAATTATAAATTGCCATCAATAGTAAGACTACCAAGGTTAACCCTAACCCCAATCTAATAACCCCATCGACGCGTTTCAACAGTGTATTTATTCATCACTGTATCATCAGGATGGTTTGTTACAGCCAGCCGTCTAGGCTTAGATGCAAACAGCCTGACGGCTGTATTGAAATGAGCAGCGCTGGTAAGTAAACCTCCGGTAGAGGCTTATATGTGCCAAGCCACGCCTCCCTTCCCAGGGGGCTTGTCCCGGACAGCCAATCAGCTGACAAACAGTGTTCCGCTGTCATCTGGTGGGACGCGTTGTAGCGGCGTCCCGGCGCATGCGCAGTAGAGTCCGGGACGCGGCGCCAACCATGCCAACCACTGACACAGCGGCGGCCGCGTAACCCGGCAACCACGCACGGCGTGATGACGCGGACCCGTAGCCGGGCTTGGATAGCCCCTGAATAGGCGATCATAGAACGGGATTTCCTAGAACAAGAAGGCAAACTGGTGTTTAATCGCTACAGTAAGGGAAAGTTACAATGTATTCTATTAGGGATAATACATCTGTATGTTCATGGGGCTCAATTTATATGGATAATCTTTAAGGTATACCTTGATGCAAACTGCCCCTTATTTTATGTGGGATATGTGCAATATAGAATGCAATATGTGATAACTTGTATATACCATGGTTATATTAGGTATTTACTGACACCTTATGTATATTAATTACTACGTATTAAGGTATTTATTATATGATACCCAACACATTAAAGAATATACCCCCATTATTAAATGGGACTGTAGTAATATAAATAAGGATACACTGGTACTTGACGCATATTATATATTTAGGTGACCCTTATTAATAAAATACTATGATTATATATACATAGAAGTTATCTTTTAATTATTCATCACCTAATTGCATATCCCAATAATACATATACGGAATATACCCCATGATGCTCACATTATCCCTGAATATAATATGTAGAAACACTGTATAAACCTCTCGATCTGTAATACACCATTTTATGCAGAAGAGAATTTTAGATAAATGCTGCAAATGATAAATTCTCGTTCAGGCCTTTCGGCGCGCAAGACTGTAATCGATGAATCCATTTGGTTTCCTTTTGCATTAATCTCCTGTCTACGTTACCCCTTCTACCATTCTCTCGAATGATCTCAATACCCTGGAATGTTACCGATTGTGGATCATTTTGATGCTTATCACGTACGTGAATTGCAAGGCTTGTATTTTCGCTACGGTCAATGTTCCCGACATGTTCCAATACTCGTCTTCTTAATTGGCGGATGGTTTTACCGATATAATCGAGCGGACATGTACAAGTAGCTTTATATACAACGCCCATGGACCTACAGTTTATAAAGTCCATTATTTGGTACTGTTTACCCGTGGAAGAACTTGTAAAGGTCCTCCCACGTTGGATATATTTGCAGGCCTTACAGCCCGCACACCGATACGTTCCTTTGGGTAAATCTGATCCTAGCCAGGATATAGAAGTTTCTTTTGGAGAGAATAGGCTATGGACCAATCTGTCCTTTAGATTGCGTCCACGTCTGTAAGTTATCATGGGTTTTTTTGGGAGATGTACCTCAAGGTCTTTATCTCTCCTCAATATATCCCAGTATTTACTCAGGATTTGCCTAACTTCGTGTGATCGATCGTCGTACGTACCAATAAGACGGATCTTGGTGTCTGCATCAATACGTTTTTTTGGTTTGAGAAACTCTTCTCTCCTGTATTTCTTGGCTTGAGGATCCACCTTCTGCCACCCCCAAAATTAAGAACTTCTGAATTCATGAGTAAGTGGGAGAAGGAATCTACGGATAGTTCTCTGAGGCTTATGAATTTATTGCTAGAAGAAGAACGTGGTAACCTTGAAAGATTGAGTAGGGCACTGGAGGAACTTATAAAGGAAGGAAAAAAATTTGTGGATGAATCAGATTATGAGAAAAGGGAAAATACACTAAAATTAACTATTGAAAAATATACTGTGTATTTGAAAGAGCGGAAACATCATCAGTATCAGAGGGACCTAAGGGACTTTTCTGAGAATAGAGTGTATGAGACAAGACAACAAACTGAAACAGAAATAAGTTCATCCGAAAGTGACTACTCTACCCATGAACCAACACGGAGACCAGGTTACATAGGGAAAGGAAGAGGAAGAGGGGGATATAAAGCTAAATCTAGAGGCAGAGGGAGAGGTAGGGGGAGCTCCAATGATGATCATTTTTTAGGGCAACCCATTACCCATTATATGACACGGAATCGAACAGTGATGGAAACGCCACAAATATATCAGGCGCAGCCGCACCACCATTAAGCTTAGAAGTGGATGTTACTGGGAAAGATAGAGAGGATGAGTTACAAATAATCAACTTGTCATCGAGAGTTCTCACTAAATACGAGGAAAGAGTAATTAAGAAGGGATTGTCATTTATCCCTACGAATAAATTCAATTCATTCGAGTGGACCAAAGATGTGGCGTTATTTTTACGTAAGTTAAAATGGAAAAAGCATTTTGCCATTGCAGAAAGGAAAAAATGCAATGACCTTGGAATAACGAGGGATGATCTAGCCGCTATCGAGATATTGGAGTCACTTGAAAAGGAAGGTAGTAAAGATCCATATAAAGGCCCATTTACCAGCTTGAAACCTAAGAGTACAGGTTGGCCTACTTCTGGAGAATCTCCATATATCGAGATATTTGAAAATATGGTAAATAATGAACTAGATAAATTATCCAGGGAAAGAAAATTTGGCCATCAAAACTTAACGCCGGAAGAGAAAAAAGCACTGTTAGCGATTGAAAAAGAAAGTGATTTAGTCATCAAGCCCTCCGATAAGGGGGGCAACATAGTAATAATGAATCGCGATATGTATAGAAACATGTGCTTAAGAATTTTGAAAGATAGATCAAATTATGAGGTCCTCCCGTATGATCCGACTGACTCAACCCTACAGGAGTTGAAAAATATCCTGTTGGAAGCCAAGAATAATGAACTCATCGATGACAAAGAGTTTTTGTATTTGTACTCACCAACTCCCCAGGTAGCGACTTTTTATAGTTTACCTAAAATCCACAAAGGTTTGAATCCACTGAAAGGTCGTCCTATTGTGGCGGGCAATGATAGCCTCACCCAGGGCATTAGTACGTATGTCGATACGTTGCTAAGGCCGTTTGTGGAAGCGCTTCCAGCGTATATCAAGGATACAACCGATGTCCTAAAACGTCTAGATGGTATAGTTCTTGCACCGGACACAAAGCTTGCATCACTAGACGTGGAAGCTTTGTATAGCTCCATTCCGCATAGCGGGGGCATCAAGGCGGTGGAGTTCTATCTCAATCAGAGGGACATACATCTTAAGGAGCATAACGATATGCTCTTAAGTTTCCTCTCGTTTGTTCTCACTAAGAACCACTTCCTCTTTGAGGGGAAGCACTTCCACCAGCTCAGGGGTACAGCAATGGGGAGCCCTTGTGCCCCCAGTTATGCCAACTTGTACCTGGGCTGGTGGGAGGAGACCTCTGTGTTCATTGAGACAAACGAGAACTGGACGACATCGGTAGAACTCTGGGTCCGTTTTATCGACGACGTGTTGATACTATGGACCGGAGAAGTTGAGGACTTCCACAAATTCATCTCCCACTTGAACAACAACGAGTTGGGTCTATTCTTCACGGCAGAAATCGATCCGCAACGTATCACATTTTTAGATCTCCTCATAACAAAGTGTGACGATGGTTCTTTACAGACGTCAATCTACCGTAAAACAACAGCCACCAATACCCTATTACACTGGGAAAGTCATCATCCCAGATCCCTAAAGAAGGGGATCCCCAAGGGACAATTCATCCGAACTAGACGCAATTGTACATCTGAGGATGATTACGAGATCAAATCTAAAGAGATGAGTCGGAGATTTGCAGATAGGGGATACCCGCAGGAGGTGGTAGAGGTGGCTGATCAATTTGCCAAGAAATACAGGAGAGAAGAGTTTCTCAAACCAAAAAAACGTATTGATGCAGACACCAAGATCCGTCTTATTGGTACGTACGACGATCGATCACACGAAGTTAGGCAAATCCTGAGTAAATACTGGGATATATTGAGGAGAGATAAAGACCTTGAGGTACATCTCCCAAAAAAACCCATGATAACTTACAGACGTGGACGCAATCTAAAGGACAGATTGGTCCATAGCCTATTCTCTCCAAAAGAAACTTCTATATCCTGGCTAGGATCAGATTTACCCAAAGGAACGTATCGGTGTGCGGGCTGTAAGGCCTGCAAATATATCCAACGTGGGAGGACCTTTACAAGTTCTTCCACGGGTAAACAGTACCAAATAATGGACTTTATAAACTGTAGGTCCATGGGCGTTGTATATAAAGCTACTTGTACATGTCCGCTCGATTATATCGGTAAAACCATCCGCCAATTAAGAAGACGAGTATTGGAACATGTCGGGAACATTGACCGTAGCGAAAATACAAGCCTTGCAATTCACGTACGTGATAAGCATCAAAATGATCCACAATCGGTAACATTCCAGGGTATTGAGATCATTCGAGAGAATGGTAGAAGGGGTAACGTAGATAGGAGATTAATGCAAAAGGAAACCAAATGGATTCATCGATTACAGTCTTGCGCGCCGAAAGGCCTGAACGAGAATTTATCATTTGCAGCATTTATCTAAAATTCTCTTCTGCATAAAATGGTGTATTACAGATCGAGAGGTTTATACAGTGTTTCTACATATTATATTCAGGGATAATGTGAGCATCATGGGGTATATTCCGTATATGTATTATTGGGATATGCAATTAGGTGATGAATAATTAAAAGATAACTTCTATGTATATATAATCATAGTATTTTATTAATAAGGGTCACCTAAATATATAATATGCGTCAAGTACCAGTGTATCCTTATTTATATTACTACAGTCCCATTTAATAATGGGGGTATATTCTTTAATGTGTTGGGTATCATATAATAAATACCTTAATACGTAGTAATTAATATACATAAGGTGTCAGTAAATACCTAATATAACCATGGTATATACAAGTTATCACATATTGCATTCTATATTGCATATATCCCATATCTAATAAGGGATAGTTTGCATAAAGGTATACCATAAAGATTATCCATATAAATTGAGCCCCATGAACATACAGATGTATTATCCCTAATAGAATACATTGTAACTTTCCCTTACTGTAGCGATTAAACACCAGTTTGCCTTCTTGTTCTAGGAAATCCCGTTCTATGATCGCCTATTCAGGGGCTATCCAAGCCCGGCTACGGGTCCGCGTCATCACGCCGTGCGTGGTTGCCGGGTTACGCGGCCGCCGCTGTGTCAGTGGTTGGCATGGTTGGCGCCGCGTCCCGGACTCTACTGCGCATGCGCCGGGACGCCGCTACAACGCGTCCCACCAGATGACAGCGGAACACTGTTTGTCAGCTGATTGGCTGTCCGGGACAAGCCCCCTGGGAAGGGAGGCGTGGCTTGGCACATATAAGCCTCTACCGGAGGTTTACTTACCAGCGCTGCTCATTTCAATACAGCCGTCAGGCTGTTTGCATCTAAGCCTAGACGGCTGGCTGTAACAAACCATCCTGATGATACAGTGATGAATAAATACACTGTTGAAACGCGTCGATGGGGTTATTAGATTGGGGTTAGGGTTAACCTTGGTAGTCTTACTATTGATGGCAATTTATAATTGGGCCATTTGACTCCAATGTATCCCTGACTTTTTTAAGGGTGACATAAATCTGGAAACAGAGAGGGCACACAGAAATCCTGTAATTCATTAAGGGATTCTCTGTGTATGCACCTGTTAGTTCACCCTAGTGCTTTAAGAGCACGTGAAAAAAGAGCAGTTACGGCTTGTACAATTGCCGTTAAATGAAAGGAAAAATAGTCAGCACTGTAAAACACATATATATGTGCTGACTGTTCGTCCATTTTTATTATCACAAATATATTGGTTCTGCTTATTGAACACGGTATTTTCCTGTGCCCTGATTTATAAATCATAATCGGGTATAGGTAATAATCAATACCTAGTTCATTGGCAATGGTTGAGGCTTTAATAAGGGGACTCTTTACCATTTAAATTGAAATTAATATATCACTAATTCCCCATTGCATCATTAGTGGGGGAATTAAAGTGATACCTGTTAATGGTAATTGATCCCCACAGAGTTTCATTAATATTCTCTGAAGGAATATACTCCTTTAAGATTAAAGCTAGTGAAAATATCATTCACTATTGCTAGTTACTTCAGGATTTCTATGCCTTATACACCACTTCATTAAACTTGAGCAATATTATGTGGTGGCTAGGTCAAAAACTATGGTAGATATCCTCTAAGTAGAGATAACATAGAACCAATTGTGAGCATTAATTTAATAGAGGTTTTATCAAAAGTTGCTAAACAAGGCCTTCACGTATTTTAGTTTTGATATTAATAAAGGTTATATTTTAGTTTTGTGGTTCCCTCGGTGATAGGGGTACTATAATACTGCCCCCTATGTACAAGAATATAACTACTATAATACTGCCTCCTGTGTACAAGAATATAACTACTATAATACTGTCCCCTATATACAAGAATATAACTACTATAATACTGCCTTCTATGTACAAGAATATAACTAGTATAATACTTCCAAATATATACTAGAATGTATCTGCTTTATCACACCATTACGTTGCATACTCAGTGGTTATTGCAGGTGCTCTTCTTGGACTGCTTTCCCCTTACAGACAGGTAAGCATATATTTGGTGGCGCCTTGCTTCACTCATTAGAAGAGATTTAAACTAGAACAATGGGGAAGGAAAGTGAAAGGCAAAAATATCCAGCTAATTAATACATCTGAGAACCTCGTTATTAGAAGTGGAAAGAAAGAAGAAAGACAAAAAATACAGAAGGCAATTAGAGGAGCAAGAGACCCCGATCACAAACTAACATGTGTCTACACAAATGCACAGAGCATGGGAAACAAACAAGAAGAACTGGAGCTCCGAACACAGGAAGAGAAATATGATGTCATCGGCATCACGGGAACTTGGTGGGATGATACACATGATTGGATACAAGGCTTGAAGGATACAATGTATTTATAAGAAACAGACCTAATAAGGGGGCAGGAGGTGTTGTGTTGTATGTTAGGAGAACATTCATCTCCACAGAGATTCAAGCTTCAGAGCTGGGAGTTCTGTAGGAACTGTTTGGGTAAGAATACAAGGAGAGAACAACAGAAAGGACACCATTGTAGGCATTTACTATAGGCCACCTGGACAAGCAGAAGATATGGAGGAACTCTTTCTACATCAGATGGCCAAGCTCTCAAAGAAGTCCAACATAGTGATCATGGGAGATTTTACCTATCCAGACATTTGTTGGGAATCTCTCAGGTAAAAGTAATGGATCCAACAGATTCTTATCCGCTCTTGGAGACAACTTTATCTTCCAGAAGGTAGAAGAGAAAACAAGGGGATCTGCTATCTTGGACCTAATTCTTACCAACAGGGAGGGAATGGTTGGGGAAGTAAGGGTGGCCAGGACCTTAGGAGGCAGTGATCATGATATCCCTGGATGTTGGATAACAAGGGGAGGAAGACCTGAGAAGACTCAGACCTCAAGGTTGGATTTCAGAAAGACAGATTTTACTGAACTCATAAAGAGGATAAGAAGAATCCAATGGCTGGATGTTCTTAAGGACAGAAATGTCCAAGAAGGTTGGGAAATATTGTGAAATGAGATTCTCAAAGCACAATCGTTACCAATCCCTAAAAGAAGGAAGAATGGGAAGGATTTAAAGAGACCCGGATGGATGAATACAGAACTTGTACACATGTTAAGGTCTCAGTCACATGGGCGCATCTGGGCGCCGATGCGCCCGTGTTACTGCATGAAAAAGTCAGCCCCACTGCAGGTGCAACCGACTCTCCGCAGCGCCGAAGAAAGAACACATGACCAGCAATGGAGCCGGTCAGGTGTTCTTTCTCTGCACCTGCAGTGCGCCCGTCTTATCATGCAGGAAGATGGGCGCATCAGCATCCAGATTCGCCAGTGTGACTGAGCCCTTAAAAAGAAAGAAAAATATTTTTATCAAATGGAAAGAGGCGGAATATCTAAAGAAGAATATAATGCGGTCTGCAGAAACTGTAGGGCAAGTGTCAGAAAAGCTAAAGCTAATAATGAATTGAGGCTTGTAACAGAGGCCAAAAGCAATGAAAAAAGATTTGGGGGTCGAAAGCAAAAGAAAAGCCAAAGATGCTATTGGATGCTTACAAGATGAAAATTGTGAATTGGTTAAGAATGATGCTGAGAAGGACGGACTGTTAAATTCTTATTTTGTATCTGTTTTCTCTCAGAAAGTAGATGTAACATCAACTGATCTTCCCTGTGCTATTGGGGGAATACAAGAATGCAGGCTATCTGTAAGCAGACGGATGGTGAGGGAAAACATAACTTACATGAATCCAAGTCTCAAGGTCCAGATGAATTACATCCTAGGATACTAAAGAAGCAGCAGAGGTAATTGCTGAACCACTCACCATAATCTGTGACAATTCCTGAAGAACAGGAAAAGTCCCAGAAGATTGGAAAAGGGCAAATGCTGTCCCTATCTTCAAAAAAGGGAAGAAGGTGGATCCAGGAAACTACAGGCCTGTGAGCCTGAATTCTATACCGGGGAAGATCTCTGAACAGATTATTAAACAGCTTGTATGCAAGTACTTGGATGAGAATGGAGTAATTAACCAGAGCCAGCATGGGTTTGTAACAAACAAGTCATGCCAGATGAATCTAATTTCCTTCTATGACAGAATCACTGATTGGGTTGATCAGGGAAATGCGGTGGATACAGTATATCTTGGCTTTAGTAAAGCATTTGACAAAGTATCTCATACCATACTTATTGATGAAATGACCAAATCTGGGATTGACAAGGTAACTGTTAGGTGGATTCACAACTGGCTGAGTGATCGTACTCAAAGAGTGGTCATAAATGGCTGCACATCCAAGTGGAAGAATGTATCAAGTGGGGACCACAAGGCTCTGTCCTGGGCCCAGTGTTGGCCAACATTGTTATAAATGATCTGGAGGAGGGAATTGATGGGAAATTGATTAAATTTGACACAAAGCTAGGAGGGAAAGCTAACACTAGGGAAGAGAGAGAGAAGATCAAAAAAGATCTAGAAAGGCCTGCACAGTGGACAGCGACTAACAGAATGGTATTTAACAAGGAGAAATGCAAAGTCCTACATCTGGGCAAGAAAAATGAAGAAAGCGCATACAGAATGGGAGGAATTGGGCTAAGCAGCAGCACATGTGAAAAAGACTTGGGTATACTAATAGATTATAGACTGAACATGAGTCAACAATGTGATGCAGCAGCCAAAAAGGCAAACACAATTCTGGGATGTATTAAGAGAAGCATAGAGTCTAGATCACATAAGGTCATTATCCCCTCTACTCTTCCTTAGTCAGACCTCATCTGGAATACTGGGTCCAGTTCTGGGCACCCCACTTTATAGAAGACATAGACAAACTGGAGCAAGTTCAGAGAAGAGTTACCAAGATGGTGAGCGGTCTGCAAATCATGTCCTATGAGGAACGGGTAAAGGATCTGGGAATGTTTAGCAGAAGAGAAGGCTGAGAGGAGACTTAATAGCTGTCTACAAATATCTGAAGGGCTGTCACAGTGCAGAGGGATCAGCCCTATTCTCATCTGCACAAGGAAAGACTAAAAGCAATGGGATGAAACTGAAAGGGAGGAGACACAGATTAGATATTAGACCGTGAGGGGGATCAATGAGTGGAACAGGTTGCCACGGGAGGTGGGGAGTTCTCAATGGAAGTCTTCAGAGGCCGGACAGACATGTGTCTGGGGTGATTTAGTGAATCCTGCACTGAGCAGGGGGTTGGACCCGATGACCCTGGAGGACCCAATGAGCCTGGAGGACCCGATCACACGGGAGGACCCTTCCAACTCTACCATTATTTGATTGTATGATTCTCGTCATGGTAGAAGGTTGCACATCTTTGGCCGCTCTGTATGTTGGGTTCCTGTTCTGCCATTTTCAGATGAGATGTTTGTTTTGCGCCACTTGTTTATTTCTCGCACTTTTTGGCATGTATGTCAGTCTGAGCAGCTGATTAGCATGTTGCAGTTTCCTGAGCTTCCCCTGAAGCTGAACATTTCCTTCACCGCTGTGACAGCCTGGCACTTGTCACGCAGACACCAGCAGATACATCGTTGCCGGTTGCAGCCCCCAGTACAATTAGCAGTATTATTTACAGACATTCCTGTTACACGCCTTGCAGAAAACACACAAATAATATAATATTGTAGCATTTTGTTCATTTTTTTATAGAACCCAAATCAGGTCATTATGCATCAGGACTCAGCATTTCGAGGGAATGACTCATATTCACTAGGACTCCCAATGTGTCTGTGTTGATTTTGTGGAGGAGGGCAATGCGGGGGAGGGGTGGGTAGTTGTAGTATTTTTTTTTTTTTTTTTTTAATTTCCCTTGGTGGCACACATCCCAAGCTGCAGTGTCTGTATGGACTGTGCCTTGTCTACACTTCCAATGGGACTAAAGGGCTCTCATAGAAGTTGTCCGGCTTACAACTATTACCAGCTTATCTCCAGTATAAGTCATATGTAGTAGATCGGAAGGCGGTTCACCAGGCAGGACCTATAACACTCAGCTGTATGACGCTCAGCTGTTTGCTGGGCCAGACTGTCAACTTCAATAGGAACTTTGTAAAACCAACCCTGGCCACTGCAGAGGGAACGGAGGTAATGCTTCCTGCAGGAGCTCCAAAACACAAACACATGGGTCCCCAAACAGCTGATCAGCAGGGGTCTAGGGTGGCAGACCTCCATCAATCTACAATTGATGACCTATCCTGTGGATAGACTGTCAAACATTTAAAGCTTGACAACACCTTTACCCTTCCCACTGTTTAAGGATAATGAAATGACTCTGCTCAGGCTGTCCAGTCTATACAGCACAGCTGACAAGTAAGTTTCAGAAAACAGGAAATGTGAGCGTATTGTGTCTGCTGTAGTGGCCAGCACTGTCATAACTATCCGATTGGTGAGGTTTCAACTGCTGGGAATCCTACAATCCTGAAAATGGCGGTCCCAATGGCCCCTGGTTGAATCGAGCATGCACACCGCTGCTCCTTTCAGGTCAGTGGGACTGCTGCAGATATGGTAGTGAAAAGCTTAAACTCGGCTATCTCCAGCAGTCCCATTTAAATAAGAAGAACAGCACTACAGAGGCTCCACAACTGATCCATTCATCTTAGGACCTCCGTTCTCATTATGGGTAGTGGTGCTAATGGTCGCACCCCCACCGATCAAATAAGTGTCTCCCATCCTGTGGATAACTGACAGCTCCGTTCAGTGGGACAACCACTTCAAGGTTATGAGCAGTTGGTAATTAGCGGGGGGGGAATCATCTCTTCTGCCACCAGTGGCGTCACATAGCGGTGATAACAATAGGCTACAGCACTGCTTTGCCACAGGCCGCCAGGACAGCGGTAACGATGGTTCTGAGTACCCAATAGGGGCCCAAACTGTTGCCTCCCAAGTATCACTGCATGAGGCCCGCAAACTCACACCAGTAGGGTAGCGTAAAGGGTGGGACAGTGCGGCGCAGTCAGGAGGAAGCCTCAGTAATGATTGCTTGATGTTTAGGGCTTAGTATTCTCTTTATTTATACATAGATATTACTAGACGCCGTCTACGTGCTGCAGACTGAGCGCAGCCTCCTGAGACCGCTATATAGTCAGTCTAATTAGTCACAGCGCCGGCTGCAATTACCCATTGTAGTTGTGCTTTACTGATGACACCATAGTTCTCCGCTTATAATCGCGGCTGTGACATTTTGCAAGTAAATAAATCTCTTAATATAAACGTGTGAAGTGACCTGAGCGCAAATACAACCATGTTTATGAGCAAACTACGTGCCGAGCCATTAAAAAGCAATGCCAACCGCCAATCGAGCATTTAGATTTTAAATTGAAAGCACCAACTGAAACCACTGAAATCAGACCAACGACAACTGCGAACTGCTTCTACAGCAACTAGATTGATAGACGACCTCACTGCCACTCACAGCCATCACAAAGGAGTGTCTATATAAAATAGGCTTCTGTTCAGTAGCATCCTTCCATTAGAAGTAGTATATATATATAAACAATACCATTACTATAATACTATCCCCTATGTACAAGAATATAACTACTATAATACTGCTCCTATGTACAAGAATATAACTACTATAATACTATCCCCAATGTACAAGAATATAACTACTATAATACTGCCCCCTATGTACAAGAATATAACTACTATAATACTGCCCTCTATGTACAAGAATATATCTACTATAATACTATCCCCAATGTACAAGAATATAACTACTATAATACTGCCCTCTATGTACAAGAATATAACTACTATAATACTGCCCCCTATGTACAAGAATATAACTACTATAATACTGCTCCTATGTACATGAATATAACTACTATAATACTGCCCCTATGTACGAGAATATAACTACTATAATACTGCCCCTATGTACGAGAATATAACTACTATAATACTGCTCCTATGTACAAGAATATAACTACTATAATACTGCCCCCTATGTACAAGAATATAACTACTATAATACTATCCCCTATGTACAAGAATATAACTACTATAATACTGCTCCTATGTACAAGAATATAACTACTATTATAATGCCCCCTATGTACAAGAATATAACTACTATAATACTGCCCTCTATGTACAAGAATATAACTACTATAATACTGCCCCCTATGTACAAGAATATAACTACTATAATACTATCCCCTATGTACAAGAATATAACTACTATAATACTGCCCCCTATGTACAAGAATATAACTACTATAATACTGCCCCCTATGTACAAGAATATAACTACTATAATACTGCCCCCTATGTACAAGAATATAACTACTATAATACTGCCCCCATGTACAAGAATATAACTACTATAATACTGCCCGCTATGTACAAGAATATAACTACTATAATACTGCCCCTTATGTACAAGAATATAACTACTATAATACTGCCCCCTATGTACAAGAATATAACTACTATAATACTGCCCCCTATGTACAAGAATATAACTACTATAATACTGCCCCCTATATACAAGAATATAACTACTATAATACTGCCTCCTATGTACAAGGATATAACTACTACAATACTGCCCCCTATGTACAAGAATATAACTACTATAATACTGCCCCCTATGTACAAGAATATAACTACTATAATACTGCCCCCTATATACAAGAATATAACTACTATAATACTGCCCCCTATGTACAAGAATATAACTAATATAATACTGCCCCCTATGTACAAGAATATAATTACTATAATACTGCCCCTATGTACAAGAATATAACTACTATAATACTGCCCCCTATATACAAGAATATAACTACAATAATACTGCTCCTATGTACAAGAATATAACTACTATAATACTGCCCCCTATGTACAAGAAAATAACTACTATAATACTGCCCCCTATATACAAGAATATAACTACAATAATACTGCTCCTATGTACAAGAATATAACTACTATAATACTGCCCCCTATGTGCAAGAATATAACTACTATAATACTGCCTCCTATGTACAAGAATATAACAACTATAATACTGCCCCCTATGTACAAGAATATAACTACTATAATACTGCCTCCTATGTACAAGAATATAACAACTATAATACTGCCCCCTATCTACAAGAATATAACTACTATAATACTGCCTCCTATGTACAAGAATATAACTACTATAATACTGCCCCCTATGTACAAGAATATAACTACTATAATACTGCCTCCTATGTACAAGAATATAACAACTATAATACTGCCCCCTATCTACAAGAATATAACTACTATAATACTGCCCCCTATGTACAAGAATATAACTACTATAATACTGCCTCCTATGTACAAGAATATAACAACTATAATACTGCCCCCTATCTACAAGAATATAACTACTATAATACTGCCCCCTATGTACAAGAATATTCCTACTATAATACTGCCTCTATGTACAAGAATATAACTACTACAATACTGCCCCCTATGTACAAGAATATAACTACTATAATACTGTCCCTATATACAAGAATATATCTACTATAATACTGCCCCCTATGTACAAGAATATAACTACTATAATACTGCCCCCTATGTACAAGAATATTCCTACTATAATACTGTCCCTATATACAAGAATATAACTACTATAATACTGCCCCCTATGTACAAGAATATAACTACTATAATACTGCTCCCTATGTACAAGAATATAACTACTATAATACTGCCGCCTATGTACAAGAATATAACTACTATAATACTGCTCCTATGTACAAGAATATAACTACTATAATACTGCCCCCTATGTACAAGAATATAACTACTATAATACTGCCCCCTATGTACAAGAATATAACTACTATAACACTGCCTCCTATGTACAAGAATATAACTACTATAATACTGCCCCCTATGTACAAGAATATAACTACTATAATACTGCTTCTATGTACAAGAATATAACTACTATAATACTGCCCCTATGTACAAGAATATAACTACTATAATACCGCCCCCTGTGTACAAGAATATAACTACTATAATACTGCCCCTATGTACAAGAATATAACTACTATAATACCGCCCCCTGTGTACAAGAATATAACTACTATAATACTGCTCCTATGTACAAGAATATAACTACTATAATACTGCTCCCTATGTACAAGAATATACCTACTATAATACTGTCCCTATGTACAAGAATATAACTACTACAATACTTCCCCCTATGTACAAGAATATAACTACTATAATACCGCCCCCTGTGTACAAGAATATAACTACTATAATACTGCCCCTATGTACAAGAATATAACTACTATAATACCGCCCCCTGTGTACAAGAATATAACTACTATAATACTGCTCCTATGTACAAGAATATAACTACTATAATACTGCCCCCTATGTACAAGAATATAACTAGTATAATACTGCCCCCTATGTACAAGAATATAACTACTATAATACTGCTCCCTATGTACAAGAATATACCTACTATAATACTGTCCCTATGTACAAGAATATAACTACTACAATACTTCCCCCTATGTACAAGAATATAACTAGTATAATACTGCCCCTATGTACAAGAATATAACTACTACAATACTGCCCCCTATGTACAAGAATATAACTACTATAATACTGCCCCCTATGTACAAGAATATAACTACTATAATACTGCTCCTATGTACAAGAATATAACTACTATAATACTGCGCCCTATGTACAAGAATATAACTAGTATAATACTGCCCCCTATGTACAAGAATATAACTACTATAATACTGCCCCTGTGTACAAGAATATAACTACTATAATACTGCCCCCTATGTACAAGAATATAACTACTATAATACTGCCCCCTATGTACAAGAATATAACTACTATAATACTTCCCCCTATGTACAAGAATGTAACTACTATAATACTGCCCCCTATGTACAAGAATATAACTACTATAATACTGCCCCCTATGTACAAGAATATAACTACTATAATACTGCTCCTATGTACAAGAATATAACTACTATAATACTGCCCCCTATGTACAAGAATATAACTACTATAATACTGCCCCCTATGTACAAGAATATAACTACTATAATACTGCCTGCTTTGTAAAAGAATATAACTACTATAATACTGCCTCCTATGTACATGAATATAACTACTATAATACTGCTCCTATGTACAAGAATATAACTACTATAATACTGCCCCCTATGCACAAGAATATAACTACTATAATACTTCCCCCTATGTATTGCAGCATTGCTAGTTGGTATTACTTTGGCACTGTATGTTGGTATTAGTTCAGCACTGTATTTTGGTATCAGTTGAGCACTGTTCATTTGTATTACTTGAGCACTGTATGGTAGTATTAATTTTAGCATTGTATGTTGGTATTAGTTGAGTACTGTATGTTGGTACTTCTTCAGCACTGTATGTTGGTATTATTTGGGCACTGTACATTGGTATTACTTGAGCACTCTATGTTGGTATTACTTTACCATTGTATGTTGGTTTTAGTTGAGCTTTGTATGTTGGTATTACTTCATCACTGTATGTTGCTATTAGTTGAGCACTGTATGGTGGTATTAATTTTAGCACTGTATGTTGGTATTACTTCAGAATTGTATGTTGGTATTACTCCAGTATTATATGTTGGTATTAGTTAAGCATTGTATGTTGGTATTACTTGAGCACTGTGTGTTGGTATTACTTCAGCATTGTATGGTGGTATCAGTTGAGCACTGTATGTTGGTATTACTTGAGCATTGTATGGTGGTATTAGTTGAGCACTGTATATTGGTATTGCTTGAGCACTGTGTGTTGGTATTACTTCAGCATTGTATGTTGGTATTACTTGAGCACTGTGTGTTGGTATTACTTCAGCATTGTATGGTGGTATTAGTTGAGCACTGTGTGTTGGTATTACTTCAGCATTGTACATTGGTATTACTTCAGCATTGTATATTGGTATTACTTCACTATTTTATGGTGGTATTAGTTGAACACTGTATGGTGTTCTTACTTCAGCACTGTATGGTGGTATTAGTTGAGCACTGTATGTTGGTATTACTTCAGCATTATACGGTGGTATTACTTGAGCACTGTATGTTGGTATTACTTCAGCACTGTATGGTGGTATTAGTTGAGCATTGTATGTTGGTATTACTTCAGCATTATAAGGTGGTATTACTTGAGCACTGTATGTTGGTATTACTTCAGCATTGTATATTGGTATTACTTCAGCATTATATGGTGGTATTACTTGAGCACTGTATGTTGGTATTAATTCAGCACTGTTTGTTGATATTAGTTGTGCATTGTATGTTGGTATTAATTCAGCACTGCATGTTGGTATTAGTTGAGCACTGTATGTTGGTATTAATTCAGCACTGCATGTTGGTATTAGTTGAGCATTGTATGGTGGTATTACTTGAGCACTGCATGTTGGCATTAGTTGAGCACTGTATGTTGGTATTAATTCAGCATTGTATGGTGGTATTAGTTGAGCACTGCATGTTGGTATTACTTCAGCATTATACGGTGGTATTACTTGAGCACTGTATGTTGGTATTACTTCAGCATTGTATATTGGTATTACTTCAGCATTATATGGTGGTATTACTTGAGCACTGTATGTTGGTATTAATTCAGCACTGTTTGTTGATATTAGTTGTGCATTGTATGTTGGTATTAATTCAGCACTGCATGTTGGTATTAGTTGAGCACTGTATGGTGGTATTACTTGAGCACTGCATGTTGGCATTAGTTGAGCACTGTATGTTGGTATTAATTCAGCATTGTATGGTGGTATTAGTTGAGCACTGCATGTTGGTATTACTTCAGCATTATACGGTGGTATTACTTGAGCACTGTTTGTTGATATTAGTTGTGCATTGTATATTGGTATTACTTCAGCACTGTATGTTGGTATTAGTTGAGCACTGTATGTTGGTATTAATTCAGCACAGTATGTTGGTATTAATTCAGCACTGCATGTTGGTATTAGTTGAGCATTGTATGGTGGTATTACTTGAGCACTGTATGTTGGTATTACTTCAGCACTGTATGTTGGTATTACTCCAGTATTGTATGTTGGTATTACTCCACTATTGTATGGTGGTATTACTTGAGCACTGTATGGTGGTATTACTTCAGTATTGTAGGTTGGTATTAGTTGAGCACTGTATGTTGGTATTAATTCAGCATTGTATGGTGGTATTACTTGAGCACTGTATTTGGTATTTCTTAAGCACTGTATGTTGGTATTATTTGAGCATTGTATGTTGGTATTAATGCAGCTCTGTATGTTGGTGTTAGTTGAGCATTATATGTTGGTATTTCTTGCGCATTGTATGTTGGTATTAATTTAGCACTGCATGGGTGTAGCAGGAAGTGGCTACAAAAGAGCCAGTCGCTGCCAGAGAAACGTTGGCTGAGAGAGCCAGAGAGGCGATGAAGGGAGCCGCATCAGGGACTTGGAGCGGTGTAGACCAGTTGGGTCTGTCACCCGGTCCGACGGAGGACCACGCCATCCAGACGCCCTAGGAGGGGTTAGTGACAGCCCCCTGTGGGTTGTGAACCCTGAAGCTGTTTGGACTGTGTATGATTTGTGTTATATGCTGTAAATAAAGGCTGAGGGGCGCCAGATCTAAGGTAACCCTCAGACTGCTGGAGTGTATTTTTGTGTGAGGAGCGCCACTTCCTAACCGTGGCCGGCGATCCAGAGGCGAGTAAACCCGACTTGTCACAGTTGGTATTGCTTCAGCACTGTATGTTGTCCCATGTAATTATTTGGGCGCTCTATAGTGGTATTATATCAGTAGTGTCAGAGCACTGTATATTGCTAGTTTATGAGAGGAGTATGGTGGCGCTGTGTGGGCGCGGTATGGTGTAACTATGGCACAGTATTGCCTGGGCATCGTGTGGTGATATGAGTTGGGTGCTGTATGGCAGTATTATTTATCACTAGATGGAGGTTTTATTTATTGTTGGCGATGGGTTCTGCAGCAGCCCGTCACGTACACTAAGAGTGAATGCCCAGTGACTGCTAGCCTGCCCCAAAACACCAACCCTGCGCTCCCCGGCCCAGCACAAGGGGGAGGTTTAACCCCTTCAATATCATTTTTTGCAAGTGTCAAAAAATATTTAATCTGGGGCCTTCATAGACTGTTCATCACACAGAGAGCCGCCAGCCCCATCATCCTGTCCACCCAGTATATATATATATGTGTGTATACAAGCCCCTCCAATAACATGGACATTCGGGGGGTCATAAGAAGGTGAACAACTCCCCGGAGGATGAGCCCCTCTCACTGTGAGAACAACGCCCAGGGGTCTCAGTCCGCACACGGATTGTCAGTGGGAATGATGGGACCGGCCAAGTCTCTGATGTTCCCGAGAGCTGAGTGCCCAGAAGAGCAACATTGTATCCAGAAGCCCGAGCTACACCCGTGCGTCGCGCTGACACCCCGCGAGGCCTCCTCCACACGCAGGATAAGCGCATCAAGAAATCACATCTAGAAGGACCAATGGCTTCCTCCGGGTCCCGTCAGACTAATTATTTTTTGACGTGCCAAAAAAATGGTGTGTCAGAAGACATTGGCGCGGGGGCCATATTAGCGTGGCGTCAAAAGATGGGTCTGATCTCTCTACGGCATGATGCCAGCGGCTCCATAGACTCCTATGGGAGCCGGCCGGCAGAGAGAAGGGGTTTAGCAGCGGGCAGCGCGGTTAAACGCTGGCAGCGCCTCTACTGAGGTATTTCATGTCATGCTACATTATTCTGGCGGCCGAGTGATTTCGGGGCTGCGGCATCACCTGCACTGCAAGATGCCGCAGTCTGCTTTGCAAAATTGCGTAAAATTCTTGGTAGCGGCTATTGTTCGTTCACGCGATTTTAAGCTCCAAAAGCCACCCAAAAGATGGCGGCTATCGGAGTGTGAAAATGACACCCGTGTGAACTGGGCCTAACAGGGCGCGTACTGCTGCTCTTTACTGGCTGTTTCTCTTCTGCACCCTGGCACCAGGGGGCGCCTCTGCCAGCCCTCCGGACCTGAAGCTACAGTCGCTGTAGTCTGACATCCCAGTGATGGAACTATAATGGGGTCCGTCCAGCTCCCCTCGCAGCATGTCGCGCGACGTCCTTTGGCACAGATATAAAGAGGTCTGTGCTGCCTGATGCATAGGACTGTCTCGGCTGCATACACTGCAACAAACCCTCAGCTGTGAGAGTTATAATCACGCACGTCGAAGCACTGACGGATGAGTTCTGCTTTAGTTCTGAAGAAGTTTCCTACCTTCAGATTTAAACAAGGGTCCCATTCACTGACAGCAAGCAGAGATACTGTAAATGGCAAGAAGCTAAAACCTATTCGAAAGAGGGATGAGTTTGCAGAGGTCTGGCCCTTTAAGCCATATCTCTATACAGATGCGCGATGAACACCCCACAATTCATCTCTTCGTATAAATGGCGGACACCCTGCGCCGATCAGCAACGCTGCAGACATTGTATCATATTTAATTACGCCATGTCTGACACGACGGCCTCTTACAGGGTCAGGTATGTCACAGACTAAGTAATGAACAGATACGCAGGTGCATTGTGGGTAGTAAATCCGCCGCAGCCTGCTCTGGGCGAGGAATCCCATGGGGGCTGCGGAGCAGTCGGCACTTCTGTCCACTACAAGGAGGGAAAGGGTTAACAGGATCTGTGCCTGCAGTGATCCACTGGCTGCCTGGTAAGAAGGGGTCCTGCGCCCTCTAGTGGCCATTGTTTCCATTGTCAAAGAAAGGACGGCGGGACGAGACGCCAAAGCGCCAAATGCTACATTTACACAAATCCTATCCGCGTTTCGTAAATACGATTTCTAGAGGAGGGAGAACCGAGGTACAAAGTGGGGCAACAAGGCGGCAACCGTGCCCTCCTGGGACGGCACTACATGGTGCCCGGATTACCCAGAGTGCAATGCAGTGCCCAGTTATGTGGGGCCCGGATTACCCAGAGTGCCATGCAGTGCCCAGATAGTCATACAGCGGCACATATCTAGTACATATAACACCCCTCTAGTCCCACATAGTGTCATATAGCGCACACATAAAGCTACATATATCCTACTTACTTTAGACAAGACTCATCACACGCAGCGCCGTCCTCTCATCATATAGGTCCATACTGTGCCCATATACATAGTGCGGACAGTGCAGAGCGCTCGTGTACTGCGACTGGGATGTCAGACTACAGTGACTGTAGCTTCAGGATTGGGGGGCCTGGCAGAAGCGCCCTCTGGTACCAGGGTGCAGAAGAGAAACCGCCAGCAAAGAGCAGCAGTATGCGCCCCCTTGTGGATACGGAGACCAGGAGGACATTACATAGAAGAAAATTCATTATACTGTGTAGTTTTGCTAATATTTTTGGGATTCCCTGATCCAGGCGTAGAGGTTTTTTCCGGGGACTTGTAATTAATGGCAACACAATCAGCCGCTGCGGGACGCTGCATGTGCCATCATGGGCAAAACTGGAAGGCGTGAAATCTGCTGAAAAAACAAGAACAGAATTGACATGCTGAGATTTTAAAATCCACACCAAAGGTGAATATAAAATGTAGATCCTGTTCCCCTATGTGTACAGTGTATGGAGACATCATAGCAGCAGTCTACACCCACCAGCTCAGAGACAGAGGAGAGATCCTGCTCTGCTATGTGTACAGTGTATAGAGACATCATAGCAGCAGTCTACACCCACCAGCTCAGAGATAGAGAAGAGATCCTGCTCTCCTATGTGTACAGTGTATGGAGACATCATAGCAGCAGTCTACACCCACCAGCTCAGAGATAGAGAAGAGATGCTGCTCTCCTATGTGTACAGTTTATGGAGACATCATAGCAACAGTCTACACCCACCAGCTCAGAGATAGAGAAGAGATCCTGCTCTCCCCTGTGTACAGTGTATGGAGACATCATAGCAGCAGTCTACACCCACCAGCTCAGAGATAGAGAAGAGATCCTGCTCTCCTATGTGTACAGTTTATGGAGATATCATAGCAGCAGTCTACACCCACCAGCTCAGAGATGGAGAAGAGATCCTGCTCCCCTATGCGTACAGTGTATGGAGACATCATAGCAGCAGTCTACACCCACCAGCTCAGAGATAGAGAAGAGATCCTGCTCTCCTATGTGTACAGTGTATGGAGACATCATAGCAGCAGTCTACACCCACCAGCTCAGAGATAGAGAAGAGATCCTGCTCTCCTATATGTACAGTGTATGGAGACATCATAGCAGCAGTCTACACCCACCAGCTCAGAGATAGAGAAGAGATCCTGCTCTCCTGTGTGTACAGTGTATGGAGACATCATAGCAGCAGTCTACACCCACCAGCTCAGAGATAGAGAAGAGATCCTGCTCCCCTATGTGTACAGTGTATGGAGACATCATAGCAGCAGTCTACAACAACCAGCTCAGGGATAGAGAAGAGATCCTGCTCTCCTATATGTACAGTGTATGGAGACATCATAGCAGCAGTCTACACCCACCAGCTCAGAGATAGAGAAGAGATCCTGCTCTCCTATGTGTACAGTGTATGGAGACATCATAGCAGCAGTCTACACCCACCAGCTCAGAGATAGAGAAGAGATCCTGTTCTCCTATGTGTACAGTGTATGGAGACATCATAGCAGCAGTCTACACCCACCAGCTCAGAGAGAGAAGAGATCCTGCTCCCCTATGTGTGCAGTGTATGGAGACATCATAGCAGCAGTCTACAACAACCAGCTCAGGGATAGAGAAGAGATCCTGCTCTCCTGTGTGTACAGTGTATGGCGACATCATAGCAGCAGTCTACAACAACCAGCTCAGAGAGATAAGAGATCCTGCTCTCCTATGTGTACAGTGTATGGTGACATTATAGCAGCAGTCTACACCCACCAGCTCAGAGATAGAGAAGAGATCCTGCTCTCCTGTGTGTACAGTGTGTGGAGACATCATAGCAGCAGTCTACACCCACCAGCTCAGAGATAGAGAAGAGATCCTGCTCTCCTATGTGTACAGTGTATGGAGACATCATAGCAGCAGTCTGCACCCAGCAGCTCAGAGGTAGAGAAGAGATCCTGCTCTCCTATGTGTACAGTGTATGGAGACATCATAGCAGCAGTCTACACCCACCAGCTCAGAGATAGAGAAGAGATCCTGCTCTCCTATGTGTACAGTGTATGGCGACATCATAGCAGCAGTCTACAACAACCAGCTCAGGGATAGAGAAGAGATCCTGCTCTCCTGTGTGTACAGTGTATGGCGACATCATAGCAGCAGTCTACAACAACCAGCTCAGAGAGATAAGAGATCCTGCTCTCCTATGTGTACAGTGTATGGTGACATTATAGCAGCAGTCTACACCCACCAGCTCAGAGATAGAGAAGAGATCCTGCTCTCCTATGTGTACAGTGTATGGAGACATCATATAGCAGCAGTCTACACCCACCAGCTCAGAGAGAGAAGAGATCCTGCTCCCCTATGTGTACAGTGTGTGGAGACATCATAGCAGTCATCTACACCCACCAGCTCAGAGATAGAGAAGAGATACTGCTCTCCTGTGTGTACAGTGTATGGAGACATCATAGCAGCAGTCTACACCCACCAGCTCAGAGATGGATACGAGATCCTGCTCTCCTATGTGTACAGTGTATGGAGACATCATAGCAGCAGTCTACACCCACCAGCTCAGGGATAGAGAAGAGATCCTGCTCTCCTATGTGTACAGTGTATGGGGACATCATAACAGCAGTCTACACCCACCAGCTCAGAGATAGAGAAGAGATCCTGCTCTCCTATGTGTACAGTGTATGGAGACATCATAGCAGCAGTCTACACCCACCAGCTCAGAGAGAGAAGAGATCCTGCTCCCCTATGTGTACAGTGTGTGGAGACATCATAGCAGTCATCTACACCCACCCGCTCAGAGATAGAGAAGAGATCCTGCTCTCCTGTGTGTACAGTGTATGGAGACATCATAGCAGCAGTCTACACCCACCAGCTCAGAGATAGAGAAGAGATCCTGCTCTCCTGTGTGTACAGTGTATGGAGACATCATAGCAACAGTGTACACCCACCAGCTCAGAGATAGAGAGGAGATCCTGCTCTCCTATGTGTACAGTGTATGGGGACATCATAACAGCAGTCTACACCCACCAGCTCAGAGAGAGAAGAGATCCTGCTCCCCTATGTGTACAGTGTGTGGAGACATCATAGCAGTCATCTACACCCACCCGCTCAGAGATAGAGAAGAGATCCTGCTCTCCTGTGTGTACAGTGTATGGAGACATCATAGCAGCAGTCTACACCCACCAGCTCAGAGATAGAGAAGAGATCCTGCTCTCCTGTGTGTACAGTGTATGGAGACATCATAGCAACAGTGTACACCCACCAGCTCAGAGAGAGAAGCAGTCTACACCCAGCAGTCTACACCCAGCAGCTCAGGGATGGAGAAGAGATGCTGCTCTCCTATGTGTACAGTGTATGGAGACATCATAGCAGCAGTCTATACCCACCAGTTCAGAGATAGAGAAGAAATCCTGCTCTCCTATGTGTACAGTGTATGGAGACATCATAGCAGCAGTCTACACCCACCAGCTCAGGGATAGAGAAGAGATCCTGCTCTCCTATGTGTACAGTGTATGGTGACATCATAGCAGCAGTCTACACCCACCAGCTCAGAGATAGAGAAGAGATCCTGCTCTCCTGTGTGTACAGTGTATGGAGACATCATAGCAACAGTGTACACCCACCAGCTCAGAGAGAGAAGAGATCCTGCTCTCCTATGTGTACAGTGTGTGGAGACATCATAGCAGCAGTCATCTACACCCACCAGCTCAGAGATAGAGAAGAGATCCTGCTCCCCTATGTGTACAGTGTGTGGAGACATCATAGCAGCAGTCTACACCCACCAGCTCAGAGATAGAGAAGAGATCCTGCTCTCCTATGTATACAGTGTATGGAGACATCATAGCAGCAGTCTACACCCACCAGCTCAGAGATAGAGAGGAGATCCTGCTCTCCTGTGTGTACAGTGTATGGAGACATCATAGCAGCAGTCTACACCCACCAGCTCAGAGATAGAGAAGAGATCCTGCTCTCCTATGTGTACAGTGTATGGAGACATCATAGCAGCAGTCTACACCCACCAGCTCAGAGATAGAGAAGAGATCCTGCTCTCCTATGTGTACAGTGTATGGAGACATCATAGCAGCAGTCTACACCCACCAGCTCAGAGAATCTCAGATGGAGCCTGTAGTTGGAAGGCTGTTTATAAGAGGTCCCATAATGGGCACACCCGGTGTTCTTCTTGTTGTCCACACACGGCAGCCTACTTTGATGTCACCTGAAAGTGCAGCGACGCTTTGTATATTGAAACATTACAACCAGATGTATCTAAGTAAGATTTGTATGGGACTAATATCCCGTTTGCAGCTACTCCCGGCGCCTCCTGCAGGCCACGTCTTGCATTCTATTGATTCTTTTCCTCCAGAAGGTGGAAATGAGATTCTTCTTACAAGAAATTGTTCTGCAAAATGGATTAGAGGAATATTTGCATGGCAGAAGGGGGTGATCAGCCCCGAAGAGCGGCGGAGGCTACAAGGCGGCGCGGAAGATCATTTTTATGCAACCTGTGACTCTCTAACTGATTAGGAACGACAAGTTCCAACAAGTGAAGGCATGATGGGAGTTGTAGTTCTCCACAGTTTGCCTATTGTTAAACCCAATGAAGCAGCGGCGGCAGTGCGGGTGAAGCACAGATTCTAAATTACACCCATTTCCACCTTAATAACAGACTGAAAACATGATTTCCGTATCTCGCTCTTCTATCATAAAAAAAACTAGTGTACATCACTTGGTGGAAGAAACGTAATTACAGACGGAATTCAGAGCAGCGCTCAACGCCGAGCCGGGGCTTCAGGAGAACCTTTATAAGATTATCAGAGATGGGGAAGAAGACATGCACAGGAAGAACACCGCAAACCGACCGCCATCAAGGTGCGAAATCCATCAGTCCTAACGTAGCGGACAGTGATAGATAGATGGATATGATACAGATAGAGAGTCCGACACTGAGTGTGTATATATATATACTCATGGTCAGTAACATCCCCCCCAATAGGAGTGTGTATATATAAACTGATTGTTAGTAATATCCCCATATGACTACTGCTTCTAAGGGGGATGTTACTGACACTGAGTGTATGTATGTGTGTGTGTGTATATATATATATATATATATATATATATATATATATATATATATATATATATATATATATACTCCTTCTAGGGGAGGATGTTACCGACACTGAGTGTATGTATGTGTGTATATATATATATACTACTTCTAGGGGAGGATGTTACCGACACTGAGTGTATGTACTGTATGTGTGTATATATATATACTCCTGCCTGGGAGGGATGTTACTGACACTGAGTGTATGCATGTATATCTGTATATGTGTATATATATATATATATATACTCCTTCTAGGGGAGGGATGTTACTGACACTGAGTGTATGTATGTGTGTATCTATATATATAAAGCTGAAAGCCCTCACTGACTCACTGACTGACTCACTGACTGACTCACTGACTCACTGACTCACTGACTCACTGACTCACTGACTCACTGACTGACTGACTGACTCACTGACTGACTCACTGACTGACTGACTGACTGACTGACTCACTGACTGACTCACTGACTGACTGACTCACTGACTCACTGACTGACTGACTGACTGACTGACTCACTGACTGACTCACTGACTGACTGACTGACTGACTCACTGACTGACTCACTGACTGACTCACTGACTGACTCACTGACTGACTGACTCACTGACTGACTGACTCACTGACTGACTGACTGACTGACTCACTGACTGACTGACTGACTCGCCAAAAGTTCTCCAACTTCCCGATATCGTAGAAGCATGAATTTTGGCACGAGCATAGATTATCTCCAAAATAGGAAAAGAAATTGGGTCCCAACTCGATTATTCAATTCTATGCGCAAAAGATTTAGCGTCGAAATTTAACGTACATAATCTAAATCTCTCACTTCCCAATGTCATAGAAACGTGAAATTTGGCACGAGCATTGAATATGTCATAAATAGGAAAAGCTAATGGGTCCCAACTCCATTATTCAATTCTCTGCGCAAAAGAATTAGCATCCAAATTTTACGTACGGAATGTAATTTTCTCACATAGAAACGTGAAATTTGGCACGGGCATTGATTATGTCATAAATAGGAAAAGTTAATGGGTCCCAACTCCATTATTCAATTCTATGCGCAAAAGAATTAGCGTCCAAATTTTACGTACGAAATGTAATTTTCTCACATAGAAACTTGAAATTTGGCACGGGCATTGATTATGTCATAAGTAGGAAAAGTTAATGGGTCCCAATTCGATTATTCAATTCTATGCGCAAAATAATTAGCGTCCAAATTTTACGTACGGAATGTATTTTTCTCACTTTCCGGTGTCATAGAAATGTGAAATTTGGCACGAGCATTGATTATGTCATGAATAGGAAAAGCTAATTGGTCCCACCTCGATTGTTCAATTCTAAGCGCAAAAGAATTAGCGTCCACATTTTACGTATGTAATCTAATTCTCTCACTTCCTGATGTCCTTTTATATGAAGGAAACGTCGCATGGTTTCCTCCACGTGGTGTTTTCTGGGTAACGCAGAGAACTATGCAAAATGGTGAACATATGTTTTCCCTCAGTATCTCTAAAGTAACCGCGACTTCGTAAGATTTTCGTGTGAACACCAGATAAACACCAGTACCAAATTAACTTGGGCGAAGCCGGGTATATCAGCTAGTTTATATATATACTCCTTCTAGGGGAGGGATGTTACTGACACTGAGTGTATGTATGTGTGTATATATATATATATATATATATATACTCCTTCTAGGGGAGGATGTTACCGACACTGAGTGTATGTATGTGTGTATATATATATATATATATATATATATATACTCCTGCCTGGGAGGGATGTTACTGACACTGAGTGTATGTGTGTGTTTGTATATATATATACTCCTTCAAGGGGGATGTTACTGACACTGAGTGTATGTATGTGTGTATATATATATATATACTCCTTCAAGGGGGATGTTACTGACACTGAGTGTATGTATGTATGTGTGTGTATATATATATACTCCTGCCTGGGAGGGATGTTACTGACACTGAGTGTGCATATATATTTACTCCTTTTATATATCACATAGTATCAGTACAGTCCTGATAGAACATCTGTACACAACAGTTAATTGCAGTCACTTCATCCATCTGCTAGTGGGCGGATTCTGTGGAGTTCTCCATTGCAGACCCCTCACATGGCATACAAAGTAGCTCAATAGTAAGTTAGTTTGCATCAGTCCTAAAATAGCCATCAAAGTGTCCCTATAAAGGCTGCGCTCTGTGGTCCCTGACACCACTAGAAGGGATGATGTCACTGCCGTCACTAGGAGGGATGATGTCACTGCCGTCACTAGGAGGGATGATGTCACTGCCGCCACTAGAAGGGATGATGTCACTGCCGTCACTAGGAGGGATGATGTCACTGCCGTCACTAGGACAGATGATGTCACTGCCGCCACTAGGAGGGATGATGTCACTGCCGCCACTAGAAGGGATGATGTCACTGCCGTCACTAGGAGGGATGATGTCACTGCCGTCACTAGGAGGTATGATGTCACTGCCACAACTAGGAGGGATGATGTCACTGCCGACACTAGGAGGGATGATGTCACTGCCGCCACTATAAGGGATGATGTCACTGCCATCACTAGGAGGGATAATGTCACTGCCGCCACTAAGAGGGATGATGTCACTGCTGCCACTAGGAGGGATGATGTCACTGCCGTCACTAGGAGGGATGATGTCACTGCCGTCACTAGGAGGGATGATGTCACTGCTGCCACTAGAAGGGATGATGTCACTGCCGTCACTAGGAGGGATGATGTCACTGCCGTCACTAGGACAGATGATGTCACTGCTGCCACTAGGAGGGATGATGTCACTGCCGCCACTAGAAGGGATGATGTCACTGCCGTCACTAGGAGGGATGATGTCACTGCCGTCACTAGGAGGGATGATGTCACTGCCACCACTAGGAGGGATGATGTCACTGCCGACACTAGGAGGGATGATGTCACTGCCGCCACTATAAGGGATGATATCACTGCCATCACTAGGAGGGATAATGTCACTGCCGCCACTAAGAGGGATGATGTCACTGCTGCCACTAGGAGGGATGATGTCACTGCCGCCACTAGGAGGGATGATGTCACTGCCATCACTAGGAGGGATGATGTCACTGCCGCCACTAGAAGGGATGATGTCACTGCCGCCACTAGGAGGGATGATGTTACTGCCGCCAGCAAGCGCCATGCATTCTAGTAGGCATTACAGCAATGTCTGAAGCTGCAGTCGTCGCGAGCCGCCCGCATGGTCACCCAGGATGTGAGCCTGGAGTTCAGACAATGTGGCTACGGTTCTGATTGGCTGCAGCGGTCACCTGACTTTGGCCGGATGTGCATCCCAGGACCTGGGGCGGCGGCCCCCTAAGTTGTGTCCTGGAGGCCAGAAGCGAGGGGAGTGCGGGCTCTTTTATCTTCTTTGCCAAGCCTAGCTATTACAAACATTTTTTTTTACTGGAAAAACTCCCTTGGGTAATGAGACTTCTCCTTCTGAAGACGTCGCCGATGCTGTAGCTAACGAGGTCCTGCAAATAATACCTTGTGCACGACACGGAATTACAGAAATACTTAGTAGCACTCTGAGACTCAGTCTAGTCTCGTACATATAGCCGTGCACCAGTAGAGTATACTGAAGACCCTGAACCTCCGGTCTAGTATGGAGGCTCTGTAACACTGTCTCCACGTGTAACCACCAGCAAGAGGAATCTGGGAGCTCGTCCAAGTCTTCCTCTGCAGGCTATTAGCAGTCTCTATGGGTGTGTACACCTCTAAGTCTAGTGGAGGCTGGCCTCACTTACAGTTACCGCTTCTACTGACCCCAGCTTGTGTGGGTCTACTGCCATTCCTGCTCAGCCCCAAGCCATTGCACATTCATGGTTTTAACCGAACGGCTATTTTCAGGGTACACATCATAGATTGCTGCTCTGCAGCACAGAAAGCAAATTATTAGAGTTCAGCGAATGTACTCTGCCGAGCTTGATGCTCATTTGAGTATTAGCATACTCGATGGTGCTCGCTACTCGAGCGAGCATCACGGCGTGTTCGACCCCGCACCAGTTTTGGCCCCTCCCCGCCGCTGACGGGTCAGATGTGACCCCTCCCTGCTGCGATGCTGTGCACGTCAACGGTAGTTTGTGGCTGGCTTGGCGGAGGAGAGAGAGAGAGGGAGAAGGGGAGAGAGGGAGAGAGAGAAGAGAGTGAGGAGAGAGGGAGAGAGAGAAAAAGCAAAAAAAAGTGTCAAGAAAGCCGAGGTGGCCGTCAGTACAGTTTTCCCTACAATCAAAAGGCACTTGGAAACTGGAGGAATCTGACAGGAAGAGGTCTGGCAGACCAAAGGCCACCACAGAATCACACGCAAGTGTTTGAGAGTCAGCAGTTTGTATGATTGCAGCACAAAATCTTTAAGCTCAGCTTAATGCAGCAAAAAATGAACAAGTTCCCATCTCAGCTGTGAAGAGAAGACTTCTATCTGCAGGTCTGACTGGTAGAGGATCCGTAAGAAGGACACTAAAAAGACTCCAAAATAAAAATAGACCTGTCTGGCCAAGCAGCTCCTCCAGTGACTACTGAAGAGTGGAAGAAGGTCTTATGTGCCGATGAATCAAAATGTGACATCTTTTGTATATCAAACAGGGTTTTTGTATGCTGTTGATTAGGTGAAAGGTTCCTGAGTGAGACATCAACTATCAAACATGGAGGAGGAAGCGCGATGCTCTGCGGCTCTTTGGCTGAATCCAGAGTTGACACTTGCACAGGGTGACTGGAACACTGGACAAAAAGGGCTGCCACAACAGTTTGCTACACCATGCCATCCTCTGGTGTGCGCCTAGTTGGTCAGCGGTTCATATTACAGCAAGATAATGATCCAAAACATACTTCTAGGTTATGGCACAACTACTTGAGAAGACAAGAAGAAGCCAGTAGGCTGCAAAGAATGGAATGCCCTGCAGGCTCCAGGCTCAGAACTTGTTTTGGATGAACTGGACAGAAGGGTGAAAGCCAAGCAGCCGACAAGTGCAGCACATTTGTGGGAACTCCTGCAACAATGCTGGGAAGAAACTCCTGAGCAATAACTGAGTGCCCTTGTAGGAAGATGGTGGAAAGCGGTTACATCAACAGAGGGGCGACTGGGAAGCCATCTAGGGGTAATTTGGTGAAACAAAGTTAATCTGTTATTTGTATTTATCTTAAAGGGGTTGTCCGAGTTATTGCTTATGTGTAAAATAGGAGATAGATAGATAGATAGATAGATATGAGATAGATAGATAGATAGACAGACGGATATAAGATAGGATATAGATAGATAGATAGATAGATAGATAGATAGATAGATAGGAGATAGATAGATAGGAGATAGATAGATAGATAGATATGAGATAGATTGACAGATAGATACATAGATAGATATGAGATAGATAGATAAATAGATATGAAATAGATAGATAGAGAAATAGATATGAAATAGATAGATTGATAGATAGATATGAGATAGATAGATATTAGATAGATAGATATGAGATAGATACGGTAGAAAAATAGATAGATAGATAGACAGATAGGAGATAGATAGATAGATAGATAGATACAGAGACAGATAGGAGATAGAAAGATAGATAGAAGATAGATACATAAATAGATAGATGTGACATAGATAGATAGATAGATAGATAGATAGATAGATATGAGGTAGATAGATAGATTGATAGATATAGGATAGATAGATAGAAAGATAGATTGATTGATTGATTGATAGATATGAGATAGACAGATAGATAGATAGATTACATGGATAGATAGATTGATATATGATAGATAGATAGCAGATAGATAGATCGATATGGGATAGATAGATATGAGATATATAGATAGATAGATAGATAGATAGATATGAGATAAATAGATATGGGAGAGATAGATAGATAGATAGATATGACATAGATAGATAGATATGAAACAGATAGATAGATATGAAATAGATAGATAGATAGATAGATAGATAGATAGATAGATAGATAGATAGATAGGAGATAGATAGATAGATAGATATGAAATAGATAGATAGATAGAAAGGAGATAGACATGAGATAGATAGATAGATAGATAGATAGATAGATAGATAGGAGATAGATAAGAGATAGATAGATAGGAGATAGATAGATAGATAGAAAGATATGAAATAGATAGAGAGATAGATATGAAATACATAGATAGATATGAAATAGGTAGATAGATAGATATGGGATATATAGATATAGGATAGATTCATAGATAGATATGATAGATATGAGATAGATAGATAGATAGATAGCAGATAGATTAATAGATAGATAGATAGATAGATAGATAGATAGATAGATAGATAGATAGATAGATAGATATGGGATAGATTGATAGATAGATAGATAGATAGATAGATAGATAGATAGATAGATATGAGATAAATAGATAGATAGATAGAAGATAGAGAGATAGGAGATAGACAAATAGGAGATAGATAGATAGATAGATAGATAGATAGATAGACAGACGGATATAAGATAGGATATAGATAGATAGATAGACATATAGATTGATAGGAGATAGATAGATAGGAGATAGATAGATAGATAGATATGGGATAGATTCATAGATAGATAGATAGGAGATAGATAGATAGATAGATAGGAGATAGATAGATAGATAGATAGATAGATAGATAGATATGGGATAGATTCATAGATAGATATGATAAATATGAGATAGATAGATTGATAGATAGATAGATAGATATGAGATAGATAGATAGAAAGATAGACGGATATGAGATAGAATATAGATAGATAGATAAATAAATAGATAGGCAATACATAGATAGGAGATAGATAGATAGATAGATAGATAGATATGAGATAGTGAAAGTGAAAAAATTACCTTCCGCACGTAAAATTTCGACGCCAATTCTTTTGCGCTAGAATTGAATAATCGAGTTGGGACCTATTAGCTTTTCCTATATATGACATAATCAATGCTCGTGCCAAATTTCCCATTTCTATGACACCGGAAAGTGAAAAAATTACATTCCGCACGTAAAATTTGGACGCTAATTCTTTTGCGCATAGAATTGAATAATCGAGTTGGGACCCATTAGCTTTTCCTATTTATGACATAATCAATGCTCGTGCCAAATATTCCGTTTCTATGACACCGGAAAGTGAGAAAATTAGATTCCGTACGTAAAATTTGGACGCTAATTCTTTTGCGCATAGAATTGAATAATCGAGTTAGGACCCATTAGCTTTTCCTATTTATGACATAATCAATGCTCGTGCGAAATTTTAAGTTTCTAAGGCATTGGGAAGTGAGAGATTTAGATTATGTATGTAAAATTTCGACGCCAATTCTTTTGCGCTAGAATTGAATAATCGAGTTGGGACCCAATTACTTTTCCTATTTTGGAGATAATCTATGCTCGTGCCAAAATTCATGCTTCTACGATATCGGGAAGTTGGAGAACTTTTGGCGAGTCAGTCAGTGAGTGAGTGAGTGAGTGAGTCAGTGAGTGAGTCAGTGAGGGCTTTCAGCTTTATATAGATAGATCGATAGATAGATAGATATGGGATAGATTCATAGATAGATATCATAGATATGAGATAGGTAGATAGCTAGATAGATAGATAGATAGATATGAAATAGATAGATTGATAGATAGACAGACAGACAAATATGGGATAAGATATAGATAGACAGATAAATAGATAGGAGATTCATAGATAGAAGATAGATAGATAGATAGATAGGAGATAGATAGATAGATAGATAGATAGATAGATAGATAGATAGATAGATAGATAGATAGGAGATAGATAGATATGAGATAGATAGGAGATAGATAGATAGATAGATATGAGATAGATAGATAGATAGATAGATAGGAGATAGATAGATAGATAGATAGATAGATAGATAGGAGATAGATAGATAGATAGATAGATAGATAGATAGATAGATAGATAGATAGATAGATATGAGATAGATAGATAGATAGGAGATAGATACATATGGGATATATATATAGATATGGAACAGATTCATAGATAGATATGATAGGTATGAGATAGAAAGATAGATAGATAGATAGATAGATAGATAGATAGATATGAAATAGATAGATAGATAGATAAATAGATAGGATATAGATAGATTGATAGATGATAGGAGATAGATATGAGATAAATAGATATGAGATAGATAGATAGATAGATAGATAGATAGATAGATAGATAGATAGGGGATATATATATATAGATATGGGACAGATTCATAGATAGATATGATAGGTATGAGATAGATAATTAGATAGATTTGAAATAGAAAGAGACATAGATAGAGAGATAGAGAGATAGATATGAAATAGATAGATAGATAGATAGATAGATAGACAGATAGATAGGATATAGATAGATAGGAGATAGATAGATAGATATTAGATAGATATCTGATAGATAGATAGATAGATAGATAGATATGAGATAGATAGATAGGAGATAGATAGATAAATAGATAGCTAGATAGGAGTTAGATAGATGATAGATACATAGATATTAGATAGATAGCTGATAGATTGATATATAGATAGATAGATATGAGATAGATAGATAGATAGATAGATAGATAGGAGAAGATAGATAGATATTAGATAGATATATAGATAGATAGATAAATAGATGCTAGATAGATGGATAGATAGATAGATAGATAGATACATAGATAGATAGGAGATAGATAGATATGGGATATATATAGATATGGAACAGATTCATAGATAGATATGATAGGTATGAGATAGATAGATAGATAGATAGATAGATAGATAGGAGATAGATAGACAGGAGATAGATAGGAGATAGATAGATAGATAGATAGATAGATAGATAGATAGATAGATATGGGATAGATAGATAGCAGATAGACATATCGATATGGGATAGATAGATAGATAGATAGATATGGGATAGATATGAGATAGATATGAAATAGATAGATAGATATGAAATAGATAGATAGATAGATAAATAGATAGATAGGAGATAGATATGAGATAGATAGATAGATAGATAGATAGATAGATAGATAGATAGATATGAGATAGATAGATACATAGATAGGAGATAGATAGATAGGGGATAGATATTAGATAGATAGATAGATAGATAGATATGAGATAAATAGATAGTTAGATAGATAGAAGATAGAGAGATAGACAAATAGGAGATAGATAGATAGATAGATAGATAGATAGATATGAGATAGATAGATAGATAGACGGATATAAGATAGGATATAGATAGATAGATAGATAGATAGATAGGAGATAGATAGATAGGAGATAGATAGATAGATAGATATGAGATAGATTGACAGATAGATACATAGATATGGGATAGATTCATAGATAGATATGAGATAGATAGATAAATAGATATGAAATAGATAGATAGAGAAATAGATATGAAATAGATAGATTGATAGATAGATATGAGATAGATAGATATTAGATAGATAGATATGAGATAGATACGGTAGAAAAATAGATAGATAGACAGATAGGAGATAGATAGATAGATAGATATGATAGATATGAGATAGATAGATAGATAGATAGATAGCAGATAGATTAATAGATAGATAGATAGATATGGGACAGATTGATAGATAGGGGATAGATATGAGATAGATAGATAGATAGATAGATAGATAGATAGATAGATAGATAGATAGATATGAGATAAATAGATAGATAGATAGAAGATAGAGAGATAGGAGATAGACAAATAGGAGATAGATAGATAGATAGATAGATAGATAGATAGACAGACGGATATAAGATAGGATATAGATAGATAGATAGACATATAGATTGATAGGAGATAGATAGATAGGAGATAGATAGATAGATATGGGATAGATTCATAGATAGATAGATAGATAGATAGATAGATATGGGATAGATTCATAGATAGATATGATAGATATGAGATAAATAGATAGATAGATAGATAGATAGATAGATAGATAGATAGATAGATAGATAGATATGAGATAAATAGATAGATAGATAGAAGATAGAGAGATAGGAGATAGACAAATAGGAGATAGATAGATAGATAGATAGATAGATAGATAGATAGACAGACGGATATAAGATAGGATATAGATAGATAGATAGACATATAGATTGATAGGAGATAGATAGATAGGAGATAGATAGATAGATATGGGATAGATTCATAGATAGATAGATAGATAGATAGATAGATATGGGATAGATTCATAGATAGATATGATAGATATGAGATAAATAGATAGATAGATAGATAGATAGATAGATAGATAGATAGATAGGAGATAGATAGATATTAGATAGATAGATAGATAGATAGATAGATAGATAGATAGATAAATAGATAGATGATAGATAGATAGATAGATAGATAGATAGATAGATAGATAGATAGATAGATAGATGATAGGAGATAGATATGAGATAGATAGATAGATAGATAGATGATATATATATATAGATATGGGACAGATTCATAGATAGATATGATAGGTATGAGATAGATAATTAGATAGATAGATAGATAGATAGATAGATAGATAGATAGATAGATAGATATGAAATAGTTAGAGAGATAGATATGAGATAGATAGATTTGAAATAGATAGATAGATAGATAGATAGATAGATAGGATATAGATAGATAGGAGACAGATAGATAGATATTAGACAGATAGCTGATAGATAGATAGATAGATAGATAGATAGATAGATAGATAGATAGATAGATAGATATGAGATAGATAGATAGATAGATAGATATGAGATAGATAGATAGATAGATAGATATGAGATAGATAGATAGATAGATAAATAGATAGATAGGAGATAGATAGATAGATAGATAGATAGATAGATAGATAGATAGATAGATAGATAGATATTAGATAGATAGATAAATAGATGATAGATAGATAGATAAATAGATGCTAGATAGATGGATAGATAGATAGATAGATAGATAGATAGATAGATAGATAGATAGATAGATAGATAGGAGATAGATAGATAGATATGAGATAGATAGATAGATAGATAGATGATGGATAGATAGCTAAATAGATAGATAGGAGATAGATAGATAGATAGGAGATAGATAGATAGATATTAGATAGATAGATAGATTTATCTATAGATAGATAGATAGATATGAGATAGATAGATAGATAGATAGATAGATAGATAGATAGATAGGAGATAGATAGATAGGAGATAGATAGGAGATAGATAGATAGATAGATAGATAGATAGATAGATAGATAGATAGATAGATAGATAGATAAATAGATAGATTAGATAGGTAGATATGAAGTGACCTAAATTACATTTTAGTGCCAAATATCCGTACATTTTCTGTAATTAGGGCTGGGGAATAGTATTCGGTGCACTATAGCATGAAGGTGGATGGATGGATGGATGGATGGATGATGGTGAATTATTATGGATGAATGCATAGTGGATGGTGGACCTGTATGTAGCTGCCACAGATCTCTGCTGTACACACTACAGGGATGATAGAAGTCCCATCTACACCCCGTATTAAAATGCTGCACCATCACAAATACCTCTAAATGTGACTTCCCCTTTACAATGGCAATTACTACGGGGGAGCCGGGGTCTCCTCCAGCTTCTCACCAAATACCAGAAAGGGGCCTCAGTTAACCCCCAGGTTGCCAGCCTGAGGACACAGCAGTCATATTTACATGAAATATTGCACTATTGGTCTTCTGAGATTGGATGAAATCCCAGATTAGGACAAAAGGAATTAATTAAATGGATAATCTACCAGAATTACATCATATCGTATGAAAGCAGCACGATCATGGACAGCCCAGAATTCCTTCTGCTTGCTCCCCTCCAGACACAGAAATAGAGATCTCAAGTGCGCCGCCTGCTGGTGGATTTAGTGAATAGCACAGTCAAAAAAAAGTCCAGCACTAGCAAGAGAATGCAGGTTCTTCCAGAAGAGATGTATATAGTATATAGGGGGACTCGTGTTCTTTGCTCTATATAGAGACCAGCTGTGAATACCCCTTTAATTACTCCTCCCCCACCCAGCAGGGAGACTCTCCTGCGGTCCTATTTATACAGCTCATCTGCAGCCTGGCTTTGCAGAAAAGAAAGAGTTAAATGACAGATCCCATCCTGTTATACTACAACGTGCAGCAGACTGCATTAACCCCTTATTCCTTGCAATGACCCATTCCCCCCAACCGCCCTCCGAATCAATGGACACAATCAGCTCTTCCCCGAGCACAATGTCATGCTTGTAGGGTCTCTCCGAACTTGGGAGGAGACACTGAAGGGTTAAAGCTATAAATCAGACGGCGCTGCATTTGGTACTCTGAGCACATCTCAGGTATTGTGGTGCAGACATAAAGGGGGTCTCTGAGCTAATAAAGGGGGATATAGAAGCCTGTGCATTATATAAGCCAGACTCTACCAGGCGGCACGGGGACTACTAGTCCCAGCATGACTCGGCTTGCAATGCTGAAGTTGAGTCCCCCAGCCGCTTGGAATGAGTGGACTATCATTGGATTAGTCACTGCAGCATGTGTTACTTAATATACAGCCCCATAATAAGCCTTAAAGGGCCCCGCGCCCATTGGAATTGCTTCATATACAACTACTTGCAACATTGTAACAAGAATCTTCTACATTTCGATCGGGCATGCCTGTGGCATGCAGGGGGTACTCACACTGCTGTTGTGCCCCCCGGTCCAGTGCACCATGGCTTGGTTATGAGCTGAGTCTCCAGTCAAAGGGAAGCTGGTGCTGCTGAGTCTCATCTCCTCCATCCTGGCCCGATTAACCCTTCCATCCTCCTTGGACCCTTTGCTCTCAGATCTTCGGCTCTTCTGACCCTCCATAGGGAAGCTGGTCAGAGGGTCCTCCTCACTGGGGTCAGAGGGCAGTAAGATCTCCTTGCCAAATCCACTGGCTGCAGACTGCTCCCTCCTCACCCTGGTCATCCACCTTCTGCTCTCCTTGGTCTCATCCCCAGAATGAGCTGCTCTGTAGTCCTTCCTGTCAGAGCCGCTTCTCTTCCCGGGGTGGAAAGTTGCCTCCTGGTTGTTGGACCTTGTTTCGAGGTCTCCTGGCTCCTTGCCATTGATAAGATGTAGTTGTAGGACTTCTGCCCTCTCTTCAGCCTCATCAACTTCCCTTCTTTGGTCTCCCTTTAGTAATCCAGGGTCCTTCAGCTGGATTCGGGGGCTACAAGGTGTGCAGGTGATGTCCCCTCTGGTGGAAGAGGAGCAGAGGAGCCAATAGATCCATAGACATCCCAGCAGGCTGGAGGGGAGTCCAGAGCTTCTGTGGAGCTTCATGATGAGGCTCCTGATGTCCCTTTTGCAGCTCAGTCTCCTCCACTGCTGGAGCTCCTTATTATGGTGAAGAAGAGGGATTTCAGCGGAAAAGTGCTTTAAAATGTGATGAAGTGGATCAAGTGAGCCCCCACATGGGGAGGAACTGAACTGAAGCCAAGTCTCAGAAGCCCACCCTGTACCAACTCAAGGCAGTTCAGATGCCATCCTCAGCCTCTCCACATCCAGCAGCATCTTCAGCAAGCAGGTTGGCACAGGGAGCCTTCACAGTGGCATCATTATAGCATCTTCCGGGGCTGCAGAGGGCTGTACATGGGGCTGCTGAATGTCTGCCCTACGCACACTGTACATGGGGCTGCGGGCTGCTGAATGTCTGCCCTGTGCTCACTGTACATGGGGCTGCGGGCTTCTGAAGCTCCTTCTCCCCGTCCACACAGTGCAGCAGCTGCTGAAGATCTGAGCACAATGTCATCAGCCAGTTGCATGTAGGAGCTTCTCCTCAACTGCTGTCATCAGTGTGTGAGCAGCTCCAGCCTCCAGCAGAGGAGGCAGCAGACATCTGGAGGAGCACAGAGCTCAGCATCCTTGTATCCCCAGGTGCCGGACCGCTGAGAGGACTGAAGGAAGGGGGGACTTCTCTCTCAACAAAAACTCCTTAGTTCTGGCTCCTATTGAGCTGCTATTAATGCAGAAGCGGATGCTGGGGGAGTTAAGCCCAGTTATCCTTATAGTTTGGTAGGCGTTGACGGACTACAAGTCGCAGCATAGTCATCCCGCAGTACCGTCTTGGCATGCCACAACCCCCAGCATTGTAGAGCGGCTTTCTGCTGTTCAGCAGGTCTGGTGGGAGAGCGCAGTTTGGAACTACAACTCCCAGCAAACGCAGACAACCTGTAGCCTATGAGAACTCTAGAAGCCAATTACCGCAGTGCTGACTGCATGTTGCTCAGATAATACAGCTGGGGTGGAACTAGAAGTCCCAGCAAGCCAGACCCTCCACCCTGCATCTCTGTGCACATTTGGAGCATTATTACCATTGGCCAGCGTTAGGGAGAGGAAGAAATGCAAATCCTCTAAAGCAGCTTTGATAGGAGTTGTTGGCCAGCAGGCTGAGACTTGTAGTTGTACAAATGCAGCAGGTGAAAGGTTTACCGGCTATACTCCATAGTATTATAGCATTCTGGTACTTCTAGTTCGCTAGCCAGTATGTGCTGAGAGGCAGCAGTTTACACTGACACCTGTGGTTCCACACAGCTGATGTACTGAAATCTGCTATTGCAGCTCTGCAGTCGGCACTGTGCAGGGTTGTAGTCCAGCACAATATTGAGGGTTATACTCCACAGTCTGATGGGCTGTAGAACTGCAGCCTGTACTCTGCAGAACTTAGAAAGTATCAGCTCTTCAATCTTACCTAAAAGCTTTTCAGATTACTAATATATTGTTGCAATTTCTCACTACTTTCAAGACATCTGCTTGCTGTCAGAGGTTGAAATCTGTCTCACAGGTGAGGATTTGGTAGGACTGTATCCAGTCTGTACAATCCTCGGGGAGTTTACCAGCAACGCCAGAATCTCTTTCCTGTTAGTTTGCTACAATGTATCAGTGAAGGTGAAATCCATCAGCCTGCTTAGCTCACAGAGCATTGTCTAGATTGAGGGCTGGGCCGGTTTTCAGCTTCCAGGTGTTAAAAAGACATTGCGGCATATTTATAAAGTGCGTCCAATACGCATCAGCGTTAGTGAGGCTGTCGGCCGCTGCGCTGTATCCGTGTTGTACGCGGTGTCAGGCACAGAAGAAGCAAGCCTGCCCCGGCAGTATTCATGTGAGCAGCACCGCGGCTCAGTGGTTCGGACTGTCGCCCTGCACAGCGGGGGTTCCCGCATGGAGTTTCTATGCTCTCCTCAGGTTTTTTTGGGTTTCCTCCAGGTAGCCTGATTTTATCTCCTGCTCCAAAAACATACTTATAGGTGAAAGTGCCCCCCCTGTAAGTGCAGACAACCTGTGGGCGTGTATGTGCCATATGAATGCACGGAGAGCGAACAGACGCCCCGAAGAAGCGAAAGGCAAAGAACGGTCGAAGATTGCTAAGCTTCTAGTTCCTCAAGGAGAGGAGGGCCGCACTTACACTGGGGGGCGCCATGTTGGGCCGAGAAATGTGGCCCATATCACGCTTGTAAGCAGCAATTTTCCTTGCGAGTGAGGTGCATTTTGTGAGAC